>VZTH01000274.1:171227-210971 GCA_013397815.1 Aleadryas rufinucha
TTTTTTTTTTTTTTTTTTTCAGTCTTTCTGCATGGCTAACAAAGAGGGGATTGTGCGTTTTGATACTCTGTCATCTCTGTCCTCCCTAGTATGTCCGGTTTTCTTATTAGGGCATAAACTTGTATGAAAAAAAGGAGTCTTTTGGAGGCAGGGAAAGAGGGGGAGGGAAAAACATACACTGACATTTGAAAAAGGAAGTAGAAAAGTCTCTATTTCTCAGTCTGAGAAATCTGAAGCAAATATAAGGAGCTGGAGAGACCTGTGTATTCATCCATTAATACTTAGCAGGAAATGCAGAGCTATTTTGTTTTTAAATAGTATATTAACACCACATAGTAATTTTAACCATGAAAACCAGAACATGTCCTCTAAATGTCAATTTTTGTGGACTTCAGGCAGGTAAAACTATTTGACTGATAAAATCTCTGGCTTACAAGGTGATCAAAACTAATAGAGGCCCTTAAATGGGAAATAATACATAAGATACTTACTCCACTTCTGGATCTAATACTTTTTTTCTTTTGGTTAAAGAATTATTTCTGTAATGAATGGAGTGATACAGACAACCTAATAAATAACAAGTGGCCTATTGTGATTTGTTTTCCTATAGCTTCACTGCATAAAATGGATGCAAGATCCATATGTAAAATACAAACTAGGACTAAAATGCTGATTGTTGCTCTTTTAACTTTGTCTAGCAGAATAGCACAGATGGTGAACTTTAGCTTTGTTATTTTGAGCACAGGTTTACACTTTTCAGTATTCTGTTAGCGTGAATCAAAAGATGATTTTACAAGATATGACCAGATATATTTTTAAGTCAGGGGGTTTCTGGTGCTGCTGTTTTTCTTCACCTCTTCTTTTTTCTCTCTTTTATGTTCTCACCATGTTCCCTACCTCTTTTTCTGTATGTGTGTGTGTGTTTTATTTTGGGGTGTTTTTTTGTTCTTACCTTGGCTTCTGTCTGTCACTGGATGTAGTGATGCACTGTCTTGATGACCTGTGTAGTCAGAACCTTTGAGGTTCAGGTTAGTTCAAGGATCATCTGGCTTTCATGGTATTTCAAAGAATGGCTGTGGTAGTTGATGCAAAGGATCCTAGGAGCCATGTGAACTCTGAAGATGACAGCTATAGAGGGCACAGCTGCTTCAGAGGAAAAGCTGGGGGGAATGGAAAGGTAAGAAACAAGATAGGGGCTGAACAAAAAATGGAGTGGGGAAATTTGTGAGAGAGGGAGAAAAGCTGATGCTGTTTCTGGAGCTGAAGGGTTGGGTTTATAGGGAAATCTGTTGCTCTTCTTGTTGGAAACAAAAGATAAGCTGTGTCAGTTTGTGGTTTTCCTTGTGTGTCTCTTTTTCAACACAAGGGGCAATAGTTTTGCAATTCTAGCTCTTGGTTGCTTTCATTTTGCTTGTCCTGTTCTGGGAAAAGGGGACTGGGGAGGAACCAGGAAATTGTCAACCAGTAAATCTGACCTTGGTGGTAGGCAAGATGCTAGAGACATTAAGAAAGGATGAGATCACAAAACATCTGGAGAAATATGAGCTGATAATGGCTAGTCAGCTAGGCTTTTGGAGGATAATCTCATGTGATGGAATTATTTGTGGAGAGATCATAGGAAACAGGCTGGATCCAGTGTACTGTAAAAAGTTTGCTCTGGATGACAGGGTAAGTCAGAAGCTGAGAATCAGCTGGTACAGTGTAACTGTACTGTACTTCATCTTTGAAAGAGCTGGTGTAGCCTAGAAATGGCTCATCTTCCTTTCACAGAGCAGACTACTTGTCTTTGACTGTCTCTGTTACTTTCCAGCATCCTGTCAGAAAACTTTCTTCCAGAACGTTTTTGCATCAAACCCATTCCTTAATCCACAACTTCACATTTTTGAAGGGTGATGTCCAAATGTTGCTTTTTTCTGTAAAAATTACTCCCAAAAAGTCTTTATTCCAACATTTTCACAAAATACTTTCAGTTCTTCAGAGAAGTGATGCTGGGTTAGATGTGTTTCTCATTGTAAACTGACTGGAACTTACATGCAAGTGACACTAAACACTCTCGCTTTGAATGGCAAAGAGGAAGAGCTCAGATGTTGATGCCCACGTTATTTATGCCAGTTCTGGAAGTTTACTTTCATATTCCGTTTTATTGCACATCAGAAGGGAAATAAACTAGGTCTCAATTTTATCTCTAGAAGTGGGATAGCGTCATAAATTAATGTTACTTGTCATTAAAAGGGATTTGAGAATGAGGGATCTAGGACGTTGCAAGCCCTGTAAAAGCGAGCCTGGGAACGCTTGATACAGTGGATCATGCAGAAAGTGCCTGTATTGGCTTTGATTTTCTTTTTCATGGTTCCTTCCTTTTCAAAAAGGGAAAGGTAGGCCTCTGGAAAAAAAAAAGCTGTCCATGTTTTCTGTTCTTTTTTTCTCTCAGTAGGCATATTGAGAAGTCATCAGGTTTGGATGTAGGAAGAAAGAAGTACTGAGTATACTATTTTGAGGTAGAGAGCAAGAGAATAAAGCTTGCTCGTTGTTTTTGCAGGAGTGGTTTTAGGCAAGGTGCTGTGCCATGCATTTTAAATTTGGTGCCTTGTCCTCGCTTGGAAATGTCTTCCCCTGCAGCCCCTGTGTGGATGCCAGAAGGTTCCTTCCCTTCCAATTGGTCGTGCTGCCACTGCGTAAGCACCATCAGTTACACTCCTTGTCTGTGCCTGTGGCTTCCCCTGCCCAAACTTGCTCCTGGTTAGCGCTCCTTGCCTGAAACTTTGCCTCCTGAAAAAGCTGATGAGGACTTTGATGGTCTTAGAGCAATACATGGTGATATGTGGTGTCTCTCCTTTCATACACTTTATATGTTGCTGATAATTCTCTTAAAAATTGGGATGGTGGTTGGTTGTCAGATTCATTTAGGAAACAGACCTTGATACCTATTGGAAAAAAAATTGCTTAATATTTGAACATTTAATTTTAATGTATTTTAGAAGAGAGAGCATTGTAAAAGCTAAGTACCTGTCAGCTGTGTGGGGTTTTTCCCCTTTTACATATTGGAGTAGCTGGTTTACTAAGAAAAAAAATGAATTAAGTCTTATTTAAAAAGTCATCTCTCATGGGGGGAAAGACAGAGAAGGGATTATTATTTTCAGATGCATTATATTGTAGGTACAATGTGCTTCTTAAAGGGGGAACAAAAACCAGGAAACTATGTGAGGAAAGAGGAAGAAAAAGAATGGAGAAAGAATAGCACCATATTAGGTGTGAAGTAGTGTGTTTTTGTGAGAAATACTTACTGCAACTGAAAGGGGGAAATAATGAAGGCTGACTTTGAGTGCAGTTGGAAAACATGTTAGAGACCTCTGGGATTATTGTCCCATCTCTTCAAGTTGAGCCAAAAATGTGAAAAAGATAGCTGGTCAAATAACATTGTGAAATCTGTCAATTTATTCAGAAGTGCATGGTCATATTTGAGGACAGCTGAGGTAAACAATCATCACAGACTGTGGGCAAGTCAGTTACTGTTTCCCTGAGTCTCTTGGGTAAGTTGGGAGAGCATGTTTTGGAGTGCTGTCCAAAACCCAGGCCTTCGGTGAACTGCATGTAGAAATACACTTCAGAGTCAGTGGTTCTGTGCATGGCTGCAGTGGTATTTCTTGCTCGTATTGAGACTGAGCGCAGCATCTGAGTCATTTATGGGGCTATCAAATCAGTCTCGTCTGCCTGCACTTTACTAATGGACTCTTAATGAGAACCACAGGACGAGCATGCCAAAGAAGTGGGCTTTGTGCTGGTGGTGAACCACGGCCTTCACAGGAGATACCCGTTTTGGGAGAGAGCTCCAGCCTTAGAATGGTTGGGGACCTTTAAAGATCATCTAGTCCAACCTGTGTGTCATAGACAGGGACATCTTGCACTAGACCATGTTGCTCAAAGCCCTATCCAGCCCGGCCATGGACAGTTCTAGGAGTGGGACATCCACAACTTCACTGGGCCACCTGTGCCAGGACCTCACCACCTTCAGAGTGAAGAATTCCTTCCTTAAATATTATGTAGTCTAAATCTGCTCTCCTACAGTTAAAAACCATAACCTGTCAATACGCCCTGATAAAATTCTCTGTCAGTCTTTCCTAAGAGTCCTCATTATGTATCAAAAGTGAGCAATAAGGTCTTTCCAGAGCCTCCTCTTTTCAGGCTGAACAGCCCCAACTCCCTCAGCCTGTCTTGGTAGGAGAGGTCTTCAAGACCAGCATTTTTTGCTGTCAGAAAGTCAGGAGGTTGACACTGGTGTTCCTTGAAGTGAGCTTCAGGTGCTGATGAAGGTCAGGGCTGCTGACAGCAATTGCTACTAATTCTCAAATTTTAAGTGCAGCCCTTATGTTTATGGTGGCTTTACAAATCAGTTCCCCACTGCAGAAGTCGCAAGGTTTTGAAAGTTTTGCCTGTTTTTCTTCCTGAAGCAGAGAAGCTTGCTAGTCCTCACGATGTTGAGAAAAATTGGAAAAGATAACCTGAGTGCCTGCTTTAAGCAGAACAAAAAGGGCTGTTTAATTACTTGTCACAAAAAAAGCTCACAAAATAGAGGATTTGTGTGTTTTTATTTTTCTGGCCTCTTAGCCTTAGCAGTATTAGCACCCTGCTATTTCTGCAGTTGTGTCAAAGGGTCTGGGGGTCACAAAACACATCCTGATTACACTTCAGAAAGCAGGCAATATAAAAAAATAAATTTCTCATTATCTGCAAGGTGCTTGATGGGTCTAATTGTTAATAGAAACATAGAAATGAAACTGTATTTGAACTGCTTTTTTGTTTATCATACTCAAATCTTAAGATTTAAGAGAAAAAATACTTAGTTAAAATTTTTGCCATGTCTTCCCGTACGAGCCTTTGTATGTGCCACATTACAACTGACAACATTGCTGCTTTGTGCAGAATGATGTAGTTAAACTGGTGTGAAAAATATTTGCACTGACTAGGGTTTATGCCCAGAATTACAAGGCTACACGCAGTTCTGTACGTTTTTGGTTTTATGCCTACTTTGGGGCTTCTCAGTTGGAGTATTAGTAAAAAGTTACACCCTTGAACAACCTGTTAAGCAGCTCAAAATCCATTGCCAGGCCTCTGCAGAGTGGCAATACAACCTTTTATTTGCTGGTTGCTTTTCAGGGGCTTCCAGGCATGGATTGTCTGGACTGGCGTTGTTACACATCATATATATCCCTGCACCTGTCTGTGGTCAATAAACCATCTATAAATAACAATCATTTAATCAAGTGAAAGTATTTTCTTTGTAATGTAGATTTTTCTTTGTCTTGTTTTATTATTTTTAACTTTTGATCATGCAGTCTCCTTGCCTTCCTTTGCTCATTAAGTAGAATGAAAATTTGGGGACACCAGAGAATAATTTAAGACTTGACTTAAATGTGTAGTTGCATAGATTTAGCTTTTTATTTATTAGTTTATTATTCTACTGGAAGTTTATGCATGGAGCAGTCTGGAATCCAGTTGTGATTATCTGTGGTGACAGTGCTGGTTATGGGATTTGGAAGTAGTTTTCTAGGTGGACACTGATTTCTGGGCACAGGATATGAGTCCTATGCCACTATAAATTCACTAATCAAGTCATTGGGAAGTGCTCTTCATGCTGATGGGGCAGTGTGTTGAGAAGACCATGCCTTAGATCATCAAGGGATTTTTTCCATAATTCTTTTTTAAAAGAAATCCTGCCTTTTTGCATGGTTGTTAGTACAAAAATAGTTCATCTGCTTTAATCATAGAATGGATTGAGTTGGAATGGACCTTAAAGATCATCTAGTTCACCCCCCTGCCATAGACAGGGACACCTTGCACTAGACCAGGTTGCTCAAAGCCCCATCCAAGTTGTTCTTGAACACTTCTAGGGATGGGATATTCACAGCTTCTCTGAGCAGTTTGTTCTAGCACCTCATCACCCTCAGCCTCAGGAATTTCTTCCTACCATCTAATCTAAATCTGTTCTCGTAGTTTGAAACGATTCTCTGTTGTCCTCTCACCGTCTGCCTGTGTAAGAAGTCACTCTCTCTCTTTAATCCCTCTTAAAGAGTGAAATTGGTGACTTTAATACTACCTTTGGTGTTATTTTACAGATAGTGAAAGAGTAGGATACTATTTTGAGTTTTTCAATTTGAAATTTTCTTTACATCAGGGATAATTGTAACTCTGGTCTTCTTTTCTGATATAGGTATGTTTTTACTATAGCGGAACATTTGAAAGGTATGTAACTGATGTATCTCCTGATGTGGAAGTCAAAGTTGCCTTATTATTTGCGTGATAAGAAATGTATTTATTTTAAATAAGAATTAGGGGAAAATTGCATTTTCATTTGTGGGAAACCACTGCAAACTTGCTGGCAACAGCCTACAGCTGACTTGCAGTATCTCCATACTGCCTATTGAACACTTGTAACAGCTTGTTTCTGTCGTTTCTGCTGAAGTTAGCCTGTAAAGTCAAGATATCTTGATCTGAGAGATGGGGAGATGGTTAAATTACATCATCATGGAAGAATAGCAGCATACTTAGCTTTAAAGCCATTCACGACTACATTGGCACCCCTTTGTTATACAGTGTAGCTGAAAACGAACTGCAGCAATAATGAACCAATCCATCTAAATCACAGCAGCTGAACAACTGACTGTTCTATCTCAAAATGCAAATGCTTTGTGCAGAATGGATTTAATTGTAAATGTTTGCTTAGTAGGGAATATGAGCCTTTTAGTTTGCAACAATAATCGTGAATACAAAGACCCACAGAATTTTAGGGTTTACATAGCTTGTCCCTGTTCTCATAAAAATATTTCAAAGTCAGTTTTTTAAAATGTACCATTTGGCTTTTTTCTAGCCAATGAATAGAACTCTAAATGCCCAATCTCCAAGTGGTGTTTTGGAAAGTGAAGGATAAATTTAGCTCTATGTACTTAGATCAGATAGAATTTTCTGTTATATTTCTTTCAAATCTATGTTAGGGCTTTTATGTAGCTTCAGATAATAAGAGGAAAAAGTGCTGACTTTCAGAGCTTGGATTTGTTTTGCTGTGCAGAAATGCCGAGTGTAACTTAGAGTATTAGCATTTTCTTTGAGGTTCAAGTAAGGTGCCTTTCAAACAATTAAAAGGTTACTGTGAGGAATTTCTTTTCTAGTCAAACGAACAAGCAAAATCCCTCTGTATTAAAATCTTCATTCCCTGTTAAATTCCTGAAGCCTGACCTCTTGAGTGCAGAGGGTGAATCTGTGTCACTGATTTGAATGAATTAAAATATAGCAGCATTGTCATTTTTGGGGGAAAGGAAAAAGTTCACCGAGCTTCATGGAAAAAAAGCGAGAAAGCAGGAATACCTGCCTCCAGGCTGTTCTTAGGTATCTGTGTAAGGAAAAACAGATATAACTTGGAAAACAGACACACACACAAAATGTGCATGTTTATGCTTCTGTTGGCATTTTGTGTATTCTTTAATAGCCTTCACATGTGGATTAGTCTTTCTGAAAAAAAAGGCAACCAAGCCCCCTGAAGAATAGGCCTTTGTGACACTGGAGAAGTTTACTGCGCCAAAGTTATGGTAAGAATTTGTAAATTTTGGCTGCTGAAGTACTTCCTTCCCCTGCTATGTTTTTATGTTGGAAACTTGTAAGTGTGGAATAGAGGGTGTTTTTTGGTTTGGGTTTGTTTTTTTTTTTTAATGACAATGCAAACATTCATTTCACAAACTAAACCACCCGTTCACATGACGCTGCTGCTGTATATAAACACCCTGTTGATCTTGTTCTGCAGAAGTGTTTGTTGGACTTCCTGAGTCATATGGAAATGCTCCACTGCTCTTCTTGGGGACTTGTGCTGTGGACTTAGGCTGTATCTGCTCAGATTTAATTTCCAAATTAATGTCCCTGAAAGACATGTTTTTCCTTGGAACAGGGCCCTCAAAGTGGGGATGTTTTTCTATGCCTCATTTTCTCTCTGTGTTTAAAATTTTTCATTCTGCTATCTTGGGAATAGGTTTTGTCTCAGTTAAAGCTGAACATGTTGGGAAGATGTTTGGTGCTTCATAGTTGCAAACCTCTCTTCCATATGATGTTGTTTCTTCACACGGAGCTTAGTTTGTGGCAGGCAATAAGTAAGGCTGAGAGAGCCGTGCAGAGCACATAGGCCCAAGAGGACGCTGGTGGCTGCACTGCCAGGTGAGCCTTCCTGGCAGCCTGGGATGCAGGGACGAGCTGTACAACACAGTTGACTTCACAGGGGTTTTCTGAAGTAACCAAGGGCAGAATTAGAGTCCAAGGCTAGACTGTCATGGTGACAAAATATTTAGAAAACATTTTCTTGCTTGAAACAAAAGCTTGGATTGTGCAACACAAAGTACTGTCCCAGTGTAATAAATGATGCTGTGTATTTTTAAAGGGTTCTGTGTGTTCCCTGACAGTCAGCTCTTGCCAGATTCAGCATGTTCAGGTAACATGATGCATTTTTCCTCCAGAAAGTTGCTTTTACAAGCTAGGTTAATTCTCCCCCTTTGTGCAGTGGGGTTGCAAAGATGTGGCAGCCAAATGTGACCTCACATTTTGAATACAGTGGGACAGCCCTGTTACAGACAGATGCAATGGAGCAGTGTCTTCTCTTCAGCCATGGTGGCTCAGCTGCATTATGAGCAGTTGCTTAAAACTTACACCTTGTAATTGGCATAGACTGATCTGATTTCTAGTGTGCTCTGTGACTAGACTTGGTGATTGCTTTTATTGGGTTAGAATGTGCTGTTCTTGCTGCAGTAGGAACTTTTTGTTCTGTAGGTGTTTCATCCTTCCATAATAACTCATGTAACCTTTTTTTTTTCTTAATGCCTGAGGTTTTGCGATGACCCAGCCTTACTAATATCTACCCTCTGACTTGGAACAGAAGCCACAGGTCTAAAGTATCTCTGGAAAATTGTTCATTGGGAATAATATAAAATTATTTTAAGATGAGCAAACCTATGAGAACAGAATGAAGACTGCTAGCCAGCCATGTTCAGTTAAGCACACTGCACCATTTGGAATGAACACATATTTTTGCCAGTCTAGTCTGTGTTTCCTGGGTAATATCAGTTGTAATTTCAGAGAAAGCGTGATTTTACATGTATCCCGCCTTCTCTGCTTAGAGCAGCAGGTGGCCAGATTTCTTTCTGAAAAATAGTGCCTTGTCTCAGCTCTACAGCAGCTCTAAGCAGATCGGCTGCAGAGACTTTTTTAATCTTCAAAGTTGATTTTTTAAAGTTTCTGTAGTTGTTGGACTATACTATTATTCTTGAAAATAGGAAACAAAAGCAAAACATGGAGGAGGGGAATATAGTTTCCTAAGGTTTGTATCATCTTGCATCTTTGTATGCTTGGCATGTAACTGTGTCCCATTCAGAGTGCTGCTCTGAACAGGGCAGAGCTCGTTCTTTGGGCTGCTGCTTTGTCCCTACCACTAGTTCCTCTGTTGCATTGAGCTACAAAACCAGCTGCTTTTGCTTTTCATACCTATTTTTACCATCTCTAATTTGCTATTAAGATGTTAACTTCTGCCTCCCGTTAGCCTAGCATGGGTCTATACTGTGACTACAACGTAGAGGCAAGCAAGCACTTATGTGCTTTCTCTTGGGCTACCCTTTCACACTTGGGAAATGGTCCCTGTAAACAGCTGCAGTGCTGCTTTATTATCCTCTTCAAAAGCTCTGTCTTCTTGTGTTGCTTATAAAAGGCCCCAATGAACTTGTAATGTGTGTGTACGGAGACTGCTGTTCCCGGCAATGCCCAGTATCGGTCCCCCTTTTTGTGTGAGTCTGTCTGGCTTTCCATTGTCCCTGTCCTGTGACAGTCAACTCCGCAGAACAGGGACTGTCTCATTGTTCCATGTGTACAGCAGGTGGCTCAGATCCAGATGTGTATCTGTGAAGTTGCTGTGTACTGCAGTAACACAAATCATTACGTCATAGAAAGCTGCATCTAAAGTAGGGGAAAATTTTCAGATCCACTGTAATAAGTTTTACGTGTTTTTAAGGGTTGGGGTTTGGGTTTGTCTTTTTATTCATCCTCTGACATGTTACTGGTAGGATTATGCAAAAAATTGATATCTGTATGAAGTTCTCTTCACATTTTAAGAAACCTTCCCTACGGCCAGAGGAAAGCTTTGTTCTTGGGAGCTGCTCCAGGCTACTAGGAATGGGCTGCTTCACAACAGCTCTTGTTGGTTTCTTGGAGAGGTTTGTTTATTCCTGTGACTACACTGTATGTGCTTATGGCAAAACCTCATGTTTCTGGAGACTTTCCTCTTTTCAGGCATTATTTTAGAAATGGAATGACACACAACAGGATGTGTGGTTGTAGATATATGTTCACACTTCAGAGGCCGTGCATACCTTTGTGACCATGCACAATCCTGTGCTTTTTCTCTCATCATTCATGTGGTTAAATAAACCATGGAGGAACAGTGAATTCATTTCTCCTTTTTATGCCCAGAACACACAGAGAATGTATTGATACTCATCTTTCTGTTGACTCTTAGAATGCTCAGACCGGTTACTGGAGGTAAGGAGATTAAACAAGGGCCAAGCAGGCTTGAGATTTTGTTCCTCAAATTTGATTTGAAAAGTGCAGTTTGATAAAGTTGCATTTGTTCTCTTTCTTGTGCTTGTATTTTTTTAATTCTGAATTACCTACATGCACTATTAGTGTTAGGATTTCTCTTGTGGAGTTCTAACTGGCCCCACTTTGGGAAGGGTGAACAGACCAGATCACCTCAAATGGCTCTTTTTAACATGAAGTATTCTGTGATTCGTGACCAGTTTAATATTGGGATATTGGGAATCTCTTGCAAAGCCCACCTTGATTTTGAAAGAAAATAACAACCCCATTCGTAGAGGTGTTTTATTTTTGTAGAGGTGGTTTTATTTTTCTTGTTCCTTGTGATGGCCATCAAACAGAAAGTAAATAGGAGTTCCTCAGTTGTCAACAGGCCTTTTCATTTTTCAGTGTTGGCTGGTCTGTTCAAATACAAGAAGTTGGGATTTTTCAAGGGAAAGGTTCAAAACTTGGAATAATAAACAAACTGCTTATTTACTACTTTTTGTAAGTGTTCTGGGTGTGTGCTCTGAACCCAAAAGTTGCTTTTTGCTTTAATTGGTAGAATGTCTAGTTTACTAAGATTGCTATGTAGCTGTGAAGCTGCTGGAAGTTTTGCTTTCATTTGTTTGTTTATTTGGCTGTTGTTGCTGTGAGGCTCACTGTGAGAAAGTAGAAATGTTTCTAACCTCATCTCAGCCTTTCTCCTTCACTTTTTTTATAGTCCTGGTATAAAAGAAGGGGGAGAAATTTGGGAGTAGCAGGATGTGTGGTAGAATTAGCTCTGTTCTTTCTGATCATCTTCAAGCAGGGCTTCTATTTTGTCCCTGGTAGAAGTTGAATTAGGTGCCTGATGGTGCTGCCTTCAGAAGAAGCTGGTTGGCTACAGCTCCTTCAGACTCTGTGGCAGAGGAGGTGTGCTTTAGATGCATGTTGTGTTTCTGGTGGCTGAAGTTCACAGCAACAGCCTGTTGTAAAAGTCGAGGCCTGGGCCATGAGGTCCAGCTTATCAGCAGCGATTGGCAGAATAGTCCATGGATAGCAGAGGTGACCTGGAAGTTCATCATGGCTGATTAGGTGCCCTCAGCTACCACCAACTCACAAATTTCTTCCTTTGTCCTGGTCCTTGTGTCATTCATCAAGGCCTGTTTGTGATGGTTTAGTAGCAGTCTTGGCATTTTTTGGCCATTAAGATGAGCAGTCACCTTTTGGAGT
Organism: Aleadryas rufinucha; assembly: GCA_013397815.1. Taxonomy (NCBI): domain Eukaryota; kingdom Metazoa; phylum Chordata; class Aves; order Passeriformes; genus Aleadryas; species Aleadryas rufinucha. The sequence continues at coordinate 183,036 of VZTH01000274.1, forward strand.
CAGATTCGATAAACCCGGTGATCCATAGTATGATGGATCTCTGCTGTATGTTCCAGGGTAATAGTCACCTCAAACAGTTGACATTAAATGCTGCTTTAGGAATGCCCTGAAGTTGTAGATTATTTCATAACAGGTTCTCTGGATGGCTGCAACTAGAGTCCCAAAGGACAGAGTAAATTTTGGACCTGATGTGCTGTTTCACTTAGAAAAGAGAGTCTTTGAGGGCAGGGTTGAAGCCTGGCTCAGCCAGGAATGGGAAACCTTGAGCAGTGTGCAGCCTCTGGAATTTGTTTTATCTGAGACAATATTGTTGTGTGAAGTCTGGAGCCAAGGTCTCCATATGAAACTACATTAGACTGTGTTTGGATCTGTGTTTGAAATGAGATAGCTGTAGTATCAAAGGGACTTTTTTTTTATTTCTTACTGTTCTGTAACCTAAAATCTCTAGAACACTGAAAGTCTTGAAGAATGCATGTCTAATACCAGCTTCCTGTTAAACTTTCACTAATTATTTAAAAATTATACTTAGGATCTGCCATGGATGTTTTTAATTTTCTGCTTTGAAAACTTGATACGTCTTCCTTCCTTTTCCTACAATACCAGGATAGTGGTGGTTATTTTGGAAATTGTTTTCCTTGTTCAGGCTTGGACTTCTGAATGCAAGCAGCCCTTACATCTGCTACCCTCTTCCATTTTTCTTGGGCTGGAAATGCTCTTGTTAAAAGCTGTATGCATTCCCCATTCCTTGTTGCCCAGGGGAGCTTGGTAGGGCAGTCAAACTGAAGGCAGAGCATCTAGGAGCTGAAGAGGTGTCTGGTGTATGAGGGTACCATCCTGGAACTGAGAATCAAAGCCAGTCTTCCCCTGCTCTGCCACAAACTTCCTCCTTATACAGTCGCCTCGGATAGGGTTATTTTTCTCTCTCTCTGCCCCGGTTCCCTATCTGTAAAGTGGTGATAACAGCACTTCCTTACTTTACGGGGATGTTGTGAGGACAAATGCAGCTCAAGCTGTGGGGCTCTTGGATACTGTGGTAACTGGGAGCACAGATGGAAGAAGGGAAATGTTCCACATAAAAGCTTTCTGTTCTTTGAGCCCAGTGGTAGATTATGGCACTGATGTGAACATGGATTCCACTGAAGTCATGGCTTGACTGGTGCCATGTCTTTGCTCCAAAGGTTTCCCAGCTCACTCCTGTATGCCTACGGGGAAAGCACTTAACATCCTTCTGAATGTGATATTTTGGGTCCTTGGCTGCAGGCTCTGTAAGCCCAAGAGCCTGGGTAGGTCTTGCTGTCTGTTTTTTGGCCTGGCCTGGTCAGTTACTGAATGGAGTGCGTGCTTCTGGCACCTGCCACCCAGGGCATTTCACAGACTAACTCACACCCTGGAAGGAGTTAAAAATACATAAGAATGGATTTTTACTTGCAAAATCCAAACTACTGTAGCAGTTACTCTGAGCAAGCCCTGGACTGCAGTGTGATCAGAAAAAAGCAATTGTCCCTATAACTGGTTAAATTTCATAGAAACCACATCCTTTGTGTTGCCACTGACAACATAACATTCCTTAATGTTTGATTTCAAGTGAAGCTTTATTACCCAGCTGTACGTGCAAGCATACTTTCTTCTGAAGATTTTCTGTCCAGAGTCACCACAGAGTGAAGCTCTTTTCATTTTAATGTGGACTTTATAGTCTTGTTTATATACAATACAAGCAGGTAAGAGACAGGAAACCTGTCTGCTTAACATGTACATTGTCACATATCTGAAGGGAAGGAGGCGGTGAGTTGAGTATTTGTTCACTTGAATCTTGCTCATGCAAATGAGTTTGGTTTTGGGAGCTTTTTGGGCCAGGAGGTGAAAATATACTTCATTTATTTCTTGCTCCTTGGAACATGGGGCTCATGTCATCTTTCTTGTTCACCTGCTTTGATAGATTCTATATTTAGTTGTCTCTGCCCATCTACTTGAACAGGACAAAAATAACTTCAGTGTAATCCATCCTCTCTGTCCTTTCCTTTCCACCCCTTCCCTCCCCTTTCCTTTCCTGCTGCTAGGTTTAGGGCATTCAGTTGTTTGGGAAGTGGTGTTTGTTTTGCTTTGTTTCCTTACAAGTAGTGTTGGAGGGCAGGAGAAAACATTTATACTCTGGTATAAAATTTCTGTGAAGAGTATGTAAACTGTCAGAAACACTTCCTCCTCTCTTACAACAGTTGCTGAGGGGTCAGAGTGTGTGCAGAGTGTGTGGAGGGAGGTGGAGCAGAGAGGTTGGGAAATGACTTGCATGTGGCATACATCTGTCTGACAAAAAGCCAACCGTGCCATGGGATAAATGGACAAACAAATAGTGTTTCAGTTCTGAACTCAGAGGTTGAACTTAAAGTTTGCACAGGAGCAGCTCTACAGATAAGTTTCCAATTGGACCTTGACTTGTGTTGTGCAAACACATAGTAGCTAGTACAGAGGAGTCTGTCCTCTAAACCCCTGCCTGGGAGAGGATCTGGGCACAGGCTGTGCTTTGCATAGCTTCTCCTGTGGCTCACAATGAGCATATATATTAAAAAATATATATATTTGTGTGTATGTGTGCATATATAGATGGTCTAACACAGATCAGCACTGGCCAAAACCTGCAGAAGTATTTGAGCTTTAACCCCTTACCTTTGGCATCAGTTAAGGTGAAGTAGCATTTCTCTTAATCTGGCTATGGATGTTGGCTATTTTTGGATTGGATAAAGAATGTCCACTCAACTTACCGAAACGCTTGCTGTCTATGTTATCTGAAATATTATTGTCTTCCACTATTAAGCTGATAGGGATTTAAGGGAAACAGTATTGTTTTGGTGAAACTGCTTTGAAATACAGCTTGCCAAGTTCTTGTATCTTGAGCTGAGTGTTGGGTATGTTGTTGTTCCTGACAGACACGTTGTCTGGAGATGTAGGGGGACTGATTGTTCTGACAAAAAATGTTGCTTTTTGTAACTCAAGCATTTTTTTGTTTAAAGATGTTAAAGAGGGTGATGAGGAGCAGAAAGATTGAGGGAAAACCCTTTGATTGATGCCTAATAAAATTCAAGTTGTTTTTTCATTAAATTTTTCATTTCAGTGTCTGCTTTTCAAAAGAAAGTGAGGTTGGGTTTTTTTTTCCTATTTTTGCATTCATAGACTTACTGAGGACAGAAGGAACAAAGAGTTGGTTTTGAAAATTGGTCACGATTTTAAAGATTAAAATTCTTTGTTCTTCCTCCTCTTTTGTCTGTGTGCCAATAAAAGCCTGAGCCATGTGGCAGTGTCAGGGTGGCAGTGCAGACCCATTTTGACTTGCACCTGACTTGCACCCTGAGTGATGCAGGTGTGAGCTAACTGGAGGACACTGATCATGTAGGGTCTTCTGTGGTGTGAGGTGTGAATTGTGTTGGGCAGTACAGTGGAACCACTCACCAGGCTTGGCTTGCACTTAGGAGCCAGAATCCTGGTTTGAACCCTCACGCTGTGGATTTTTAAGAGGGCTCACCACCAGAGCCCACCTCCCCTCTGCGTGGTGGTGTCCAATAGCCTTGGCCCCTGTGCTCAGTCCTGCTTTTAAAGCAAAGGGCACTTGAGTTTCTAGGAATGTTAATTCCTTACTTTGCAAGCACAAATACGCACTCTGGGTATTTGGAAAAGAGTGGGCCCCAAATTTAGAGCTTATGCTCCCAGGCACGGTGTAATCCTGTTAGGAGTCTGGGCTGCTGCGATGGTCCCGGGCAGGCCGTGCTGCCTCGCAGGCATCTGCCTCTCTGCTGATTGAGTCAAGTCAATATCCTCAAAACTGCAGTTTACACTGTAATGATGGATTACACTTGTCATGGTTTACGGAATTTTGTGTTGTGTGTTTAATAAAAGAAAACACTTTCTACTGCTTATTATTTCTGAAGTCCAATACATCTGAACTAAAGCTCAGTGTATGCAAGGCAAACTATGCTTTAATTTTACAATTGTCTGATGGGACTTTGCGATTTATTTGTTGTTACTTCCTTAATGATGTTGCAGTCAGAGGCACTGTTTTGCTAAATGTTGTGTAAAAAGTAAATTGTAGCACAGCAGATGTTGGTATTTGGATGGATGTCGGTGCAATGGGGGGACAGCAACAGTCATCTCTGTCAGCTGTCTTCAAGCTCGGCAGGCCTGCTGCGTGGTTACTTTGGTGTGTAAAAACAGCTCGTTTTGCAACTGGGAAGTTTGGCATTACATTTGGCACTGAGCCATGTAGCTGGGTTAACACAAGTGTTTATCCAGTGATTTTCTCAAAATTGGTAACTTGGAGAGAATGTTATTAAACTTCAGTACAAAGGAAAGGGGAATATGGATGGATCTCTTCTTTCTAAAAGGCACTGATGTTTATAATCCTAAACTTAATTTTTTAAAAGTTCCTTTTATTTCCCTCACTCCTGTTTTTTTTGCTTTTTCATCATCATCCTTTTTCCAGCTTACTGTTTACAGTTTCATTTTTGAAGATTAAGACATGGAAGCATACCTGATGAAATGCCATAACTACCTTTCTCTCCATTCTGTGTGCTGTCATGAATTAGGTGCAAAGAATAGAGGACTGCAAATGAAGCTGATTAATTGCCACCACCCAGAATTTGGTAGAAATTCCAACTGCAGCATGAAACGAGAGCCTGCTTGTATGCGTATCTGCAGAGCTGTTGATTTCTGTATGATCAATTACTGTAAATTTTACCTTTGGGTTAAATACAAGAATCCTTGCAGGCCGTCAAGAATTTTTCATAGAACTCCTGTTAATATTGGATATATTTCTTTAAGGAAGTAGCAATTTAGGCTGCCCTTTTCAGTAAGGACGGCCAGGAGATTGTACTTAAGTTTTGCACAGCAGCAGTTTCAATCAGATTTTATACCTGAAATTTGGAACCTGTTGATATAATGTTCATTGGGAAACTTTATCATAAAGGATTAATTTTTCTAAACCATTTTAATCTTTACTGTACCTGTGATTAAATAGCTGGATGTTTTCATTGCTTAGAAAGGCTTCGATTTCTTTTGGAAATGGGAAAATGATTAAACTAGGAAATTTGGATTCTCTGAGGAGGGGAAGAAAAGTGTGTAGAAAATACTTTCTCAAACCATTGATAGGGACCCAGTAGTGGACTAGTGCTTAGTTAATCTTGTAGTTGAGCTGCAATTTTACCACCAAATAAAATACCAGGCCAGTAATTTTCATTTGGGTCCTTTGTTCTCTCTCTTTTTTTCTTTTGTCCTTTTTTTTAAAGAAGAGGGTGTTACCTGTACTATCCAATTTCTATAGCCAGATGTGTCTTCACTTAGAAAACCATAATTTGCAATAAGTCTGCCTACAACCAAGGTTCATTTAGTGTGCGGTGGGTAAATGAAAATTGCAAGTGTTCAGCGACTGCTTTTTGGAAACATTTTTGTCTCTTAGTTTGATACTCAGGCTGTAATCCTGAAGTTAAAAAGGTTTTTTCACAGGGGATGGAGAAATAAATACGCAAAAGCATTAATAGGGGAATAATCTAAACCTTATAGCTTCCCCAGACCAGAGGGTGGTAAAGTCTTTGTGGCCAGCATGATATTGGAAGATCTTACTGTGAGTGTTGGCTGTGTGTGTGAAGGAGCAGGGTGAGTGCAGCGATACTATGCTCACAGCCAGGCTCCACGTTAGCTCTGTGTAACATATCTATGTGTCTGTGTGTATCTAAAGGATATAGCGTTGATATTTAAACTTGCTAGATTTGGCTGTGTGTCAAGAACAAGGTCCTGAGTGAGGAGCATACTCTTCCCATGGACTGGGCAGAACCTGCGCTTCCAGCTGCCTGCATTGGTGCTGGGACAGGAGCAGGAGAGGACTAGCGATGGCCACACGCACAACTGGCATTGGCGTCCCAACATGGGTGGGGGTCAGGCTGCCGCCTCTCCCTGCCTGCCTGTGTGCTCTGCCCAGTCAGTGCCTTCCCTTCTGCCCATCAGAGACCCAGCTTGTCCCTTTGTCAACACTACTCTGATGCAGGAGATTTCAGCCAGAATTGTAGCCACATCTTAACTCATGTCTAGCACGCTTTTCTGCCTTCCAAAGGTGCCTCTATCCTTCCTCTGTCTCCTCCTGCTTCCCTCCCACCTTACTGGCAGCAGCAGGGTTTGCAGGGTGGTCTTGCTTGGCTTACCCACTGGAGCAGCAGAGGAGCCCCCAGCAGCTGCCACCTGAGCTGGAAGCATCAGCTCAGGAACCAGTGGCAGGAAATGCTGTAAAACAGAGCATGTGCTAAGCATCGAGCGGCGCTTGCATGCAGGCTTTTCTGTACCTGTGTCTGTACCTTCTTTGCAAGAAATCCCCGAGGCATGAGTGTAGCACCCAGATGGCCTTCAGGAGTGTTACTCCAGGTGACCTATGGGGCACTTTTTAAAAAAAAAAAAAAAAAATTATAAACAAGAAAAAGCAAAAAGCTGTCATAAGAGTTTAAAGCTTTATTTATGGTTTTCTGGTGTTCTCAGACTTTAGTGTGGCAATCTGACTTTCCTGGACAGGTGGTGTAGTCGTTGCAAGTTCTACACCTGATGGGTAGCTGTAATGTGGTTTGGCATTACAGGGATGTGTTTTGGAGTTTGTTTTGCTTCTCTTCTTTGAGAACATCCTAGTGAGAGTGGGAAGATGGAACTGCAGAGAGTGGACTGTGCTCAGTTACAGGATGGGACTTTCAGGATTCAGGTGGATTCGAGGTGGAATGTGTGTGGTTAGGAGCAGCTGTGTGGTGTGCTGTGCTTGGAAAACCAGGTGTGGAGGAATGGTGGGGCTGATGCAGCAGTCCCTGATGTCAGAAGATCCAGTGAGGCAAGTGCCAGATTTGATACCCACAGAAACTGGTGTGAGTTTAGGGCAGGCTGGGGGTAGGAGGTGATGTTTGTTTTTCCCCTGCTTATAGGAGTAGTTTGAATAGAGAAGATTGGAATTTTTGCCATGTCTTCCCAAAACAAAAGTATGAGGCAGTGCAGACTAGGAAGTGTAATTCAAGCTCGCATCTTCTGTGTCCATCTGCTTCCCACTTCTGTGTGGGGTATACTGTTCATTTTTTATGCTATTTTTAAAATGAAAAGTGACTTTAGTTTAGCAAGATGCTGTTGGCAACAAGGAAATTAATCTATGGTAGCAGTGTCAAGGTAGGTAGGTCTTTATGGTGTCTTTTTTCAGGTTGGTCTTTTATTTCATTCCTTCTTGTGTAAGAAACAGATCTTCATGTGACTGACTGAAATACATTTCTCCTGGAGCTTGACGCTGTTACGGGGAAGTATAATGAGCGTAATATAATAGATAACTTTGGGGTTCAAAAAATAGTTGTGATTATATGTATGTGGTTTTAGTTGCATTTTAGACACGTTTCAATGTTACAGGGCTAAATTGTGGTATCACTGAAATCCAGCAGGAATTTTGCTATTTGATTATATTAAGACTCAACATTTGTACTGTCTGTTATAAAAATAAATGAATTGTAATAGTGTGTCTGAGCTTGTGACCCTGTTGAGGCAGCAGTGTGGATTGTGCTCTGCTTTACGGTGATGACACACCTCAGTCCAAGGCACAGAAATCCTTGGCAAAGTTTCTTACGCCTGTGTTACTCAGCTGAGCTTAGCACCAGAGCTGCGGTGGCTGTTTTGCTCTTACACTACTCAGTGGTGAAGTTGCTTTAATAAATTCTCAGCATGCAATTAAGTTACTTTGCAAAATTCCTCTGAAGTGAGGCAGCACTCCTGTTATCTGGAGGAGATTTTCATTGCTGAGTTTGGGGTAGTGACTCAGTAAAACTTATCTGTGGAATACTAAATTTGGAGGCGTAACCAGGAGGTTGCCATGATAACAAATATTAGAACTTGCTTTCCTGGGAAGTGCTTCTAATTTTTCCATTGATGGCCATTAAATGCCTCAAGATAAATGAAACTTTTTATTAGAACTAACATGGTCTCCTTATGCTCCTCCAGGATTTTGTAGACTTGCTAGTGACAAAATGAAGACGGGAACTCCAAATTAGCCCCAGCCCTATAAAGACACCACCTCTTTTTTAATGTTACTTCTTATTTTTTCCATTGAAGTGTTTGCTTAACTTAGTTTTCATTCATCTTTTCTACAAAATATTTACCCAGTAACTGTTTGTATAAACATGTTTAAAATTCTACATTGATTTTATTTTCTTGGCTCTTTTAAGAAATTTCCTCATGCACAGCATGGTCACACAATTACTGGTAGAGCTTTTATTGTAAATGGCCAAAAACAACTCCGTGCATTTATGTTGAAAATCAGGACTCAAACCCAGAAGCTGAAAGGTAACAATACAATGTGTTAATTTCTTACTCTCCATAAATGGCTTATTTATTAAAGTCCGTGTTCTGCAGCTTAGTTTTACAAAGAGAACTTTTTTTTCCCTTTTCAAACTGCCTCTGAAGTTGGTCCATTTCATCTGTTTTAGAAATGCTGCTGTTTCCATAAATCTCCCCTAATGTCCTTTAGCCTTTTCTTTCTCAATTGCTTTACAATTCCCTGAGGTTTTGATTCGCTTTGTGAATGACACAATGATGTGGTAATGGGAGCCTAGAAGAGTGAGCAAGAGACTCAAGGAGTGGTGGATGAAAACATCCTCGATGTGGATGTTTTCTGTTTTCTTCCTGGCTGTGTCCTGCTTTTCCCCTGCCCTGCTCTTGCTTTCTCATGGGCACCCACGCCCCAAGCTACCAGGTCCTCCCTCAGCCTCACCAGCTTCGGGATTTTAATGAGGAACCTCTGCTGAGTACTTTTCAGGTTTAATGTTCATAAAGCAAATAAATGCATCATAAAAATCACTCTTGCCCGAGTCTTTGACTCACCTAATCTTTTTTTAATGGGGCAGAGTGAGGGAAGGGACCTAAAATAATTTTTAATCAATTAATGATGCTTTTCCTGAATATCCGCTATGTTTAGGCCACTTGAGGAATACGAGTTAAAAAACCTGTCATTTCAGTCTTAGTTTGTTCTGGAAGAGCTTTGGTTTGTGTGTGTTTTTTTGCTTTGTCCCCTCAGACACTCTGCCAGTCTCTAGATGGGATTTACTGAAGAGTAAAACTGGGTTTGTGATATTCAAATCAGGCATATGTTCAAATAAGCACAAGAGTCATGGCTAAGGATTCTTAGGCGAAGAGGTAAAATGATTGAATCAGCTTTCAGATGCTGTCTAGAAAAGCTCGTCCTTGTTCAAATACACCAGGGTGTGATATGTTTGGTGGTTTTGGTTTAGTTTTTATTTTCCTTTGTATTTGTAGTAGACATAAAATCTTTGGAGGACTAAGTCACACTGTTTTTATAAGTACATGGGGTGTATTTAAGAGCCTGATTTGCAGAAATATTGACGGTATTCAGATTGAGCTTGAGGAATAGTTGTAGGCTACCTCCTTCCTCTAAGGGAAGATATTTAAAAACTTGCAGAGGCTTATTAGTTTAAGTGCCTTGTTAGCTGCTTGTGCTATTTTCCATCATAGTCAAGGTAAAAATTACTTAGGGAGAAATAATTGTTCTAAGAATGCTTAATTCAGTTCAGTGAATCTGACACCTCCTCTGTCATTTTTATTTATTTATAAAAATGGGAGAGAGTTGGGCACCTGTCAGAAGCAGAGATGTACATAATGGCGCTTTCTGTTACAGGAATGTTTTATTTTGTTAAAATGCTGTAGCTGCTTGTGAGTTTATTGCAGAAAAGATTTCTCTAATCGTGTTGGGATACCTCATGGTAGTTTTAAGTCCTTTTGTTCGCACCATGAGGTAGTGAAGATGCAATTCACTCTGAGATTGTTTTCAGTATAGCTTAAGAAATCACTTTATATTTTCCTGTAATTTATGTAGCTATCCTTAAAACTGCTGTTTTTAATGAAATTTCATTTACATCTTCTCCCACCGGAGACAGCTGTAGGTTAGGACTAGTCTGACTAAGCTGTGCCAAAGGTAGGAGTAAGGAGTTTTTTACATGCTGATTAATTCTCTTTTGCTCCTTTGGGAATATCTGGTATTGCTTAAATTGATTGCTGTAAGCAATATGGCAACATTTCTGACCTTTTAAACTGAAATTCAGCAGAAAAAAAGAAAAGTATGAACTTCCATGTTTCAGTTTTACATAACTATACAGTTGAAGTATAGTGGTAAAAAATACAGAGGTGTCATCTTCTGCAGTGGTGGTGTTGGCTGGTGATCTCAAACCCTTTGGCAGAGATGGAATCTGAGAACATGGTAGTTGTCCATCCCTTGCATAGAGAAAGTATTGGGTGAGGATCTGTTTTTCTTTCTCTATAATCTGACTTCTCATCTCTCCTATGGCCAGCTTTGTGAATCAGAGCACCCGTTGCCTTCGTTAGGTGTTTCCCACTTGTGCTGTTGTGTAACTAAAGACAGGGGCAACTTCCAGTACATTTACTTTTCTACATAGCTTTGTGGGAAGCCCTAAGCCAAGGCTGTGTGCTGCTTTCTGAAGTTAATTTACAGATGTGGGGCGCCAGGTGACCAGGAGTTGTCCTCCCGCGGCTCCCTTTGTTGCTCGAAGACCAGACGGCTCATCCGTCACCCTTCGCCCCACCTCCAGCGCCCCTCTCCCTGCCTCCCTCCCCATATTCCCCCAAGATATGATAATGAAGCAGGTGCCCTGGATTGCAACTCTCCCTGAGCGTGAGAAACGGCAGGAGGTTTAGAAAAGCTGAAACCAAGGAAGAGGAGGCGGCAGTTCTCCTGAACCTGTTGGCAGTCACGTCAGTCACGGCCATACACCCCACAGCCGTTCCATTGGGGGAAGAAAGTGGGGAACCGATTTGTCATGCCCCAAATCAGCCCATTGGGACTGTGAGGCTCCGCATTAGGGCCGTGCCAGGCACAGAGGAGCCAAGCTGTGCAGTGTTGGCCTGGCGTGGTGGCCAAGCTGTGCAGTGTTGGCCATGCACAGAGGAGGTGGAAGAGCCAAGCTGTGCAGTGTTGGCCATGCAGAGGAGCTGAGCTGTTCCTGCAGCACTTGCCTGGCGCAGTGGCCGTGGGCTGGCGGGTGACCTCCCCACCAGAGAGCAGCCCCGGCGGCAGGCCCAGCCACCTCATTGAGATTCCAGGCACAGAGAGCGCCTCTGCAGCTGTATGCTGGAGGCGGTGGCCGAGGAGGCATCCAGAGAGGGGCCCAAAAAAAATCATCAAAGAACCGGCCCCTTCGCTGTGCCTCTGAATAGGCAGACAAACCAGAGGTCCTCCTGTCTCTGCCAGCGTGTTGGGAAAGATATTAACATAACCTCTTTTTTTTCCTTTCTTTTTGATTCCCCCAAGCTACCGAAAATCTGCTGTGTTTAAATATTTTGTTCTGACAGTTTGCTAAGGGGAGCAAAGAGTGGTGCACCAGCCTGGTGGGTGTCTGTGCAGCTATTTTTTTAAAAAACAAAACATATTTGAGCTGAGAGTTTTCATTCAGGTCACCCTAGACTTAATTGTTTGGTGTCAGGTCGTTAAGATCCAGAATTAGCTCCCTGCACTTGGAAAGGGTTTGCTTCCGAGTGCTTTAGAAATGCAAAGGCAAGTTTTCAAGCCCTGCTTTCTTTTTCCAAATCTGTTTTGATTTCAGCTGTTTTTGAAGCGAGTGGTCGCTTACTCAATTTATTCAAGCAGTAAAAACTAACTGTAAATCCCCATCCCACTCCTCAGCACGAACGAGATGGCAGCTCCTGAGAGCTTCACATCTTTAAGGAAATTGGCATCTGTTTTTTGATTCCTTATTAGGCCGACAGGATGCAGACCACTTCTCATGGCCATTGAGGCTCAGAAATGAGTCACTCCGCCTTTGACGGGTGGCACATTAGCGTTGCGATTGGCATAACTTTCATGCTCCCTCGGACAGGAACTGGGGCTGTACAAGCAGGGAGTGTCGTACATCATCGGGGCGTGTGGGAATGTAGAGAAGGCTTGCATAACTCAAAAGCTCTAATTTTTTGAGCGCTAAGCTTAAATGCAATTAAAGGTGCTACTTCTGATGCTCAGAGCAGAAAGTTTAATGCATTATTTATCCGTAGATTTGTGGTAGCCACTTGACTGCATTTCATATAACTGAGACCTTGTTTTCAGTCAGTGCTCCTGGGCTTGTTACTTGGTTGCTGTGGGCCATAAGAAAGTTAATAGTTTGTCTGGTGCTTTTGTAAATATCAAGGGTAGCATTGGATGCTGACTTGGTTAACCTAATGATTTTTTTTTTTCCAAACCATTGGTATGTATGGGTTGATTAAAAAAAAAAAGCAGAGGCTTCTTAAATATAGTCTGTTCTGAATTAAAGGGTGTGGTGTTGGCTTTGAATGAGCTTGATGCAGCAACAAGCATGCAGCAGTTGGTAAATAAAGATGGATTTTCTTTTGTTCTGCTGGTGCTTGCTGCTCATTATTCTCCACTTACCCTGTGAGCTTCCCAGGGAGTGGCAGCTGTTTCTGATGTTAGACACTCTATCAGTGGTAGACAGCTCCAGATTCGGTGAGATACTGTTGTGGGGAGGAGAGGAAAATAATCTAACCCTGCATTATTGTAAATCCTCAGTAGAATTAACTTTTCATGAACCAAAGGAGTTTTGTGTTTAACTTTTTGTGAAATATTCAGCCATAAGTGTGCTTTGCAGTATGTGTTACAGCGAAAAGGCTTTTCTGGCATGAGATGGATTTACATTCTAAGTGTGTGTTAAGTATTTTAATGTGCAGTGTGTGGGGGCAGACACAAGGCAATAAAGGGAAATCAGTCTATAACAATCTTTGTGTATGTTTCCAGATATATACAGTTTGGGAATCTTTGCAATTTGGAAATTGCTTGGAGTAAACAGAATGGTACATAAAGATTTTAAATAATAAAGCTAGCAAGCTACAGAGGAGTGTGTTTGGTTCCAGGATTTTATATGTAGGATTTATAACCCATGCTTTTGCTTTCCTGTCTCTGCAGTGTTAGCATTCTGTTACTGAAAACAAAGAAGGCTCTGCCAGGGCATTACACAAGCAATGAATCACAGAGGAAAAAATGTTTTGCTTTGTAAATTGTTCACTTTTCCATGGTGGATCATTATTTTTTTTTTTTTAGCGTTGTCTGATAGAATTTGCCACACATGCTTGCATTTACTGTACTCAGTACAATTCTTTCTAGTGTGACTACATAACTGCTAATATTAGTGACTTCAAGTAACTTCTTCTTGTGATTCTTAAAAACAAAACCGCAACAGGAACAAAGAACACAGGGCAAAACTTGAAACAGCTCAGTTCGCTCTTGAGGCATGACAGCTTGCTGAGTATATCGGAGGAAGGAAAAGGTGTTGATGTTTTTCAGACAGCTTTATCCCAGCAGTTCCATATAATTAATTTTTTGTCTGTATTGACAAACTCCTTTTCTACCTCTAGTACTCAGATTGGCTGTCACCTTTTGATGTGGTCCTCATGGGCTGTAGGCCATTTATAGTCTCTTAGCTAATCATAAAAACATAAACTTGTTTCTTAAGAATATGCACTTTGTACATCTTTTTGATGACTGTTGGTGAATGTGTGTTGAGCTTCTGCAGAGGAACGATAGCTTGCTCAGGCTTGAATGTAAAATTATAGTTGGAGATATCTGTTTGGGAAGTCACACACCAGGCAGTGTCTTGCCACTTTTTTGCAGGATGCAGAAGTACAACCTCAGTCTGTTACATAATAAAAATTTATACCGCAGATGCTGCACTGTGCCTCATACTCTCCTTGGCAAGAACAATAATCAATAATATGTCAGATTGCCATATTACAGTATTCATTAAGCTCCAGATGTGGAAAAAATTTTAAATAAAATCATATTACTTATTTGCAAATTAAAAAGGTGGATCAGGAACCATAACCAGCTAAAGCAATGCTTAAAGGGAGATCCAAGTAGAATGATCCCTGCAGAAAGACTGGTGGTAATGAAATCCTTGATTTTTCACACAGAAAGAGTGAGTGTGGAGGAGGATGCTATATATGTATGGAATGCACCATTTTAAAGACTGTGTGATTAATCCTGTTAGAGGATGTGTTTCTAACAGAGAAGCAGATTGGTGGGATAAAGCTGTAAGAAAGTATGAGAGCCAAACATAAGCATCTAATCTAAGAGAACATCTCCTGTGACAGTACAGTGTAATTCTGTTTAAAATTATGTATACTTCACTGAAAATAACCAGATAATAATTTCAGAATCTGCAAAAAATTAATGTCCCTTCCGTAAATGCCAATGGGGAAGATGTGTAGCAGAGAGAGTAAGGGAAGTGGAAGCTCTGTGTCTTGTCCCTGTTCAGATATTTTTTGTCCCATCCAGTCTGGATTTAGTCCTAAGTGCAGGTATGATAAGGGGTATGCGATGGTTCTTAGATGTCCTAGGTGTGCTTTATGCAAGAGAAGAAAATACCAACGAGTCAGGTATGTAACAGCGTGTTCCAAAATCCTGATAGTCTGGGCAGCCACCTCCCCAACCTGCTTACCTGGCAAACCTCTAGTCAAGAGCTGGGCTGAGCGTGCCACGTATCTTCTTGTCCCTGTAGTCACATCTGTGGTGTAATAGTAATGAGATTGGAGTAATCTCACTGATCTGGGCCGAGTTGGACTGATAATTTAAATGTGAAAGGCTTCATAATCTCCTGCTGATCCCAGAAAATTTTCAGCATTTAATTAAGGTCAGAATTAAAAAGATGATGACAACAAAACCTTCTGCATTTACCTCCTTGCTTATAAATGTTAAACCGTGACAGGTGAGTTCTTCTGAAATTCCTGGAGTGATGACACTTTCGTAAACCCCTTATAGGTTGGTGTAACACTTGGAGCAGTAACAGCTGCCTCTAAAAAAATGCTGAGAAGGTTTGTGCTCCTTTTCCTCTCCTCTTTCTTGTCCCATACCTGTTTCATCAGTTCAAATGAATGTTTTGTGCAGACATGGCCACTGCAAAGGTGGCTCAGTGTGACTCTCTCTAACAGTTCAGTAGCTCTTAGTTTTTTGCTTTAGACTACAGAATTGAAAGCCCAGCAAGGGCTAAAGAGGTGAAAGCAGCTGGTGGGAGCTGTGTACACCCATGGCTGTGTGGTGTGGGCATTGGGGTTGCTTCTGCTTCTGTGTGCAGGAGGGAGAAGGATGAGTGTGAACGGAGAAGTGACACAGCTGCTGCCCGAAGCAGGTTGAAACTGCACCACAGATGGAGAGGAGGTCTGTGGGGAGAGGGAGATAAAGTAGCTACAAGGGAGTTCCTGGGGCAGAGTGCACTTCCCTGGGAGAGAAATTACCAGCAGACGAAAGCTGAGCAGCGGGAAAGGAGGAGAGTGTGAAAGGAGCCTAGGAGAACAGGAGAGCAGCAGAAGGTTGCCAGAGCCAATAAATCTGGTGAGCCTTCTCCTCTCACTCTTCTTGGTTGTTTGAAGAGCTTGCCAGCGGGTGAACCTGTGGGCACTGGGCACCAGCCACTGCAGGGCAGCATCACAGGGTGCACAGGCATGGTCCTGCTGTGGCAGGCTGGAAAGGAGTTCATCTAGTGTGCTCTCTCATCTTCTCCCCAGTGTTAAACAAACAAGTGAGAAACCGTACGGAAGGGAGGAGGGTATGGTTGATGCGCAGCTGTGAGTGCTTTGTAGTTGACCGTTGGCTTTTAAAATTTTTAAATCAGTTGTTGGGGTGATCAGAATTGGAAAAGTGTGGCCAGTACTGTGTTTAGAATAACACCTTGAATGAGATTTTTGACTCAGTTGAGTGGAAATATTACTGCAGGACCTTGTAGGACCTAGAGGGGCAGCTTGGCACCATGAAAAGCTATTTGAGGTTCTCGAGAGACTGCCTCATAAAACAATGATCTGCTCAGTAAGCGAAAAACTGAAGCATAGTGAGTCATCCAGAGCAGCCATAGGTGGGACCTCTGTCTTCCTTCCCTGAAGACCAACTTAATAAATCCAGTGAATAACTGAGGTTTTGATTAAGTCTTTTCTTCTTATTCTACTGCTGGACATTTTGAATGTGGCTGTAACACAGTCATGGAAGTGTCACCTGTGCAGGTTACTCAGATGAGCAGTAGCATGGTGTGAGCAATGGGTGTTTCCTCAGACAAAGAAAGGTAGCATATCTTTCAGAGTAGATGTTTGTTTTCTACTTTGTGATGGCTATACATCATCCAGTGTTTTCCCCTTCGTATTGTGATATATCATCTTGTGTTTCATGCTTGAGATGTTGTGAGAGAAGTGAGTGATGTTATGTAACATAAGCAGAGAATTATCTTCTTGTGGTCTAAAAGTGACTGTTGGTTTGATAAAGCAGTTGACTAATTAGTAAATTACCCATTGTTGTTTAAAATACTTGCGCTGCAAAATGTAAATGAAAAAAATTTCTCCACTTGTCAGTATGAAAAATGACAATAGCAAAAATAATACATAGGACATCTGCTCTGATTTTTTTAAAATTTAAAATGCATTTAAGGCAGATGTTGCAGAATTTGAATGGAAATCAGAGTAGATAGAAGAACAAAACATAGCTGTTTACCTTTTATGAAGTCCCATTTTCATGGCTAACATCGCTATCAATATGTGACTCAGTGCGTGTATTTTTCCACTGTTTGTATCACACTGAACTTAATGTTCTTAAAACTGCTGCTGTCAGGATGACATATAGTTTCAATATTAACAGAAATTAGTGGTGTGTCAGTATTTTGGGGTGTTTTCTGATGTTGTCTCCCTTTGCCCATCCTCTCTTTGCAGGAGAATACATCAAAACATGGAGGCCGCGGTATTTTCTGTTGAAGAACGATGGCACCTTCATTGGCTACAAGGAGCGACCGCAGGATGTTGACCAGCGGGAATCACCTTTAAATAACTTCTCAGTAGCTCGTAAGTGTTTTTAGCTGCTCCCTTGTCCAGTGTGGGGGTTGATGTCTTCTTGTAACATAGCTGATAAGCTGCATCAGTGACATTCAGGTCTGCCCAGAGCGATGTTTCTGAACACTAAGCGTGTTTATTTGAGCTGATAAATCCCACTGTGTTTCTCAGAATGATTTGTGATGTAGAGGTTTAATGCTGTGCGCTTTTTTTTATTTATTTTTAAGTTCTATGGTAATTTACCATTTCTGGTTATTGAATAAAATGGGTTTATTTGTTAATATTTTGTAGGTATGTTACTCATAAATTGCTTTAAAGTGAAAAGTCACCAGGTGCATGTACTTGGCAGGTAGGCACAGCTGAAGCATTTCTGCCACCAAATCTGGATTCCGGTGGCATTGACATAGGTCAGAGTTATTCAATTGTTAGCATAAGAGAATGCAGAGTGAGCGCAGGTTTTAATGAAACACGCTTGATTTTTCTTAATTTTGAACACAAACCCACAGTTCTTCTATCAAAGCCAACAAAAGGGGTTAGAAATAATAACATCTCCTAACCTCTGCACTCTCTCCTATGCAGACATTTCCGACTTTGCTCAGGTGCTCCAGCACAGGATGTGATAGAAGACACTGAAGATGATTTCCTTTTCTTGCTCATGTTTTTAACCTTTTGCTGTATACTTCCAGCTTTTATTTTCTCCTGTTCTCAATCTTTCCTGTCTCATGATTTGCCTGTGTCTCGTTCCACCACTTAAAAATAGATCGTTGTGGCACCTGTTATTAACAATGATCTGTTCTGTGTTCCTGGTGACTACTGAAAGCAAAGCTCTGCAGAGGAAAGGGTAGGGGCTTTCCCTCTTCATTACAGGGTAGCTCAGAATACAGGGGGTTCATCTTTGTAGCTGATCATTAAGCAGGTATTTATTTTGGAACACCCTGCTCCTGGAAGAGGGCTGGGCAGCAGTAGGAACTAATGGAAATGTTCATTATTTTTCCTCCAGTAGCAGCTTATACCTGTTCTGAGTGATGATGGGAATAAATAATGAATATGCTGTTGCCTGGTGCCTCTGTGCAGGATGCCAAGAGTGCTTTGGGGCTTTTTGTCTCGTTTTAGAGAGAGAATTGTCATAGTGTTTTCATTTCAGTAATGACATGGTACTTTCCTCTTTAGACTGGTATCTTCTTACAGATCAAGAAGGTAAAGCAAAGCAGCAGAAAGCCATTAATTCATAAATGAATTCAGTACTTGGTCTATGGCCAGAGGCTTTTAACAAATGCACTTTCTGGAGGACACTTCCATCCTCTTGCTGCTAACTGCATTACTTGGGCAGCTCAGTGCTAAGGAGTAAAAATGTGTCCATCACCTTTTCTTTGTCCAAGTTGCCTTTAAAATGGGTTAACTTAAATCAGTTTTCACAACAGGAATATGGTGCTTTTTTGGCAGATTGAACCCATCAGTCTCAGCATTTATAGATAAACAGGTTTGTTACCATGGCATCAGAGCATTGTCGGAGAAGACGCAGCACATGCCTATAGATGAGTTGTAGTCCCTGTAAGAGGCATCGTGGGCTGGGTGGTGGGTGGGAGGATGTTCCTAGCAGTGGCTCTTGCGTGGTGAACCAGTGGCAGCTTGGGAAGGCCTTGTTGATTGGAGTGGGGCCTCCTTGCTAGAAGTCATTATTGTGGATTTGGGCCCACAGAAGCAGCTGTTTCCCCACCAGGATTTAATTTCTCATGTAGGCAGTAGCAGGCAGTGCTGCCAGCACTTCTGTCCCTTCTGGGTGCCCTCCACACTTTCACAGATTCACAGAATGTTCTGAGTTGGATGGGACCCACAAGGATCATCAAGTCCCACTCTTCAAGTAGATGGCCCACATGGGGATGGAACCCACAAACCTGATGTTACTAGCACCAGGCTCTAACCAGCTGAGCTAATCTCAGGGATCATTTTTTGGATGTATTTTGCACCACAGGCTTTCCCTTTGAACCTGCTTGCCTGATCCTTTCATTTAGGTTAATATGTCGAGTTAATGTGAATGAATTTGAGCTGCCTCTGGAGGAAGGCTTAGGCCAGAGCACAGGCCTGTGGAAGCCTCCTGCCAGTGAAAGGTGAGGGGAATGTAGATTAAATATTTTGCAAAAATTAATCCTTCTGTTTTCTTTTCCTCCAAGAGACCACGATAGCCCTGACTCTTTTTGTTAATTAGTGAACCAGATTTTTTTTTTAATGAGATGGCAGGCTGTCTCTCTGTCAGTCTGTTCTTTGGAAGTGGTCCCATGTTTCTGATTAAAATCTTTACCCTCTTCTGCTGTAAAATAATGTAGGGGTTTTTATCTTTGCAAGTAAAAGGAGGATTTTTTTTAAAGGGAATTTTATTACTCGTAGTGTAAAATTGAGTGTTTTTGTCAGCCCATGAGAAGAAGGAAATACTCAATTCATGAGAAAACAGTGACAAGATAACAACTAATGGTGACCTGTCTTTTCCCTTAATGGGTGTGAAGAAAGTAGTAGTAATAAATAGTGTGTGATTTCCTCGTGCTTGACAGTCTCTTCTTATGCACTAGCGTTTTCCTTCTGGTCTGTGAGGGTTTTGATCATACATTTTTGAAAACTTGTTTCTAAGCCCCTCTAGCTAAAGAGAGGCTCACAATTTATTTTAAATAACTTCTTCTCCACCTAATTTTCCTTTTAAAATAGTTGTATATCAATGTTTGCTGTGTTTAAGGAGGTGATTTTCTCTGGAATTTACCTATTGGTGATTTATTTTAAAAAAAACCAGCAACAAACAAAAAACAAATCCAAAAGAACCCAAATTAACACTCCCAAAAGATGGTGTCTGAGTGTTTAACAGATTTTTGGGTCTTATTTGTGTTTGTGTTCTGTATTTTACCACTAATAAGGTAGAAGGAATAAAAAAGTCTGTACCTAAAAGTTCTGCTCCAGAGCCCCTGCAGATGAATAACTAATAGAGGGTGTGTTGTAAATCTGTGAGATAAGTAGCCTTCATACCGATTGTAATCTCGGATTATCATGAATGTCTCCCTATTAGGTTATAAACCTTTAAAACCATATAACTGAGAAAAGCAGTATATTGTGAAAAACCACATGGAGAGAGAGGCTGTTCCTGTTAGAAAGGGATTATTTCTCCCAGCTGTCAAAAAGGAAGATGGACTGTGGTGGTTTTGTTGTACTGCTGAAAACATAATTGCTCAACAATACGAGAGCTCCTTTTGGGACAGGACTGTGTGTCTGCAGTCAAGCATTTATCGGAGGGCACAGGATGTCCAGATTAGTGGTTGGATTTTTTGTCTGCTTTTTACTAAGAGCCTTTGTGCAGGTCTGTAACTTGGTGCTCCTGGCCCCTTCACTTTTGCCATGCTGAACAGTTCAGAGCTGAATCTATCCAGTGGTGCTAGCAGAAGACAAACACTTCAACGTAATATTCCTGTTTGTCTTCCAAAAGTTTTATTTCTTCATCATTCTTTCTTCCTCCTTTACCTTTTTCCTTTTTTTTCTGTTTTCTTTTTTCTTTTTCTCCATACACTTCCTTAAAGAAGCCAAAGCAGGAATAGGAAGGTTTCTTTCTTGACATTATTGTTTTAAGTGTGATGTCATTATATAGGGAGCAGAGTTTGACACTTTCATCGAAAGTAATCTGCCTTTTAGCTTAAGTGCTGGGAAAGCAAATATTGTGACATTTTAGAAAGTCACTAGGATAATACTAAGTGTCTTTCAAATACAAAATGGTAATTTCCATTTGAATGCCTTGGTGTCTATTCCTGTTAGGAACAATTTCTCTGTCCTACTTACTTTAGAAGACCAAATGCCAGGAAAGAATCAAGAGATTCTTTTAGAGCAATTTAAATAATTTTTAACAGGCTGCTGTTTATAGTACTTACTCTGTTGCAAATGGGGAATACTTACGTTGGCCTGCTTCACAGGAAAAACTTGTTCAAAGTGGGTAAATGACCCTTTGCCCCTATTTGAAATGTGAATGTTTTTATAAGCAGAACCCCCAAACATGCTGTAAATCAGACCTAATTCTACACAGCATCTGTATCTGTGCTCTGCTGGAGTGGTGTATGTTGCAGTACATGATTAGGGAAGGTGAATTTGGTGCTTCTCTTAACTTCTCAACTACAGTGAAAAGCACACAGTTGGGTTTAAAAGTAAGAAAAGAACTATGGTTCATTTGTTTCATTGATAAAATCCATGTGATTGTCATATGGTGAGAAATAAGTGGTAGTTTCAAACTTTCTAGAACCTATGTGGTACAGCACTTTGGTAAAGCAATTTAAAAGTAAAGCCTTCTGTATTTCTTGATATGTGCTGTTATGATTGAGCAGGGTAATTAGACAGCATATTGTTCACTAAACAAAACAATTCTGGGTGACATTCTTGAATTATAGTGGTTATTAACTGACAAATCTCTATTATTCATCTTGCTGTATGCCTTAAAGATTGCTAGATCAGCAAGCTTAACAAATCTCAATGGACAGTGGTGATTTAGGGGAAGAGTGACATTTAATTGGTCCCCTTCTATGACAGGAAAAGCTTTGTGTAGTTTATCACACTGAAATGAAAGGGTTAAATCTAGTGTTCATGGCTAGTTTAAATATCTGTGCAGCTACTTCAGAATGTGAATCTAAAGTGTTTTTAAAATCTAAGCAAAACCTCTCTGTTTATTTCTTCATAGCGTTGTACTTTGGGATAAGTATGGGAGAACAGCTCTGGATTAGCACAAGGTTAGGAAATAGTCTGATGTTGTTCTTCGAGTCTTCAGCCAGATTCAGTGTCTTAGGGCTGCATTGTGCAGGCTCCTAGAGGACAACCCCAGCCTTAATCTAATCACGTTAAGCAGATAAAAATGGGAGGCAGAACAAACAAACAACAAATAAAGAAGGGCAGCTAAACTGGCGTGGGCGGTCCAGGCGCAGGCGTGAGATCTTTTGAGCTGAATTTATCAGCACCAGGCTCACGGGGCTGTGCCAGCCCAGGCAGTTGTGTTTGGCTTTCGTTGCCATTCTGTGAGAGGACAGAGGTGGCTGGGAGGCCGAATCCAGCGTGGCTGCGTCACTGCGCGGAAGTTGTTTAATCTGGGTGAATGAAGGAGTGCCGTTTATCACGCTAAAGCCTTTGCATGACTCATTAATAAACTTTCTCTTATCTAATTGGAGTGCTTTGGTAGGACGCAGTATAACCTCAGCGTGCTATTAAAGAAAAATTATATTTTCTTGTCATGAAAAATGCAGAGTTACTAATTGAAAAGCTTATAATTCCAGCAGCAAATGAGGCGTGAAATATATTGCCAAAAATACGGCGCCCAAAAACACTGGCGGTAAATATTTTATCTTGGTGCTAATTAAGAGCTTGAACTTAAAACTGAGCATTCTAAATTTACACAGTAATGAAATTAAACTAACGGTACCAGTGTAGCCTTAGTAACGTGTACTGTTACTCTGGTGGGTCCTGTCCTCAACTTGCACGCTGCTGATGGTGGAAGAGGCTCAGAGCTCTAGCAGTAAACAGAAATTTCTTCTTGTCTTCATAGTGTCTTTTTATTTACGTGGAAGTCGATTTAGAAACTGAAGAGCAAATAACAGCAAGCTTGTGGTTTCATTAACTGCAAAGAAAAGAGTTTAGTGCAAGAAAAAAACCTCCCACAATTATATTTTATTTTTCCCCCCCTGCTCCCTTGGTTTCTTAGTTTGACTTTCCTCTAGCCGGAGCTGTTTAATTAATTAGCTTTTCTATTAATGTTTATCTAAAAAATGTGGTGGTTTGGCTCCTGTTGTTATTTCACTTATTTTGTTTTGTTTTTCAGGCTCTGTTAGTAGAGCTAAAGTGTACCCTTTATCAGGTGCATTTTCTGGCCCAAATTTGAAGGATAAACACTTGTAACATC
Source organism: Aleadryas rufinucha (assembly GCA_013397815.1). Classification (NCBI taxonomy): domain Eukaryota; kingdom Metazoa; phylum Chordata; class Aves; order Passeriformes; genus Aleadryas; species Aleadryas rufinucha. Next base: position 205,801 of record VZTH01000274.1, read on the forward strand.
CTAAGAAACTTAAAGTAGTAGATGTGATTTAAAAATTTTTAAAAATTACACTCAGCTCTCAGAACAGAGACAGAACATTTTGATGAAGGAAGTGGTGGCTTTGCATGCAGCTGTACTTCTGTAGCCTTTTTAGGTTGTGCTTAAACCCTGGCAGTGATGGAAGCTGTTCGCTGTGTGTCCGTGCAGTATCCGACTGCAGCAGCTCTCCCGAAGGCTTTTGGAATGGGGTCTTCTCAGGGGGTGCCTTTGCAGTTTGATGTTCCCTCTAGTGTTTGAGGACTGGAAATGCTGAGTCTGATCTTCATCAGGTCACTGCAAAATGATCAAATGCTCTCTCACAACTCCCTGGGAGCCATGGACAGGGTTTTATGTGGGAAAGTCAATCAGAGGGAATGTGGGGGCTCGGCTTTAGTTTCAGTGTATGTAATTGCTGCATTATCAAATGACTTTGGCCATGTGCTGTGCTCGGGATGACCTTTAGAGTATAGGACCTAAGTCTGAATGGCTTCTATGTTATCACATCACATTTCTGCTTACCTCTATGGGCAGACCAAATGTGGAGCCTTTCAAAGCAGAATTTGATTTCGGAGTTGCTTAGATGGCTATCTCCCAAGCTATTTATTGGTTTCATCAACACAGTAAATTGTCTCAAGTCTCCTAAAGAAGTACTTACAGAGATTTCTATGGCTGATTAATTGCAACAGTTTGCTAGATAAGAATAAAGACAAATGATTATTTAAACCTGCTTATGTACCATGACTCTTTCTTCTTTGATTGTGGTAGAGTGCCAGCTGATGAAGACAGAGCGACCTAAACCAAACACATTTATCATTAGATGCCTCCAGTGGACCACAGTAATTGAAAGAACATTTCATGTGGAGACTCCAGAGGAGCGGTATGTTTCATTCATATTTAATGCATAAACTCCTTGCAAAAGCAGATGCAAGTGTTCAGCATTAATAGCAAGTCCTTTGCAGAAGCTCTTATTTCTCAGATGTACATCTGGACTGAAAAGTGTCAAATAATTTTTGAGTGCCTCAGTTTTAGTGCTTTTTCCAGTCTAAAAGGTATTCTAAAGGAGGGTTTCAGAGAGTGGATTTTGAGCAGTGTTTGTAAATGAAGTGTTGCTAGCTTGGGTATCCAAAATGGACAGGTGCAGGTGTGTACCAGCACACAGGTAGTTATTTCTGGAAATGTAAGGTTCATTTCTCACTGGAAATGTTGTGGTAGTAAAATAAAGGGTTTCTGACCTGGGAGTTTCTGGAAGGATGAGCACAAGTGAAACAGATTCAGGCAGAGTTGAGTTGTATCAAAATAGTGACCTTTTAAAATCTATTTAGACACCCTCTTTCTAAAGGAAAAGTTAGTTGTATCATTGCTGATTGCTAATGTTTATGCAAATTAGATAATAAAGGTGATAGTTATCTGCTGCAGGTGCAGATTTCTGTTTCATCTTTTAGGAAACAAAGCTGAGAGCTACATCCTGTGCTCTCATCATTGGAGAATTGATCTCTTACCTCCAGAGAGAACAGTTTTCCAGCACAGTTATTACACAACTACCAAGCATTTAAATATTTACTTGCTCTTCAGAAACTGAACTTAAATTATTCCACTACCATTGCCCTAAGGGAGTGGGTATTTTAAAACTCTGGTCCTCCCTAGATACGATACTGGCCTGTGTTTATGTTGAAGACCAGTGAATTCTACCTGGTATTACTTCTTTCTTTCATAGCCTTTGCATGCACTGATTTATTGCTTTTGATTCTGTTACAATGATCAGAAGAAGGTTAAGTCAAATTAAAAGCAAAGAAAAATAAACTGGTCCTTGTTTCTTTTAGGAACTTCGTGGTCAGTGACCCTAAAGGGAGTGAATAGCAGTTTCCACTTGGGGGAAGATTATATTTCAGTCTTGTTTTGTTCCCTCCTAGCCAATTAAGTCAGCTTTGTGACACTTCAGAGCTCGGAGTGTTAGTCACCTCTGTTGTGTACTCTTGAGACATAAAAGCTGAGGGTGAAATTCTGTTCTCCCAGAAATCAAAGATACTCACTTCAGGAGGGCTGAGATCTCAACCAAGTCAGTAACAAAAGAGATACGAAGGTCAATATGCCTTTAGCTTTCTCTGTGCCTTTAAAACCAGTGTTTGCTTTTTTGAAAGAGATGGAGGGAGAAAGGTACAGAAGAAGTTCTTTTTGTAATAATTCTGAATATAAAAATATGACTAGTAAATAAGGGGATGTGTTTGTGATGGTGAATGAAGTAGTCTGTGCTGAGAGTATAGGGAGAATGTTCAGAATGTTTGGCATTACCTTGCTGCCCCAGACAGGACTGGATAAATAGGGCACGATTCAGGCAAAATACAAAATTAAAAATGCACAAGGCAGGAAAGACCTTAGGTGGTGCAGTTTTTATTAGAAACTCGAGTTGGATACTTCTTCCTCATGGACTTTGCTTCCACTGGGGAATGATCTGCCTCTTCCATCCATCACAAACTGAAACTCACATGTTCAGATATGATTTAAAAAAAACAAACAACTTCATAGGACCAGTGAAAAACAGGACATTGATAAGGATGGCATGGGTGCACTGCAGATTGTGCAGAGTTGTTCAGCATTGGCTGCTGCTAATCCTGCTGTAGTAGCAAAATACTTTACCTGGGATGTCCTTAGGAGAAGAGTTTAACCAGTGCCTAGAAAACACCAACTAAACCACCACATCCTGTTCCCTCCATATACAAAAGACAGTAAATATGTTAATTTCACATAGTCCCCTGGATGTGTCTTTAGCCCCTGTGTGTGTCTTAAAGCCCGTCCCAAGACCCTGGAAGCCCTTGTGAATTGTATTCTTTATGTTCAATAAATTTGCAGTGAAATCGAGTGAAGGCCAAGAACTTTCACTTCAGTAGCTTCCAGAAGTGTGAAATCTCCCAAAGGACACTGGAGTGGAAGTGGTCTCCATGGGAGTTGAAGGGGTCACTGTCAGAGCACCCATTGCTGAAACAGCTGTGGAAACTGTATCGTAACCAAGACCTGTGCCCAAGATAAAATGTCACTGCTTTTGCTGACATTCTGCTAAAGTTTACACAGCAATTGGTGTATTGCTGTCATCATCTTTACAACAGAAGAATAACCTAAGTGTCCTGGGCTTTAATACCTTCTCCAATAACATCTCTTGCCACTAAAGCCACTAAAATTTGGGGTACATGTGCAAAGAAGTGCCAGTGTCCCCAGGAGTTGGATGTGTGTTTCAGTGCACCATAGAAATGTAGAAGTTGTATTTAACTGCTTTGTGCTTCATGTAAGCCTTTTCCTTTTTGGTTTCGCCAAGTCTGTTTCGGTTATGTAAATCTCTGTATCACCAGGTCATACCTTGAGCTGTTAACTGAATGCCCATTAGAAATTCTGTTACCTGAAAAGCCTTGTATTATTTCCAGACTGGGTTTCTAGTATGATTAATAAAGATATGTGATTAAAAATGCATTTTTACAGTGCTTGAAAATGCACATAATTCATTGTATCTTCCATTAATTCATCAGAGAGCATTAGTGACTCTGTATTCCTTGTTGATCTTTGCCATGGCAGATGGTAATCTAAAGCCACAAGTAATGAATGTCTTTGCCTATATTTTGCCAGGGAAGAATGGACAAAAGCCATCCAAACAGTAGCAGACAGCCTCAAGAAACAAGAGGAAGAGATGATGGATTTTAGATCTGGCTCTCCCAGTGATAATTCAGGTGCCGAAGAAATGGAAGTTTCTATGACAAAGCCAAAACACAAAGTGGTAAGTGGGCATAGCAGGAATCACTGTTTTTTAGGTCTTCTCAAGTATAGACAAGAACTAGCCATCAAGCCGTGTCTGTTCCCCTGACAATTACATGATTGACTGTAGATGCAGCTTCTGGATGAAACAATTGTCTGAGCTGAGCAGAGCCCATCTGGGTCTGCTGGAGTTCTGAGTTCACATGTCCTTACTGGATGGCTTTCAAGGCCAGCTCAGGTCTGGGTTTGGTTTGCCTGTTTTCCTGTGGTGCAGAGCCTGAAACCAAAGCTCCTGCTGGACCATGTGACTCTGTAAACTCCTTGCAGGCTGGTGCAAAGGTATTCTGGTGGATTTGCAGGATTTAGGGTGGGTCCAGTGGATTTAATTGCTCTGGATTAAGGGTTTAGGCTAACTCCAGCCAGCCACTGCAGTGTCTGTCCGTAGTGCTCCTGCAACTTGGGTTTTTCTTTTGCATTAGGCACTACATAGTCTGAATGCACAGGGCCAGGTCAGCAATGGCCTTCCCTGACATACTCATGCCTCATATGCCAGAGGAGGTATTTGCCCTTTTGAGCCTTTTTAGGCATCTGTCTTCAACTTCCCTTCATTTCGTTCTACCCTCTTGTGTTCTTCTGTTTGTATTTCTGCTTTCCAAAGTTTTCCTACCTGTTCCTGCAGGAGGGAATTCATGGAACCTTTTGCCATGCAAATACACTGTCTGTGGATTTTAGGTGGGCACTTCCTTGTGTCCTCATCTCACCATTGTCATCCTCACCTGCTTTCATAAATTTGTTTCAGTTTTAGGAAAACTGATAAAGTTTTTCTGTAAAAAAAACAGCCATCCACCAGTGTCTTCACTAAGCTCGTGTGTTACCCTTATGTCATGTCAGTACTTTCAGAGTGATGTGGGTGGCTCCTTCCATGCCACTCTGAGTTAAAGCTGCCAGTACGCTTCTGGGTCTCTGGCTGAACCGATCCTGCTCTTCTGAGCAGTCCTTCATAGAAATGCAAGAACCACCTCGTTCATCAAATGGATACATTCTTCTGAAATAGTGACTGTCTCTTCCTGTACATGTTAGTGAGGGTAACCAAAATGAGTACTGGGGTCCTGGCATCAACTGTGTTGAGCAATTCAGCAGAAAATCTCCTCAGACAGCTCTAGGGAAGAATATGGAAAAGTTTGCTGTAGGGGGCATCTTAAAATTTTTCTCGAGATGAGGCTGCAGCAGCATTTGGTTGTGTAAGTCCTGTTGTTGCCATGTTGGCCATGGTCACTTGATCTGATGGTACAGAGTCTCTGCTCAGCCTCCAGGACGTTCTGATTCCTCCAACGCTTTTCCTCACGGTGAAGCAAATAAGAGCGAATGGCTGATCTGTGAGGCAGTGTCAGGGAATGGACAGATTTGATGTCTTG
>VZTH01000278.1:11609-29418 GCA_013397815.1 Aleadryas rufinucha
CCCTCCTCCTCTTTTTTTTTTTTTTTTTTTTTCCCCTGGAAGCTACACAATTTACTACGCTGTTTATGTGCTGAAAGAAAATGGTGATAAATTAGTCCCTGTAGCCAATCATACTTGTACCACAGAAACAGCTGTATTTATGGAAGTGGTCAAACATGCAGTAGTGTCCAGAGATGTATGGCAAAGCTAACCCCAGACCATGGCACTCTGTGATTTATCACAGGACACGGAGCAGGCCGTAGCGTGTATCCTAATTAGTGTAATGTACCTTGTAATAGCTGTGAAATAAATTCTGCACCAATGCTTTTGGCCCAAACCCACGAGATCTAATGCAGATTCCATGAAAATAAAAGGGAAAAAAAAATTCTGCACCAATGCTTTTGGCCCAAACCCACGAGATCTAATGCAGATTCCATGAAAATAAAAGGGAAAAAAAAAATCATCTTATGTTGCAAAGGCCTTTGGGTGAAGTCTGAAGTACAGATGTACATAATCATAGAATCACAGAATGGTTTGGGTTTGGGAAGGGACTTTAAAGATCATCCAGTTCCAACACCCCTGCCATGGGCAGGAACACCTTCCACTTGGCCAGGTTGCTCCAAGCCCCATCCAGCCTGGCCTTGAACACTCCCAGGTTGGATGGGGCTTGGAGCAATATGTAGGTGTCAAGTTTGTGGGCAAAATGTGTGTTAACCTTGCATTGCTCACCCTTTTCCATCCATGACACAGAGCTTTCCTCTGCCCCATGGGCTCATTCTTCCTCTGTCAACCCAAGCAGGACTGGGAAGTGTTTATTGATTAATTAATTAATCAGCCCCACATCTTTGCTTGCACCCTCCTGGTGTGGCTCTTCTTAGCACTTGTTAGATTTAGAGAGAGAAGATGACTGATGATCATGTTTTGAAGCTCTGTGAGTGTCTTCCAGTTCCTTATCTCTCTTGCAGATGGTATTTAAGTGTGCTGCAAAACATAATTCTCATGTGGGAGTGGATCTCCACATAGACTTGTAGAATTTCTTCTGGTGTTTTGCTGAATGATGCAACCAAAATCAGCTTTTCTTTTTTTTCCTTTTTTTTTTTTCCTCATGGAGCTTCTGGAGGACTGTCAAATACTGATGTTATCAATTCATAGAGAAGGAAACTGGCTCCCCAAGGGGTTTTGCTGTGAAGTGCTGTCAAGAAGGACTAAGCTGAGACCTTTGAGCTTTGCTTCCCAGCTGAGATGCCCTCCAAGGGCTTGGGAAAACAAAGTTTCTTAGTTGATGTAGGATGAAATTTCCTTCATTACTTTCTATCTCTCTATCTAGTGTAAAGGCTTTTTTCTTATTTTTATTTTTATAGAGCACCTTTATTATTCAGATCTTTATTAGGACAAATTTTCAGTTTTGGGGCTGGTGCTGTGGGTTTTTTTTTTCCCGTTCTCTTTCTGTTCTCCCCTTATCTGGCTTTTGCTCCATAGATCATGAGTATTTGATTGGGGGTGGAAGAGTCAAACCAACACAAATTTATTTGGTCTGTCAAACTTCCTCTTTGTAATATTCTTCTCTGTGTAAAAGATGACACAAAATCAATCTCCTGGTTGGCGTCGTCGTTCCTCTTCCAGCAGCTTTTGCTCAGTGATCGTTATTTTTTTGTTTGGCTGCATTTTATTCTTTAATGTGTTTTCAAATACATCATCAGATAACAATTGTTGAGATCCTCCTTCCGTCTGAAAGCCTGAGTGGAGATGAGAATTCGTGTGGCCTTTTTCTAACCTGCTGTGATCGTGTCATGATGCTTTGTTTTGGAAGGGATTCCAGGGGAAGGAATTGAGTGCCCGTCAAGAATGAAGAATGAGGATATTATATTGCAGAATGGGACGTGGCTTCCATGATCTTTTTTCAAGCAATACATTTGTGCAAGCTTCTTACGAATATATTTTACTTTGTGCTCTGATTCTCTCAACTTTTCTCTCCCACCATGCTGCCCTTCTTTCACTTTTTCAGGTTCTCCACCATCTTTGTGAGTGACTGTGAAAGCAGCTGACTGGTTTTAAGTGAAGTGAACCAAAACATGGATTCTTAAAACTGCTGTTCCACTGGTGAAATTATTTTTCTTCCTGAATACTTTAATTCAGTACAAGTTCGTTCATACTATATATTTTTTTTGTTTCAATAGGCTTTTTTTTAGAGCCTTTATATGTGTAGAATTCTGGATTTGGGGCAAAAAAGGAAGAAAATAAAAACATATGGACTTAGTCGAGCTTCTAATCTGAATGGAATGAACTTTTAATATTTTTTGTAGTCAAAACTTTGCAGGATCTTCTCTTTGCTCTCGCCCACATAATAAAGATGAAATATTAGCTCCACAATCTGAGGAACTAGTCTATAAAGACTGGGGAAAGTTATTTTTGTTGTGAGAGTATTGAGGAATCAACTGATGGCAAAGAGTGATGACCAGGAGGACTCGGAGCCAAAGCAAGCCCCAACTGTGGGAAGACAGAGGGTGGTGATTTAACCTCCAGTTGGTTTACTGGAAGATCATTCTTTGCCCAAAAGTCCACATTGGTGAATTTTTAAGTCCAAATTTAGTGAAGGATGTAAATATAAATCTGAATGTGAGTCAGCAGAATGTGCCAGAGAAGGTCACCCACATCCTGTGTTAATGAAAGTGTAGCCAGGGTTTGAACGGCAGCTACTTCAAGGAGAAGGACAGACACAGAGACTTCCAGAGTTTGTTTCCAACCTAAACTTCTCTTTGACTCTTGAGTTTGTCTTATTTTAGGGGAGAATGTCGGGGAGTTCCCACCCCATGAAGTGGATCTGCACAGATTTACCCTGTGTTCAGTAGGAAATTGCAGGTCTCTGGAACACCTCTGATCGTAACTGTGAAATCACCCTTCTTGCAGTCCTCCCGTTACACTATTGAAGAGATTTATTTCTTGAACAGCTATTCTCAGACTGGAATTTTCATTTCTCTAAGTAGGATTGGAAGCTGGGCAGAAAATTTGGCTGTTGGGTTGATGAGGCAGCCGTCAGAAAATTATGAACAAAAAATGAAATGTTCACTTTAGATGTCTTCTGACGACATGTGGTAGCTTCTTCCTCTTGCTCCGAGAGTTTTGAGGTCAAATTATATGTAACACTGTCTTCAGTTTTGTCCCATTGATCTTTTTGGTGAATGCTGGTTGCATTTGAATTTGTGGGTCTAAACAGTTTCTTGTGATGGTTTGTTGGGTTTTTGTTTTATTTTGTTTTGTTTTTCCTTAACATGAAAAGGTGACAGCAGTTTCTCTAAAAAGGCGAGCTAAAATCTTCTAAGTTACCATTTTTTCAAGATGTCTCAGCTCCTGAGGAGACAAACTGCTCTCCTAAAGGTGTTACAACTCACTTCTGAAACCTCAAGATTTTCTTAAGATGCCTCCCTTCTCCAGCAGTGATTAATTGCTGCTCCTGTAACCCAGTGGATGGAATGGCCTGGTGTAAATCCAGACACGTGGAGACCTTTGCTCATCTTTAATCATTTGCTGTCCAGTGCCACAGTGGAATAAATTGTTATTGTTATTATAAAAGCTGCAATTTGTCTTTGGTCAGGCCTCATGGCTAATTTTTTATTTTTATATTTTCTTTCTTGAGGCACAGTAGATTTTTTTTGTTTGTTTCATATTTTTTAATGTCTACCAATAGAAATTAAATTAAGAGCATTTTAATGTCTATCAATATAAATGAAATTAAGAGTATTTGCAGAGGTACTGTAGCCACACAGTTACTGCTCATCACAATCTGATTGCAGTGATTCCTCTTCAAAATGACCCAGAGCAGAATAACTCTGGGTATGTTTCCTTCTGCTCTTGAATATTTGATTTCCAAGCACACAGTCCTCCTTTGCCTTCCCCATATCACTTCACTTGATGCATTGGCAAGAGCTGGGTAGAACACACAGGTATTTTGTCCTCATGAGATATTTGGCAGGTCTTTATTGGCTTTCTCAGCGCCGTTCTCCTGATGTGAGCCGAGGATCAGAAGCTGGGTTTATTTTAGGAGACTTATAAGACAAAATATAAGCTGCTTCAGTTCCTTTTCTTCCTCTGTGTAGGCACAGGCTACACTGTGGGAGCCGCTGGAATTATATCTCTTAACAATACAGCCTTTCATCTTTCTCAGACTGCAGTATATATATAATCCGACTGGTTGGTTTATTACATTTTTATTGCTGTCAAATTTTTCCGAAGATTAGACTGGGAGGAAAAATGCCTTCAGAGTGAGATCTATGAAGGTGTGAAATAACCTCTGAGGAGGGGCACTGGGAGCACCCATGGCTTGAGTTATTGCCAGGCAAGCAGTCCAGAGGATGGGAAAATCCCCCCTGGAGGTGTTGATGCCTGGGTGACCTGGTTGGGATGGATTAGCCCGTGCTGGGGGTCACCTTTCCAGGTGCAGGTGCTTGCAGGGTGGGTGGGTCCTGCTGGGAGCAGAATTGGCTGTTCCCAATGAGCCTGTGGGATTTAAAACATCTTTGAGATGCGTTGCCTGTGAAACAGCCGAAGTTCCTGTGTGTTACTGGACTGCAGACTGTGTTCCTTCGTACTGATGGCTTCTGAATGGTTAATTCCAGATATTCCCTTGCTTATTTAAAGGATTGAACTGCCCTCTCTCTTAGGAGACCTTTACTGGGGCCTTTCAATGCGAAAGGGAATTCATAAAAAAGTGAGGACAGGTTTTTAGTGGGGTATATATTGATAGGACAAGGGGTAATGGTTTTAAATTAAAGGAAGGTAGATTTAGACTAGAGATTAAGAAGAAATTTTTTATGCTGAGGCTGGTGAGGCCCTGGAACAGGTTGCCCAGAGAAGGTGTGGCCTCCCTGTCCCTGGAAACTCTCAAGGTGACATTGGGCAGGGCTCTGAGCAATCTGGTCTGGTTGAGGATGTCCCTGCTCATTGCAGAGGGTTGAAAGTAAGGGACCTTTAAAGGGTCTTTCCAACCCAACCTATTCTATGATTCTGTGATTTCATTTTTAGGTCTGAATAGGACTTCTGAAGAAATATAAAGGGTTGGGCAGGTGGTGGTCTTACGGCTGAAATGAAAGTACCAAATGCTGATTGGTGCAATAGAGCTCTTGAAATCAAGAGCTGATGGTTATTTTTCACATTTTCAAAGCTTTCCTGATGGACCTGCTATCTTTATCTCCATTTTTACTTTTTTTTTCGTAATCTGTGCAGACACACTCCCATTCTGCTTACCAAAGCCCCCATCCTGCAAAGATTGACTTTCTTTTCCCATTTGGAGGAAAGAATGTCTTTTCATAGGCAGTGGGAATGTGGGGAGGAACTGCTGCAGCAGAAGATTTGAAAACTTGTCTCTATAAATGGTAAGGGCAAATTCAGCATTTTGAAAAGAAATAATAATTTTAATGTACATCTTGGTGGAGGCTTGAGCTTCGTTTGCGTGGCTGTACGAATGCAAGCAAGAAACCAAGTTATTTCTAAAGAACTCAACAGCCTAGCTTTGCTTTTTTCCCTAGCAAAGCTAAATATATTGTACAGTGTCCAAGACCTCTTTTTCTCTCCACCAGGGAAATTTCTGTTCCTTTCACATTCCTCCATTTTACCACAGAGGGCTTCCTTTGAATCACCCAAGACCTGATTAATTCCTTATTCCCATACAGATGTGAACCCTGGCTGGATCAGCTCATCCTCATATTTTAAGCTAATAATTTGAGCTCCATGCCGGTTATCTCACGGGGTTCTTCCAGAGACAATCCTTGCTACGTAAAGAAGTTCCTTTTACTTTTTGTGACTGTTAAAAAAGATCTGGGATGCCATTTGCAAGAGTATGTCCTGAATGCTTTTCAGAAACATATTTTCAAAAAAAAAAAAAAATTCCAGCTCTCTGTATTGTTTGATCTGTTATCTGTTACCTTCACTGTAGAAAGTGCCTTGCTGCATTTCAGTGATAACCTTATTGCTGTGTATCTGAGGCAGTGTTTAGGTTTCTGTAGTGCCTTTTATTGTGGCATCTCCAGCAGCTTTGCGAGTGTGCTGGAAAGTAGGTCAGTGTTATTCTCATTTATAAAATAGAGGCTGAGTCTTTAGGTTTCTCTGTAACCAATTTTTTTGTTGCTCGCAAGTGGTTCTGGCTGTGGAGAAGTTGCTGACTTTTCCTCTTCACTTTGCAGTTCTGAACCTCCCTCTCCTTTCCCAGTGCAGCTACAAAACCACTTCTGGGATGTTGAGAGAGATCTGCCAGCATTGCTCATCCCAAACTTCCATGTTGAGCTTTTTTTTCCCCCCCTAGAATGGTTTGAGTTGGAAAAGACCTTAAAGCTCATCTCGTTCCAACCCCCTGCCATGGGCAGGGACACCTTCCACTAGACCAGGTTGCTCCAAGCCCCCTCCAACCTGGCCTCCAGGGGCTGAGCAGCCAGAAATTCTCTGGGCAACCCTTCCAGTGCCTCACCACTCTCATTTTCATTCTTTCCAAAATGCCTTCATCTGTGTCTCCAGGAAAGCTCAGCACAGTGGGAAGACGAATGTGAAAATTTATCTCAAATGCAGTAATTCAACTTGACCTTTTCTTGTGTTTTAGTTTAGCATTTTACAATTCTTTTTTTTAACATTTTACAATTCTTTTTTTAACATTTTACAATACAATTATTATTAGTTTAGCATTTTGCAATTAGTTTTTAAGTTCTTAGAGTTTCCCAGGAGAGGCTAATCCAAGGTTGGGAGGCAAAGTGCTGCAGGAGGGCTTGCATCAGTCCTTGTTATTCTCTTACTGAATTAATTGCCTTTAACAAAGTGTTCCAAAAATAATTTTGGGTGGTTTACCCAAAAGCTGTCTGCTTCCCTCACATTCACATCTTGAAGTGCTCTTGTCATAGAATCGTGGAATTGTTTGGGTTGGAAGAGACCTTCAAGATCTTCTCATTCCAGCCTCCCTGCCATGGGCAAGGATATCTCCCACCAGACCAGGTCATCCTTTGAGTTGTCTGCTGCTAAATTCAGGTGTTCCCCTATGTCTCTATACATGAAGGAAACCAATAATTGCCTTTCCTTGGCAATCACAAGTGAAATATTGGAAAATAACATTCTTGTAGCAGATACTGTCCCAGAAGGATCAGTGTTCTTGAATTTCTCTTGGATCTATCCAGCTTCTGTGATCCCTGAATGTTTTTTAATCCTAATGGATGTGTGTAGGGAGGCTTTGGTTTATTGAAACATGGGGTTTGTGGTGTGCTCTGCACTGGTCTCTTGGAAAAGCAGGTGGAAAACAGCATTTTGGCATATTTGGCATTTGGTTAAGCAAAATACATGGTGTTTTGAGGAGTAGTTTTGAGTGGTCCTTGACTGGGCAGACAGAAGGGCTTCAAAGCAATTTGTAGCCATTTAGGCCCAGTAGAGTAGATATGGGTCATCGTATCCCATTTTAAGCTCCTTTTATGACATTTTGTAGACATTTCATGGCTTTCTACAAAAGCCATCAACAAGAGCATCTACTTCTGTGGCTCTACCCTCTTTCTGCCCTTTTTCCACCTGCTAAATGCTACAAACCACCCAATTACCCTGGAAAAGGAATGGGAAGAGCATTTCTAAGGGTCCCGTGGTTCTGTGATAACGGAGATTTTGTTAGAGGAAAGTGTTCAGGTGAACTTAGGATGTGGATCGTGCAATCAGCCCACCCATCTCACACTGTCTCTGAAGCGTCTGACTCCAAATCTGGCAGCCAGAGAGGATTTATACCTTTGGATATGACCACTCTTCTCTGATTGGACTCGGTATGTGATCTAGAGGAGCTACATGGAAGTCCTTTGGAGTCCTAGATGCCTTTAAAATGTCACATTTTAGATTGTTTGGCAAAAAACTCTGGGTTGTGATGTCCTCAGTAAAAGACAAAGTCATCCGTAGGGCACAGGCTGGAAAACGCTGAGCTGAAGGAATTGGGAATGAAGGGGAAAGCATTGAGTGCACTCAGTAAATTTTGGTGTAGGTCCCTGTTGCCTGTAAATAACTCTGTGCCACTGCTTGCAGCGAGGTTGGGAAGTTGGGCTCCGAGTGCCTTCCTGAGAAGCAATCTGCTTTATTTTCCAGCCAAAAGATATCAACGTCTAATCCATTTTTGGTCCGTTTCTGCTGCTCCTAGAAGCAGTGATGATGTGTTGATTCCCACAGCGTGTATTTGCTGTGGATTCCGAAGGTGCGACATCTACTGATGCATCAAAATGTCCCTGTTAAGCAATGAAATGTGCTTTGTTTGGATGTGTGCATTAAAATCGGTCTTCTCCCCTTTTCCCTGAACATCAAAAAGCTTCAGAGAGTTGCAAAGTTGTAAACAGCTACAACTCAGTTCATTAATTAAATGGCAAATAACTAAATCTAGAGAAGTTTGCTTTTCCCTGCCAGTGTTTTAGTTGCTTTTGGAGTGGGGCTTGCTAGCAGTGTAAATTAAGAAGTTTCAAGTTATTCCTAAACTGTTTTGAAAATTAATACATGAAAATAAAAAAGACAAGCATCGGACCCTTATGGGTACTACCCAGAGTCCTCTTCTGTGGTGTGGAGTTACAGACTTGGACAGGAAAAGTTGTCCAGAGTGGTAGATCTCAGCAACAAGTCTAGAAAGGACATTTAATGAATGTAATATTATATGTGTGAACATCAGCAGTGCTGCACTGAAAAGAATTCAGATCATGCTGTTTCAAAGGGCTGCAAGAGATGTTGCAAACTACAAGTTAGGATTTATTCTTCTGAAAATAATTATCATCCTTGCAGGCAAGAGAAGGTGCCCGCAGAGAGCTTTGTCCATGGCAAACGTGCTGTTTTAAGGACTCTGCACTCATCTCAGATAACATCATTCCATGCCAAAAAGCTACTGCTCTTAGGTAGTTCAAAAGTTGATTTTATTTTTGCCTCTTTTTTTAATCAATTAGCAGAATAAAAATGTCACTGCTATAGATGGGCTGCAGAAACTTAATGTTACTTTTTGACAGGATGCTCTTGTAAGAGAACGCAGCTAAGGAACACAGCTATGGGTGCTGAGCTGCCTGTTGGAAATAGCAGAATTCAGCCTTTGATTATTATTTTTCACCGTATTACGTCATTTCTCCCCAGACTTCAATTCCTCTGTCCTTTGTGTGCTGCAGATTGTCGCTGGATTTAAATAGCATCCACTTTGTGCTTGGGGAAAGGGGGAGGTTGAGAGAGTCCCTTTGAGTTGTTTCTTTTTTTTAGAGCAGGGATGTCTGTCAGGAGGGAGGTGGGTTTGGTGGCTGTGTATAATATATTATAATTATAATATATTTGGTTTTTAATTCCTGATACAAAAGGCTTGTTCCTCCTGTTAAACACGTGGGGTTTTGGCAACACAGCCACTGTGGTGTGACAGAATGCAAATAAACCTCGAAGGCAGGTGGTGAGGCTTTGCTGCAAACAGATGCTGCCCTCAGCTCCCCAGGATGTTCTCATCCTGCAAAAAATCATGGAATCACAGAATGGTTTGGGTTGGATGAGATCTTAAACCAAGATCATCCAGTTCCAACCCCCTGCCATGGCAAGGGACATCTTCCAGTGGACCAGCTTGTTCGAAGCTCCATCCAACATGGTCTTGGATATTTCCAGATATGGGGCAGCCACAGCTTCTTTGGGCAACCTGTGCCAGGGCCTCACCACCCTTACATAAAGAAATATAGAATTTCTTTCTGATAACCAATCTAAATCACCCCTCTGTCAGTTTGAAGCCATTTCCCCTTGTCCTGTCACCCCATCCCTTGTCCAAAGTCCCTCTCCAGCTCTCTTGGAGCCCCTTTAGGCACTGGAAGGGTCTCTAAGATCTCTCCAGAGCCTTCTCTTCCCCAGGCTGAACACCCCCAGCTCTCCTAGCCTGTCCCTGGAGCAGAGGGCTCCAGTTCTTGGATCATCTCCGTGGCTTCCTGTGGACTGAAATTTCACTTGTACTGAAAATGTGATCCTGCGTCTGCAGGTGCTCATGTGCTTATGGAGAAAATTTTGTTTCCCACTTGGAAATGAGATGATTTTTGCTGAGGAAGTGAAACTGATGATGGATGGGTTTTCTTGCCACTGGTGCACATTGGACATGCAACCCTTCACCTGCTATTCCACCACCCCTTTGGCCTTGCCCCTTTCTTCTTTTTTCTTTTCTTTTTTTTTTAATATCTACAAGTAGGTAAATATAAAAATGGGAAATAAGTAAAACAGTTTACTGAAACATAGCCAGCTGTTCTCCACAGCAGAAAGGATTAAAGTGCATCTGGCTCTTAGCCCCTCTATGGTCTGGAAAATGATTCCTTTTATTCCAAAGCAGATACCCTAAATAAGGTGCTTGACTCCCTCAAAGGTTGCAACCGGTGGAACGAAGCAAGAAAAACAAGATTTAAACTACCTGATGTTATTCACCTTCTGCTCTTGTAGCCATAGACCAAGGTATTTTTATTTTTTGTGCTGGGTGGTGAACGAGAGGGGTTATTCTGTGAAATAGCTCCTTGTTAGAAGAAGAAAAATGTCTACAGAAGGGATGTGCTAATGCTGTTTCCATGTTGGATGTTTTTATGGTTATCCCACCTCCACCAGGACACACACACACATGCAGAGCCCCAGTGAACAACAAAACCACTCGTTTTTCAGCTTAAAAGTCAAAGCAGAGTTTATTCACTCTTTAGGGAATAAGGAATTGGATGTTCTGGTTTTGGATGTTCCTGTTGCATCAGTATCCTTGTTACCCCAGAGGTAAAACCCAAGTGTGATTCAGCTTGAGGAAGAGAAATAGAGAGTTTTCAGTTTGTATATTTTAGGTGGTGTGACTGGTGCCTTGGTGGGAAAATGATCACAACTCCAGGACACCAATTTGAACCAAAGTCAAAATATTTCTGATGCCAGGGAATGTCCCATTCTTTGTGGTGCCTGTGAGTGAATGTGGCTCTAGTAATACTTCACAAATCCTATTGCATCAAAGTAGATCTTCCCTCTCTGGGTCCCTGTTGATTAAGGAATATCTCCTTAGGTGGTTTTGGGTATGTTTTTTACTCACTCATCTGGAACGAACAAGCTGCTCTTCAGCTGTGAGAGCATCACATGAGTCTCGTGTTTTACGGCCAGGCCGTTGTCCTTAACCAGCTGGAGAGGGTTCTCCATCAGCCCAGGGGAACCCACTTCAGCTCCCAGCCAGGACCTCTCCATAACATCACTGGCCCAAAAAGATAAGAAATAGGATTGACGCCAAGCGTGTGTCCTCTGATTGCCATGGCTTTCCAGCTGGGTGATGCTTCTGGACATCAGCTTTCTCTCGGGGAGCTTCCAGCTTGGTTTCTGCTGCCTGTGGGCAGTTTTGTAACCATCAACTGTGATGGTACCGCTGCTGTTCTCACCTGGTGGAGCTGTTGAATGGCCCTTGGGGTAAACCATGTCCGGGGAGAAGCATCTTGAGATGGAATCATAGAATCATGGAATCATTAAGATTGGAAAAAAACTTTGAGATTGTCAAAGTCCAACCTTTGAATGAACACCAGCCCACCCACGAAACCGTATAGCAAAGTGCCACATCTAGTCCTTTCTTCCAACATTTCCAGGGATGATGACTCCACTGCTTCTCTGTTCCAATGCTTTACCACTCATTCAGTGAGGAAATTTTCTTTATATCCAACCTGAACCTCCCCTGGCACAACTTGAGGCCAGTACCCCTTGTCCAGTCACTGGAAGCCTGGGAAAAGTGGCTGACTCCCACTTCACCACAGCCTCCTTTCAGGTAGTTGTAGAGAGCAATAAGGTCTCCCCTGAGCCTCCTTTCCAGTTTAGCAAGATGATGGTGATTGCTGGAGGACAACATCATGAGCTCCTAGGACTTTATTGTTCAAGTCAAAATAGGGAGAAGTAGTGTATATGATTGGCTGGGTGGACTTTACTGATTTATGGTTTGGTTGTTGTTTTCCTGAGTGTGAATTGGCAGGATTTTTCTGTAAGTCCTATTTGAGCTTGGTTATCCTCAATTGCTTCCTCTGAAAATTTCTCTGAGCTCATATCATGATCCATTATTTGTGAGCGCTTCGCTGCCGGTAGCAGATATCTGAAAATGGAAACATTTTGCCTGGAAATGCGAGTGATGCTGCACACTCGTTTTGCCTGGCTGGACAGACAGGAATTGCAGTTCTAGGTTGTTCTTGACCTTGTGGTAGGTTGTGCATTGCTATTTACTGAACCTGGGTGCTGCAATGAATGATTTTGCTAGTAAATGAGTTTGGGAGAGTGTTGCAGAAGGCAGGGTGGCAGGAGGGTTTCCAGAGCAAGGCAGCAGCCCTTAGCGGGGGTGTTTGCTCAGAAATTTTGTCCTTGCCTTGAATTTGTCATTGGCTTGTTTTGTGCGTGTTTTTATTTTACTCAGAGTTCATTGCTGGAAGAGCCCCTTCAGCCATAACCTTTAAAACTGCCACGTGAAGTACGGTGGCAGCCAGAAAAGCCACTCTCTGGAAGTGACACGGTGGCACGCAGTTGAGGATTTCATCCCTCTCCCTTCTCTTTTTTGTGCAATGAAAATCCGAATTAGAATTGTAATTTCCCCACTCCTTTCTATAATGTCAGTATTCCACATCCATCCCAAGGTCTTGGTGGTTCTTCCCATGAAGTTCCAGGCGAAGCATCTGGAACTTCCCATCTCCTTTGTGGCATTCACTTTTTTCCTGCCTTTTTTTTTTTCCAAAGGAAAAGTTAATTTCACTGACTCAGAGGAAGAGGATGCATTTGGTAAACGTGTTTTACACAGCCTGACTCTTGGTCACACATGTCCGGTGTCACCAGCATCCAACCAGCCCTAAATCCTGAAAAACTCACCTTGGCAGAACAACCCTCCCATCACCTTGACGTGTTTATCAGTTCTTCTCTAATTAAAGCTCAGCTGTGCTTCATCTGCATCACTCCTGGCCAGGGGGAGCAGGACATCTTGCCATTGTCCAGTCAGTTTAAGCCATGATGCTCAGGACAGGTGTCTCCTACTCCTGGTGCTGGAGGTGTTGGAGGCTGGAGCTGAGCTGGTGAAGCCCTCGGGAGTAGCAGGAATTATTCACGGCAGGATCTCTCTGTCCTTGTCCCCTGCAGCTCTGTAATAGATTGGTTTAGGTGTTATAATTGCATTACACCTCCCTCCCCCTTCCATTTCCCTCTCTGCTCCTTCCACCCTTCTTCAGTGTTTAATTTATGCAAGTTCTGCTGCAAAGGAAACTCAGAATGCAAAAAAAAAAAAAGGAAAGAAAAATAAGAAGTGATAGAAACAGGAAGGGAATCCCGTTGCTCTTTGCATCATTCCCACCCGTATTTTGAGAAAGGATGGAAAACCTTGCAGTTAACCTTGCAGTTTTTAGCTGCAAATCAGAGCTCTCTAAATGCAGCCAGTGAATGGGATAGGAAAAGAGCTGGGATGTTCCCTTGCTCTGTGGGAGCATCCCAGGTGACCAAGGATGAGGGTGAGTGGGGAGCAGAGGATCTGATTAACCTGGTACTCAAACCATTAACCAAACATGTTCAGTATGAAAGTTACCAAATTATATATTTATATTTGCAGATATTTTATTTTATATACAGAGTATCATAGAGTAGTTTGTGTTGGAAGGGACCTTAAAGACCATTTAATTCCAGGGTGCCACTCACTAAATTAGGTTGCTCAGAGCCTCATCAAACCCGTCCTTGAACACTTAAAGGGATGAGGCATCCACAACCTCTCTGGGCAATAACATGACTTGCTTTGTTTCTTCTGTATCATCAGCAGGTTTTTAATTAATATGGAAGAGATCCTAAATAATGCTTTTATCTAATTTTTTTTTCTTCCCCACTCCCAGTTTGTCAAACTAAAACTGGTGAAAGCTTCAGGCTGTGAAAAACACCCTGAAGACTGGGATAGCAGCTGGGCCAGGGATGGGAGTTACCTCTCTAATTACTTCTTTTCCATCTCCAATCCTTTGCATGTTGGTCCAGCACCTTTAAGAAAATTCTGCTGCAGGGTGTTTATTATTTAACTCAGAATAATCTTTAATAATCTCTATCATTTTGTATTTATGTGCTATGTTTTATCTGGCAGCATCCTGTAACTCACGTATCACATACAGAAATGGTGATTCTGCCAAGGAGAAAAAACACCTCACCAAAAATTGGATTTTCTTTTTAATTGAGGTGCCTAACCTTAATTACAGCAGGCTGTTGGTCCAGCAAACTTTTTGCTTGAGGAAGAAATCCATCGACAGCATTTTCACCTCACTGAAAGACATAAAAATGAAACCCTGGATATTTTGTTCTTGTTTGTTAATGCAGAGAAATAACAACTTGGAGTATGAATAATGTAAAAGGCATGCAGTAGATTGTGGGAGAAGTGATTCAGTTCTGCTTGCTGAAGCAGGCTGGAAGTTCACCCAGAAAGAAGCACCTCTTGCTATGAATGAATGAAGGAAAATGTGTTTGGATGTTATTTTTAATAACAGACGTGACATTTTCGAGCTCCTGGATGGCCATGTGGGAATCCAAGGCGTGTGCAGAGAGAGAGAGGCTGTGAAATATGGAGCTATTCAGTAGTAAAAATTAGTAGTAGAGGTGGTCTGAAGTTCTGGAGATGTTTTTATGGAAGTGAAATTGGGAGATTTTGCCTTTTTTGATTATATGCCCTCTACTGCATCTTCCCACCAAATACAGTGGGTTGCTTGTCTGGATTTTTTCCCTGAGCAACTAGGGCACAATACATAGAAAGGCTGATAGTTTTATGAATCGTGAGTTTATTGAGTATGGTTAAAACTTGTGAATTTTTCAGGGACAGAGAGGAAAGAGGGATGGTGCAATGACAACCTAGGGAGACGAGGGTTATACCTTTCCCTTTCCCTTTCCCTTTCCCTTTCCCTTTCCTTTCCTTTCCTTTCCTTTCCTTTCCTTTCCTTTCCTTTCCTTTCCTTTCCTTTCCTTTCCTTTCCTTTCCTTTCCTTTCCTTCCACATCAGAGCCTTTCTGCAGATTTAAACCACTCACTTTAGCTGAGCATTTAACTTCCACAGTGGTGTTTTGGGGTTTTTTTTTTTGAGCATCAGAGGATGGTAAAACTACTAACTTTTATGCACGTGTTTAATTATTTGAACTTGTGCAATTAATTTAGTTTTGAATGAAATGTTGCACACAAGGCCTTGGTTGGTGGCATCTTCATGATCAGAGTTATCATTAAATCTCCTTTTTCTTCTTCTGCTCTCTAACCTGGTTGGTGGTTCTGGGGTGGAGACAATGTCTATAGGGCCAAGTGGGAGAGTAGATAAATATCATCACAGGGATTTCATCCTGCTTTTATTTTCTGTCTCCCTTTCTCTTCCTTTCTTCTTTTCCTCCATGGGAAGCCAAATGTAGCTGGAGAAGGCTGTGCACTTAGAGGCTGTTGGTTTAAGTGATATCAGATGGAGCCACGTGTTGCACATCCCTCAAGTAACAAGCCACGGGACAAGAGGAAACAGCCTTGAGTTGAGCCAGGGGACATGGCTCAACTCAATTGGATTGGATATTAGGAAACAATTCTNCACTTAGAGGCTGTTGGTTTAAGTGATATCAGATGGAGCCACGTGTTGCACATCCCTCAAGTAACAAGCCACAGGACAAGAGGGAACAGCCTTGAGTTGAGCCAGGGGACATTTGGGTTGGATATTAGGAAAAAATTCTCCATAAAAAGGATTGGAAGAGGCTGCCCAGGGAAGGGATGGAGGAAATTAAAAGGGATTAAAATTAAATTAAAAGAGGCTGCCCAGGGAAGGGATGGAGTCACCATCCCTGGAGGAAGTTAAAAGATACGTAGGTGTGGCACATGGGGACATGGTTTAGTGGTGGCCTTGGCAGTGCTGGGTTAATGGTTGGCTTGATGATCCTGAAGGTCTTTTCCAACCTAAATGATTCCATGATCTGTCTGTCATGCTGTGGTGGTGCACAGAGGATAAGTGAGGTGAAGAGGAGGAACTGGGGAATCCTGTTTGGAGAAGGAATTTGGTAGGACTGGTGTTAATGGATGAGTCACCTGATGGGGGTGTTAAAACCACTGCAGTCATTTACTTAGCACAGGGTGAGCTGATAAAAGGTGAGTGGAAGGTTCCAGGTGTCAGAGAAGCTAAAATTTGTAGTGGAGTCTGAGCTGAAAATTGTGTGGTTTTGGTTGCTATGGGTTGGGTTTTTTAACTTTCCCCTAATGGTCTTCCCCATCTGGAGATTGCTGAGGAAAGAGAAATCAAAACAGATTTTGCAGGTTTTTTGTGGTCTGCAAGAAAAAAAACCCAAAAATCAAATCAAAACACTGAAAAAACCCTACCCCAACCAATCAGCAAAAAAACAACCCCAACCAAAAAATAATCTCCTTGTAGCCAATAATAATCCTCAGTGGTTTCTGCAGACTGTAGGCTACCACATTTAATAGGGAAAATGTGTTACAACCCACACATGGTAATCATGTGCTTCCTCATGCTAGAGACATAATCAAGCATAAAATTACACAGAAGTGTGGGTTCAGGAACAGAAATAAGGTGATGGTGGCATGTTGGAACAGGGAGACAATAAATTGCCAGGAGAGAAAAGGTGTGTGTGCACCTCCAGCAATGGACATGAAAACCGGTAGGACAAATTGCAGGAGGAATGAATGGATTCAGTAATTTTTGGTACTCTTGCATGGACATGGACATTTCCTTGGAAGATACCTTGTGGTCACATGAATGAGTTAAAAGGCAACAAATGGGAATTTGACAACTTTCTGATGTTCTAGAAGAGAACAAACTAAACTCCCTGTTTTAAATCCATGAAATTCTGGAGTTAAAATGGCCAGACTGACTTCTCTGGAGCAAAGGACATTGGGCTGCACGTAGCAAAAATGGCACTTGTTAATAACTAAAATAACTTGTTAAATGTCCATGTCTTAAGAATCAAAAGCAGTGATCTTGTGTGCATGGCCCATATCATCCCTTACAGGTAAATGTAACAGAGATGAATAATAACATTTTTCTTATCAGCTTCCTATTAAGGTGGGTGAATCTGAACTTGAGCAATTTGCAGCACAGCAGATCTGAGCAGTCGTCATTTGCACATTAATAGCTGAAAACAAAGCTGGGGCGAATGGAGATTGGTGGATTTTATTTCATTTTTTTTAATCATATCTCTGCTAGTTTCTGTTGTTATAGTATTTCAGTATTTTTTTTCTTTTTTTGGAGGTTTTTTGTTTTTTTTTTTTTTTAATCATATCTCTGCTGGTTTCTGTTGTTACAATCTTTCAGGGGTTTTTTGTTGTTGGTTTTGGTTTTGGTTTTTTTGGGTTTTTTTTTTTGGTTTTTTTTGGTGTCCAGTTCTTTGTAGCTGCATTTTGCCATATGTTTTTTTAATGGACAACTTGGGATCCCAGGTGCTGCACAAACATAGGAGAAAAAACAAAACAAAACAAAACAAAACAAAACAAACAGCTTCCATGTGGAATTGTTCATTTCAGATGGCTGAGGAACTTTTAAAGGGTGCTCATATGTTGAATATTTTGGTGTAGCAAGAGAGGAAGGGATAGGTTGGAAAATGGCTCTGCAAGAGAAAAATACTGTCCTGTAAGGGAATGTGGAGCAAATGGAAGAACAGCAGTGTCAAATCTCAGGATAAGGGAAAAATTCCATGGATGTGTGAGGCAGGAGCTAGGTCAGGAGAAGAATTATAGGAACAGGGCTAAGCTTTTGGATGTGGCTGAACCTGGGCTTTCTTATTTCACTTTTGGGCTGCTGTGTTTTACACCTGTTGCTGCCTGTGGTGGATCAGCCTCTGCAAACAGCCAAGCACCCACCCAGCTGCTCATTCCCCCCTTC
>VZTH01000280.1:0-14302 GCA_013397815.1 Aleadryas rufinucha
CGAGGATCATCGAAGCCCAGCTCTTTTGGCTGTGCATCTGGTAATTATTTTGCAGTGGGGATACAACAGCAACAAAAACCACCTTTTGCATGTTTTCCATAAAGACCTGAAATGCGCTCCTGTCAAGCTGGAGCTCCAGTGGCTGTGCAGGGGAATGCACAGCCTGACTGCTGGGCTAAGCTCTTACATGTTTTATGTGGATCAGGCCCAGGAGTCCTTTCCTGAAGCCTGACTTTGTTCTGGCTGGCTGGGGGATTTTTGGAGTATTATTTTTTAATGTGAGCAGTGGTGATTAGCTGATATGAAAGCAGTAAACAAACACTGCTGGGTTTACTGAGCTTATTCTGTTCAGTGTTAGCTCAATATTTTGCAATTGGGAGGGTTGTGAAAGCGGCTCCCCGTTGGTTTGGGAATACACGTGACCGTGGCTGAATCTGCCAGGAAGTGCCTTGGCTAATTCCCTCTTTCCCCTGGGTCTGGAGAAGCGTGGCCCACCCAGACCCTTCCCATTCCTCAGGGGGCACCTGCTCCTGGCTGCAGCACAGCAGGGGCTGCCAGGGTGCAGCGGGTCAGATGCCCCTGGTTCCTGGAACAGAGGTTGCTCAAGAAGTGCAAATATCACTTTATTGCACCGAGAAACTTTGTCATCTGTGCTATAACCCCGCAGCAGGGGGAGGGAAACCAAATAATCATTTACACTGCAGGCAGAACCTCAGGAGCCTCACTCGTGCCCCTTTGCAGCGCTGTTGGCTGGATTCCTGCAGGGGTCTGTGGAGCTCAAACAGCACAGAAAGGAGGGAGGGAGGGGAGACAGCCACGACAGAGGGCTGGGGAGAGATGAGTTAAACTCACAGACTGCATTACACCTTCTTGTGGCTCTCTGGGAGCAGGAATTGCCACGTTTGCCTGTGTTTTACCTGCTCACAAGCAGCAGCCAAGGGCTTCAGCACGGCCAGTGGGGCTGCACCGGGAGCTGGGATGTGCTGGGACGTTGCTGGCTCGGGCACATTTGCTTTTTTCTCTGCTGTAATTGGGTCTTTCCTCCCGTTTCCCAGGAAGGGAACAAGCTGCCTTATCTGTCCTGCTCAGCTGACCACTGATCAGAGACACCTGCTCACAGGAGGAGGGAGATCTGCGTGGGAGAGGCTGTGCAGGAGGAGAATTCCCAGCTGCTTTTGCCACCGTGGTCCCTAAAGCTCCTGTGTTACAGGTGAGTCTGCTGGAGAGAGAAACAAGACTTCTACAGACCAGTTCTGACAGTACAGACAGGGAGAGGTATCCAGATGTTCCTTGTAATTATTTAGTTATCATCATTTATTGACCAGAGCTCAAAGTTTTTAAATAAGTTAATAACCTTTTGTGCTGTGAGGGCTCTGCTCCAGCTAAACACAGCTCCAGAAAATGAAAGTAAGGGAAGGAGACAGCCAGTGTGAGAGCTGCTGGAATAATACCTGATGGAATGAGAACAGCACAGTGGTTTAGTCACCCCTACAGGAGTGACTAAACCTCTCCTCAGTGGCATTACACCTCCTGAGCTGCAAAGTCATTGCTGTGTTTCTCGGTGTAAGCACTAAATGAGTCTTTTCTCTTAAAAACAACTTTATTTTGAATAAGTAACTGTGAGCAAAGGGACTTTTTGTCCTGGCTGCCGTGGTTTGAATGGGCACTGAGTGGAGAAGGCCAGAACAGGACCTGCTCTTCAGCAGTGGAGGTTGCAGGAGGCAGAACACAAACCCCAGGCTGTCACCTGGACACAGCCACAGTCACAGTGAGGCAGCATCCAGAGTGGCTCACATCAATCTGAGACTAAACTGCTTCCTCCCCAGAGTTGTTTTATCACGCCAGTGTCCCAGTAGCCATTAGAACCGAGCTCAGTGGTGGTGCACGAGTCAGTGAGTGAAAGAGGAAGAGCCTGGGACTGCCAGTGGTCGTGTTTGTCCCCGAGCTGCTCTGGCAATATTGACATGAAGCCGTGCCAGGACAGCACAGCGCTGTTTGAGCAAAGTCCCAAACAGGACATTGGAAGCAGGATCCAGTGTGCAGGCACGTGTGCTCGGTGTGCAGGCACGTGTGTTCCTTTGTGGCCAGCTCTGAGATCTGGATGAAAATGGGGCTCAGTTTCCCGGTGCCAAGGCACCCCCTCGTTAACTCAGCTGGGGAACAGAGCATGTGCTGCCCAAAGACCTTCAGCACACACTGCCTTCCACTTGTGGTGTGCAGAAGGAGGCTGCAGCCTGGTCAGGAACCCGAATTACTGCCTTGATTCACATCCTGGAGGGCAGCAGAGGCTGTCGGGTGGAGGATCCAAGCAGAAGCCCCTGGCTCTTCAGCCAGGGGAAAGCAGGTACCTTGTGTTGTGTTTTGCAGTGCCACAACATGGATTGATTTTGGCTTTTATTCCTGGTCTCTAGTGCTCCTGGCTCTGCCTCTCCTCCCCAAGATGCTGGGAAGGGTCCTGTGCACGGTGTTGTTCGTGGGAGCCTTCCCATCCCCTGCTGAAGCCTCCCAGGGCCACATCTCCGTGGTCTTGCTGGGAGCCACGGGTGATCTGGCCAAGAAGTATTTGTGGCAGGGCCTGTTCCAGCTCTACATGGACCAAGTGAGCAGCGGCCACAGCTTCACGTTCCACGGGGCTGCCCTGGCAGCGCTGGAGCCGGGGCAGAGGCTGATGTTTGACGTGCTCAAGAAGCTGTCCTGCCCCCCGGACGAGGCTCCCGACAGATGTGCCGTGCTCAAGGACCAGTTCCTGAAGCTGAGCCAGTACCACCAGCTAAAGACTGCTGAGAACTACACGGCTCTGAGCAGGGAGATCGAGGCCCTGCTTCGCCAGGAGGGGCTGAAGGAGGCTGGCAGGATCTTCTACTTCTCAGTGCCGCCGTTTGCCTACACCGAGATCGCCGGGCACATCAACAGCAGCTGCCGGCCCCCCGCCGGGGCCTGGCTGCGCGTGGTGCTGGAGAAGCCCTTCGGCCACGACCTGCGGTCAGCCCGGCAGCTGGCAGCAGAGCTGGCAGGCTTCTTCAGGGAGGACGAGATGTTCCGGGTGGACCACTACCTGGGCAAGCAGGTGAGCTGTGCACGGCCCCTGCCAGGCCGAGGGGCTCAGTGCCTGGGAGACTCCTGGGGGTCAGTTCTGCGTCTGGGACGGCGCTCAGGCGGAGCCTCTCGGCGTGATCCAGAGCCTCCACGTGCCCCTGGAATCCTGTCCTGGTTCTCTGTCCCGTGCTGCTGTCCATCCTCTGGGAGAGCAGAGGGGACGTGCAGACCAGAGCAGGGCTTCCTGCGGTGGGAGTGGTGAGGGTCCCTTCTGCGGGGCTGTAGGGCTGGGCTCTGTGTGATGCAGAACTGCTCTGGTGTCCTGCCCAAGGTCAGGGCTTTGGTTTCGCTGAGCAAGCAGCACCTGTCCTCTCACAGCTCCACATCTCATTACACGCGGGCCCCTGCTTAGCCACGGCTTCTGAAAGCACGCCTTCATTTGATACGATAAGGAGCTGACGGGATGCCAGTGCTGTGGGATGCTGAGGGGGAGGTTTCTTCCTGCCCTGTGCTGCACTCGGGGCTGGAAGGATTGTGTGCTGCAGGTACAGCTCGGGATGAGGAGCTGCACTGCCCCAGAGGGAGCGTGTTCAAGGACGTGCCATCCTTGTGTCACAGGAATGTGGTGCCACCCTTTAAAGGCAGCCTGTTCCAGCTGTGGCACTGGACAGGTTTCACTCACAAGTTGCATGTCCAGCTGCAAGGAGAGCATCTCCACTAAGAGGGGATTTCTTCTGTTCTGTTTTTGGGGGTTTTTTTTGTGTCCCCAAAAGTGCAGCTGGCTTTAGTGGTGTAAGCACCTGAGCTGATGTATTTCAGCACTTTGGAACCTTGCATTAGTCCCAGGATGGTCTGACTCAGCCCTTTGTCCTCTGACAGATGTAAACTGAGTGCTCTGCAGTTTGCAGTTCAGCCTTTTCACACGAAACCTCAAAATGCCTCAGAAAGACCTTTAATGTCTGCTCTGGACAGTCACTGGTGACCCCACTGTGCATCACTGCAGGCTCTCCTGCTGCTTTTCTCTCCTCTGACCCACTCTGCTCTCTGCCTGTCTGCTGGATGGGGCAGTGAGGCAGAGGCACTGTGGGAATCTGCTGAGTTTTTATTGAGTCTTTGATTTTTTCCCTTCACAGGCTGTAGCCCATATCCTGCCTTTTCGGGATCAGAACCGACAGTTTCTGGACCCCATTTGGAACCGAGATCACGTGGAAAGAGTGGAGGTTGTCTTGAAGGAGACTGTGGATGCTAAAGGTTGGTGAGGCCAGTGTGCAGGGTGAGTGAGTGAGGAGGAGAACTGGCAGGTTCATTAATTATGGGCAGGTGGCCCTTGAGGTGGTGCTGGTACAGAAATAAAAAAGGAGCAGGTGAAGGGTGTGTTGCTCCCTGGACACAGAGAGGGACTGTCCTGCACTTCCTGTGCTGGACACTGACTCACTTCCAGGTAGTGTTGCTGCGTCTGAGAAAAAAAATCCATTTGCAGTTCATCTGGGAGCAGGGGCAGAACCCCCCCCACCTTTTTCTGCTGCAGAGCTCTGGGTGCATTGCTGGCATTCCCATCCTAATTCTTGGCAAACAGCCCTAGATGTGGCACTGATGCAGTCTGAGGCCAGTTCAGCTCAGTGCAGCAGCACTCTGGTTGTGTTGCTGTCCTGTCAGACACCGGGCTCACCCTGAGGGTGCCTTTGTGCTGCTCTTTGGGAGGTGTTTCCTGCCTGGGTGTTTCTGGCCCCTGGGTCACTCTGGGTTTCTCTGCCCGCTTTCTCTCCCTCTGTGTGGCAGGGAGAGCACTGCAGAGGCAGTCCCAGCCCCGAGTGGCAGCGTGGGTCTCCTGCTGAAGGACACGGCTGCAGTGCCTGCCTGCAGTGCTGCAGCATCCCCTCCGCAGTGCTCAGCGCGCAGCTCCCGCGGGGCCGCACCCGCCGGTGCCCTGGGCTCTGCACCCGCTCCATTGCTCCCCCCTCGCTTTGCCTCTGCCTCCCTCAGCCACCAACAACTCAATTAATGCAATTTTATCAGACTTGGAGAAGTCTCTGGCTTGGCAGCCCCGAGCTCACCTGAGCCTGTTTGTGGGAGAGGGATGCACTGCAGAGAGATTCAGGGAGATCAGCGTTGTCTGTGCCCAGCCCCGGCTGCTCCCTGAGCCTGTTTGTGGGAGAGGGATGCACTGCAGAGAGATTCAGGGAGATCAGCGTTGTCTGTGCCCAGCCCCGGCTGCTCCCTGTGCTCTCCCCTCTCTGAACAACTTGGTAATTTTGCATTTGATGTCTTTTTTTCCTCTGTGCAGCTTCAGCTGGCAGCCTGGCTCCCAGCAAGTCTGCAGCATTGATTCCATTAATGAGCGTGCCTCTGGATTAGAGCAGGGGAGATAAATTATCAGTCAGTAGGGGCAGCCTGTGGTCGTGATGCAGCCTGCTGCTGGTGACACACAGCCTTGAGTCACTCCAGGAGTGCATTGTCCTTCTCCCACTGTTCCCACCTGCATGAGAAGCCAGGCAGGCAAAGGGAAGCATGGCTTTGTGCACGAAATTTTGTCTCCCGAGGGCATGGCTCAGCCAGAGCCTTCTGAGGACAGGAAAACCATCTAGTCCTGCTACAAGCAGCGACAGCTTCCACTGGGACAGGTTGCCCAAAGCTCTGTCCAACCAGGCCTTGAATACATCCAGTGGTGGGACATGCACAGCTCCCCTGAGCTTGATTGCTTCAGCTTAATTGTTGTGTGGGGAGGAGAGGAGCTTGCAGCTTTGTCCTCCCTGGCAGCCCCGTTACGATGCAGACACGGGGACCTCATCACCTGAGCAGCATTTTGCCTCCTCGCTGTGCCCAGGCCGCACCAGCTTCTACGAGCAGTACGGGGTCATCCGGGACGTGCTGCAGAACCACCTCACCGAGGCCCTCATGTTCCTCATCATGGAGCTCCCCGCCAACGTGAGCAGCGCCCAGGAGGTGGTGCAGCACAAGCTGCAGGCGTTCCAGTCGCTGTGGGGCCTGGAGAGGAGCAGCGCCGTGCTGGGGCAGTACCAGGCCTACGACAGCCAGGTGCAGGAGGAGCTGCAGGAGGCACGGGGCTACGTCAGCACCACACCAACCTTTGCAGGTGAGGGTTTGGGCTGGGCCCTGGCCAGGGGGGGCTGTCAGAGAGCAGGAGATGTGAGTCCTTGCAGGCAGTACCAGCTCCGTGGCTCTGGACCTCACTGCTGACTCAGGGATGTGCTCAGGCATCCGCTGACACGGTAACTGGGAGCTGGACAGGGGAACGCTGTTGTCATGCCCGTTGACTAATGGTGCAGGATTTCTGGGAGCTGAGGAGGGGCAGTAATGGGCAGGTGATGGCGACCCTGGGGAGTGCCTGCTGTTGAGGTGTGGGGTGGCAGCTGGGGTCTCTGTCGTTGCAGGAGTGCTGATCCACAGCGACAGCCTGCGCTGGGAAGGGGTCCCGTTCCTGCTCACCTCCGGGAAGGCTCTGGATGAACGGGTGGGTTACGCCCGCGTCCTCTTCAAGAACAGGGCCTACTGCACTCAGAGCGGCACCCTGAGGGATGCAGGGCACAGCCAGTGCAAGCCCAAGCAGATCATCTTCCACTTCGGGCACGGAGCACTCAACACCCCCGCGGTGCTGGTGAGCAGGAACCTCTTCCAGCCTGCCATGCCCAAAGACAGCTGGAAGGAAGCAGAGGCTCGGCCAGACCTGCACGTCTTTGGACAGCCACTGTCCGATTTCTACGTGTACAGCCCCGTGAGAGAGAGAGATGCGTACTCTGTGCTCATCTCCCACATCTACCACGGCAGGAAGGATTTCTTCATCACCACGGAGAGCCTGCTGGCCTCCTGGGCCTTCTGGACACCTCTGCTGGACAGCACCTCCCGCCAGCCCCCGCGCCTGTACCCCGGGGGCGTGGAGAACCAGCACCTGCTGGACTTTGAGATGGTGAGCGGGGGGGTGGCGTTCAGCCTGGCAGAGCCAGCGGAGCTGCTGAGCCCCGGCGGGCAGATGCCGAGTGATTTCAGGGCAGTCCGCTCCAAATTCCGGCAGAGCCCCCTGGTCTCGGCGTGGGCCGAGGACCTGATTTCCCGGCTGGCGTCCGACGTGGAGGAGGCGGCGGTGAGGAGCGTGGCTCGCTCCGGCCGGTTCCACCTGGCGCTGTCGGGCGGCTCCAGCCCCGTGGTGCTGTTCCAGCGGCTGGCCCGGCACCACCACGGCTTCCCCTGGCGGCACACCCACGTGTGGCTGGCGGACGAGCGCTGCGTGCCGCTGACCGACGGCGAGTCCAACTTCCTGGGGCTGCACAGGCACCTCCTGCAGCGCGTCAGGGTGCCCTACTTCAACATCCACCCCATGCCCGTGCACCTCAACCGGCGCCTGTGCGTGGAGGAGGACAGGGGCGCGGAGCTCTACGCCGAGGACATCGCGGCCCTGGTGGCCAACGCCAGCTTCGACCTGGTGCTGCTGGGGGTGGGCGCGGACGGGCACACGGCCTCGCTCTTCCCCCGCTCCGAGAACGGCCTGGAAGGGGCTCCCACCGTGGTGCTGACCGAGAGCCCCGTCAAACCGCACCGGAGGATGAGCCTCAGCCTGCCCCTCATCAACAGGGCCAGGCAGGTGTTTGTCCTGGTTCTGGGGAAGGGCAAGCACGACATCACCACCCTGCTCAGCAGAGTGGGCCACGAGCCCAGGAAGTGGCCGATCTCGGGCGTCAGCCCCAGCTCCGGCCAGCTGGTCTGGTACGTGGATTATGAAGCTCTGCTGGGGTGATGCCTCCACAGCGTCCCTCCTCCCTTGTCGGCGTGGCCTCGGCAGCCTGGATTTTCCTACACCGTGTCCGTGCTCCTCGGTGCCAGCAGCAGCTTCACCCCGACGCCTCCAACCCTCTGGGAGATCCGTGGCCTGCAGCACCACTGACATTTGAGCCTGGAGGGAGCTGGGCTCAGTGTCCAGGGCTCAGGAGGGGCCGAGAGCCCAGTGCAGCATTTCTGGCTCTGCTCTGGGTTCTCACCGAGACTTTGGACAAATGACCTCGCCTTGAAGTGCCTCAGTTTCCCTGTCAGGCCTTTGTGCTTACGGGCACGTAACTACCTCACAGGCACTGCAGGGTACTTGTTAAATCAACTGCCTGCCAAATTCTTGCAAATTTTATGTAATTCTCAGGCTAAAAGACAATAACAGCTCGTTCATCCCCTGCCCTGCTCAGTCTGGCTGGGCCAGAGTCGTTGTCCCAGTGAAATGATGGTTGTGTGGCCATGGATCTGTGACCTTGTCCGTGCAGCCCCGTCCTGGTGGGAGCCAGGCTCTGGCTGTGGCTCTGCTTTCCTGGGAGCACAGACACCCCCTGGCTCTTGTGGCATGTGGCCCCTAAATGCTGACACTGATTTGTGAGCTCACTGCAGTCCTGAGCCTTTGCAAACTGCCAGCAGCAGAGGCTGAGCCTGTGAGCAGGTTTTTTTCACACAGGCAATTCCTGTTAAACTCTTTAATACTTAGCATTTGCTTAATGAAAACCAAGTATTTTGGAATATATGAAATTTATGACTGGAAAGAGAGAGACTGGATGGGAAGAAGGGTTAAATGAGCAACAGATCTGATGAGGAGGAATGATAGCAATCCACTGGGCTGCAGGCCAAGGAAGCAGGGCTATTTTTATTTTGTGAAAGTTATTAATAGAAGGTGTGCACCTTCTTGAGAGCTTGTATTAACCTTCCTTTGCAAAGACAGCTCCATGGAGTGATTTCTTACAGCCTGTTTCTCCTGTAAGTGATTATTGATACCAATTTTTAGTAATTTTTTTAATGTCAAGTGCATTCCTACAGTTCTATGGTATGATTATTTATATGTCTTACAGAAAACTAACACTGGAAATAATTCATTTTTCACGTCAACTTTTATAAATCAAATTGTAAAATCTTCTTTTCCTATGGGTAAAGTTTTGTGATTCTTTTCATGTTGTTTAATGAATGAAGAATTATATTTATAAAAAATAAATCGTTTTTAACAAGAAGTGTCTTTTAATTTCTTCCAGAGATGGGTGGCCTTTCCCTGTCCTCCTGGTGAGTGAATTTTTAGGTTTTTAGCTGTACAAAGTGGACAATGTCGCTGAAGTATTAAATGTTCTCTCTGACTCTTGTATTTTTGGTGTCTCATCCAGACAAGGCCAGGACTTCTCAAAACAAGGAGCAGCCGAAGCCCTTTTAAGGTGAGAAGATGGAATCACCCAGCGCTGTGCAGGGTCCTGGAATGGCCAGGCCTGGGGAAAGCCTCCCCTGATCCACATTTGCTCCCTGAGTTGCATTTCCATGGATACTGTCACCATAGTGCAGAGCTGCCTAATAACACACAGTTCATGGAAGTGGATGTTTAGCTCCAGTCTGTGGATCTGTGAGCTGAGAGGGGGCACTTGGGGTTCCAGCAGGAGCTGGGCTGTGACCAGGGCTGGCAGGGCCCCGGGGAAGGTCCCAGAGCCGATCCTGGCCTCCACTGCAGCTGATTCTCGAGTGTTCCTGCCCAGACCCGAAGGGAAATCCCACCTGACACCTTGATCCCACAGCGAGGGCAGGCACAGCCAGCCTGGGGAAGGGGAGGAGGAGCACGGCGGTTTCATCCCAGCGCCCCAGGGGAAGACTTCGTTTTCCTGGCAAGGGGAGGATGGGAGGATTGGAATCAGATGTTTTCTTGCTGCAGTCCTGCTGATTCACAGGTGCTGGTTCCCCTGGCTGCAGCTGGCAGGGCTCTGCCACTCACAGACCTGGTTTTCAGTGGGACACCAGGGCTGGGGTGTTGTACCAGGGGTGTGGGGCTTTTCAGTGCCCAAACCCTCTCCAGATGCTTCAGTAGCACCAGGATCACTGAATGCCCCCAAACAGAGACAGCAGAGGCAGAGGTGGTAAAAGGAGCAAAACTTTCAGCATCTTAATGCTTTATTAAAACGATTTTTTTGGTGCTGTGCTCTGCTTTGTCCACAGCTCGGGGCAGTCCTCGGTAGGACTCGTACCTCCAGATTCATTGCCTGCCTTCGCAGGGATGTGGTTTATTGCCTTCCTCTCCCCAAAAAAAGACGATTGAAATCGTGTCCACTGCCTAAAAAGAGGCAAGAGAGGAGAGGGAGTGGAGAGAGTGGGGAAGAGCCCGTTTCAGGGCTGGGGTGCCCCGAGCTGGCAGAGTGTTGTGTGTGTTTGGAGGGTCGCTCCCAGAGAGCAAGGCAGCGAGATCGTGAGATGTGAGCAGGGCACGGAACGGGGGCTCCGAGCTCTGGGGCTGCAGCTGCAGCCGGTACCGAGTTTTTGGATATTTGCCCACATGAAGAAGGGAAACCTGGAGTCAGATGCCGGGGAAAAGGGCAGCTTCACTCAGGGAGGGGGAGGAAATGGGAGGAAGACACCAAGCACCCCGTGTGTGTCTGAGGTGTGCGTATCCCATTCGGGAATGTGCTTGTGGGACGGACCTGAATGATGTTAAAACGCTTCATCCGGGAAAAGCAAAAAGCCTGCAGCAAGAGGGAGGGGAAAAACCCCGAGGGCGACGAGGGTTCATCTGAGTGCCTGGGTCCCGCATCGCCCCCAGCCTTGCGGGGAGGGAGCTGGCAGCGGCACAGCACCGCGCTGGGGGCACTCGGGACCCCTCCCCTGTGCTCCCAGCACAGGACATCGTGCGGTGCCTTTCCTCCCGGGAGCACTCCCAGGTACAGAGCAGCTCTGAGACAGCTCTGCCAGCAGCAGAGGGTGCTGCTCGCCCGTGCTGCCGGAGCTGCTGGGAGCCGCTTTTCCCAGCCCGGTCCTGCCAGAGGAGCGCTTTCCAGAGGCCCGGACCAGCACAGCTGTGCCGGACACCAGCACCGATGGGGACGAGCAGGGCTCCCTGGGCACAGCTCCCTGCCCAGCTGCTGTTCCTGTTCCTGCTTGCTGCCGCTTTCCACCCGTGGCCATCCATCAGAAAGGCAAGGAACTCATTTCTCTGCTTTCCCCCTCGCAGGGGCCTCCCCTGCCCGGGCTGGGACCATGTGCCCAGCTCCCCGCAGGCACAGCCGGCACCAGGAGTGTTGGACGTGGCCTCTTTCCCGCAGCTGCAGGACTCGTGTCAGCCAGGAAATCTCTGTGATTTCGAGGGGTGCTCCCCTCGTGAGGAGGGAGCCATGTGCAGGTACCTCAGAGCTGACAGGGCGGTCAGCTGGGGATGGAAGGGTTGCTCCAAAAAGAACAGGGAGTAAATTCTGCATCCAAGTGCTCCCGTTACAAGAAGGAACTAAAATGAAGATGACTTCTTTTTCCTGCAAAGTGCCCCTGGGGGATGCCTCTTTTTTCTCCTCCATCCCACTCTCTTTTACTCCCTTTTCCACCCCATCTTCCAGCTGAGGAGGGTTTGTTGATTGTCCTCTAGGCAGGCTTGGCAGGATTTCTCCCTCGTGAGGCTGCTGCTGTTTTCACAGCCTCTCTCTGTCCTGCAGCACACTGGGTTACTTTGGCTTTGTGGCTGCACATTACAGACGCTCATTGTTCGCTATCTGTTGCATTGTCTCCCTCAATTCCCACAGGCACAGCCTGCATGCAGCACGTACATGTTTCCGGGCAGAGTGGTTGCTCTCTCTCTCCCCAGCTCTCCCCAGGGCACAGAGAGCTCCAGGCTTTCTGCCTGCCTGTCTTTGTGCACCCCCTCCAGAGGCGAGGCAATAGGATCCCCTTTGTCGCTACAGCCTGCCAGCCTCCTGCTGCAAGGGCAGCGTCAGTCAGGCATAAAGCACATCCACAGAGCCTGTTCCAGCCCCAGAGCCCACGATGGGAGTCCAAAGGGTTTAAATCTTTAACTTCAGACATTCAAAAGGGACGCAGTTTTCAGAAGGTGGATGCTCATCCCCTTCCAGACCCCAGAGCTGATCTACAGTGCTGAGCGCTGACCACAAGAAAGCAGGCATGCCAAGGCATTCCTCCTCCCACCTTCCTTTTAATAGTCTTAGCATAAATTCACAAGCATGGGAGCTGGAAAAGTCTCTGCTAATCCAGGCTCCATCCCCAGTCAGTTCTCCAAAAAGGCTTAGAGGGATTCCAGTGCAGGCCATAAACACTGGCCCTTGTCAGTCACCCCCCTCTGCCTCTGTTTGTCCTGTTGTTTGAGATGCAGACAGTGTTCAAAGCAAGTGATTGAAGATCAGCAATTCCTGCTTCTTAAGGAAGCAAGAAAGTCAAATATTAAGGAAATAAAAGCAGACAAGATTCCATAGGAGCTGTGATCTCATCTGGCGAGAAGCCACCACAAAGCTGAGAAGTTCTGCTTCAGCACTTGTCACGTCTGGTTTCCTCCAGCTTCCCTGCTGCTCCCACACCTCCTCCGCCCCACTTCTCCCTCCTGCTGTAAAGAGCAGGGGTCTCTCTTGGAGCAGGAAACCATTGCTCACCTGGAACCAGCACACAAGGAAAGGCAGGACTCAGAGAAGCTCTCAGAGAAGCTCACCCCCAAGGCTTGGCCAACTGTCCAAGAACTGAAGAGTATCCTTCAGAAAAAGCTTAAATGGGGAGACTTTCACAACACACATTGCAGAAGAACTTCTGCTGAAATTAGTGGGGGAAAGTGACTTAAATATGAGCAGGACCAGGTCAAAGTGATGTAGTTTTGAAAAAGCTACCTAAATACGTATCTATTTGACATAAACCCTCCTATTTCGATTTTGCAGGATGTGAAAGAACATATTTGTGCTGTATCTACAATCTCCTCGGTGTTTCTGGTCAGCTAGAGTAATAAATTTAATCTGATGTGAATGTGTTTTTTTAATGGACCACAGTGGCTGGTACAGAGCAACTATTCCCCAGGGACATCAAAATATGCTCAACAAATGAGTGCCTCAGTCCTGCAAAGGTGTGAATGCACATATGGACAACTTCATACACAGGCACTGTCCCATGGGGTTCAGCAGAATTTCCCCCTTTAGTGGCTGAAGTCCTCTTCAGGGATTTTTTGATTCTATGGCCTGAAAGGGGTGAGGAGGAGGGGAGTATTCAGCTACCTTGTCTTGGCCCTCACACCACGTTCATTTCTTCTGACATTTTCTATCAGCTCAGTGGGTTCAGCACTGGACCCTGCCCTGTTATTTGTCACTGAAGGCCCTGCTGTGACCACCTCGCTGCAGAAATAACCCAGCAGTGGTTCCTACAGCCCCCTGGGGACCACGCAATTTCATTTCATCCCATGTGCAGCTGCAGGGGGATTTTTTTAATCTTCTAAGAACTGGTGTAACTATGTTGTAAATCAATGCATGGCCCATGAAATGTGTCAAAAATCAGCAGAACATAACTTTGCTTCCCCAGAGATCCAGGACACAAATGCACCCAGGGACTGCCTCCTCACTACTCACTGCCCAATCCCTACGAGGAGCACAGCCAGGGGAAAAAGGGCTGAGTATCCTGTCCAATTAAAATGTAGGCAAGGAAAAGGCACTCGCATATTTATGGTTGAACCTTGTTTGAATGAGGTTCCTGTGCTGGAAATGGAGTTCAGCCGAGACGAAAGCAAAGTCCTCCGGAAGCAGAGGCACCAAAATGAGGACACACGAATTAACTGTGCTCTTTTTTCACGTGTGCCCCGAGACCATCAGTGATGAGAAATGTCAAGACCCATGTCAATGTCCAATCCCCAAAACCAGTGACTCCAGCAGCACGCAGGGGCATTCATTCCACACTGACTCAGATGGCAGGCTGCCACCTCCTGAATCACTCACACCACTTCCTGCAGCTCTTAGGTGGTCCTTGGAGGTATCCCATGCAATATGGCTTGCTGAATTTATGACAATACCCGGGTTTACAGCAGTATTGCTACAAACAACTCTTTTTGTCTGGAAACACTGAAAAATTGATCATCTCAGAGACACTACTGGGTCAGATTTGTGCAAAGACTTGTTTTTGAATGAAGACTGAAATGAACAGAATTGTACTTCCCTGCTTTATTTCGGTAAACAAATGAGTCTTTAAAAAGCAAACAGACATTCCCTGGAGTGAGTGAAACAAATCACAGAATCACAGAATCAGTCAGGTTGGAAAAGACCTCTGAGTTCATCGAGTCCATGCTGTGACATAAGGCCAGCATGTCCGCTGGAGCATGGCACAAAGTGCCACGGCCGGGAATTCCTTAAACACCTCCGGGCACGGAGACTCCGCCACCTCCCTGGGCAGCCCCTCGGAGTGTCCGGTCCCCCTTTGTGTGAAGAAACGCGGAACGCTGCGCGGATGTGCGGACACCGAGGGCGCGACCCACCGTGACCGCGCCGTGCGCGGACATCCCCAGCGCCACTCCTGG
>VZTH01000280.1:14641-25253 GCA_013397815.1 Aleadryas rufinucha
CCCGCGGGCGGTGCCAGCCTGAGAGCCGGGGCGAGGCCGAGCGCTGGCTGCAGCCGCTCCCGGAGCCCGGCCCGGGCGGGGAGCAGCCCCGGGGGTGCCGGGCTCCGCTGCCCGGGGATGCCGTGGCACGGGCGGCTGCCGGAGCCCGGCTGGCGTGGCCGTGAGCGGGGTTGGAGAGCAAACAGCGATAGTGGGCTCGGATAGCTCCGACCCGTCAGGGAAGCGAGGGTGTTTGTTCAGGGTCTGGGGTTACCGAGGTGGTCTCCGGAGCTCACCTTACAAGGGCTGATTGCTGTGCCTCTTTTCTTACTACATAAACCTTCGCGAATCCATCGGCCACTTATATAATCCTGTATCTGAAGGACCTAGACTGTTGTTATAAGGTCAGTCTTGCTGTAGCCTCCTGCTGGACTGTGCCGTGTTTTGTCCTCATTCCCTGACTGAAGTGGGCAGCCGGGGTGCCTGGTGGCTGCTGGTGGCCATGCCTGAATCCAAACCTGTGAATTGTCTGAGCCATGGCTCAAGATAAGGAAGTTTACAAAACGATTGTAAAAATGGGAGTTGCTCCTTGGAGAAAGATCACCTCTTTTTTTTTCTTTTCCATGATAGCGATGCAGGATGGCTCTATGAACCTTTTGTCCCAGGGGTAATCTCTGTTTTTCCCACCCCTCTAACATCTGATTTCCACACCAGATGCAGCATTGCAAAGCTCGGTAGCACAGACAGCTCAGTCCTGCTGGTGTGAGTTGGCTGCTGCATCACCAGGACCGAACTGTGCTGAGCCTACGGTCAGAGAGGGCTGGCTGTAGGATGGTCAGCGGGGCTCTCCCAGCCTACAAGGAGGGATATTTCTGTGGTGAGTTGATAAGGAAACAGCCGGGAACGCGATGGAGCCGTGCTGCTGTTCACCAAGTGAACGGCAATGCCGGGAAGCACCCAAGTGGAGGAGCATCTTCCCTGAGCTGCCGGGGGGAGCTGCCCTGTCCCCTCCCTGCTCTGTCACCGTGCCTGGCCCGCTGGCCCTGCCCAGGCTCTCAGGGGTTGTGATGGTGGAGGCACAAAGCAGCAATTTACTCCTCTCCCCGCTTCGAGGCAGGGGATGAACTGCAGCAGTGTATTTATTCCTCGGGGGATACTGGGTTGTTGCAGTGCATCAGCAGCAGCTTTTGCAGCCTCTCTCCTCTGCTCTAGGGGTTACTGAAGTGCACTATAATGTGCTTTGGAGCTTGTTTGTAAACTTCTGCTGGATGCTTCTGAGACGTGGGCCTGTGTTCCAGGAACTGGCCAGCTGACACGTGCTGCGTTTGTGTGCAGTCACTCACTGCTGCTGCATGTGGGGAATGGCCTCTGCCTGCTGCTCTCCTGTGTCTGCGTTGGCTTTTTTTTCCCCTTGGCTCCTATTTCCTTTCCTCAGAAAAAGTGAAAGCAGTCTGCAAGAGCTGCTTGTCTTGTGAGGGCTAATTAAGAATTCATTAAGTTACTGGAATTAAAAATCTGTAGCTAATGAGCCAGTGAGGACACTGTGCCAGGGTTTGTGACTTGAGTGCAGACAGTGCTGACAGATGATATTCCAAGTCACAATGTAGGTTTTGAAGAATATAAGATGTGGAATGGAGTGTGTTCTGTGGCTGTCTGAGGTTTGTGTCTCAGTCAAATTTCGTGGCTGATGCCCCTGCATTCACTGGAACTGGCACTGATGGGCTCTGGGAGGCCAGTGCAAGTGGTGGTTATGATTTTGGGCTTTAGCATCCTTGTACTTACTGAGCCTGGAGTCACCGAGGGCTTGTGTTGACAAGGGCTGAGGATTAGCTGGTGTTGGCAGGGAGTATCAGTGAGGTGATTTCAGCTTGTCCTCGTGTCCTGTGGCAGGAGCCCTGTGCATGCATGAACCAGCAGAGCAGTGCAGTGTAAGAGCAGTGGAGGAGCAGCTGCCCAGGCCTGCATGAGCCACACTCACCAGCTCAGTTTGGTGCTGGTTTCCCAGCCCTGGTGCCTGTGGCTGGCTGTGCAGCTGCTGCCCTGCTCCCTTGTGTTCCCAGGTGTGCTGTGGATGTCATACCCATCGCTCGCCAAGGCACAAGTCAGACACCAGCTGCTTCCAGACAAAGCTGTGTGATGCCTGCAGAACACAAGTGAGTAAGTGTCTGGTGCCAGGCTGCAGTCACTGGGTTCCTCTGCTGGTGGCCTTTGCAGAGTGAGCTCATGTCAAGGTGTTGACTCACTTCCAGTTGCTGCACTGCTCTGGGCAACAAAGAAACCTTCCCTTGAGCTACCCCATGTGAGTAACTGCTATAGCTGCCTCTGTTTCCATCAATAATTGCTGGGGGAAGAGTGCAGTTGTCCTTAGCAAAGATGGGATATGTGCTACAGGTGATGGCCAAATACTCTCTGCTGAGTGTGAGAAAATATAGCTAAAAAATAATCGTTTCCACACATATGGTGGGGAAAATGTGCCACTGTTAACTGTGTTTTCCCAGGGACTACTAAAGCATCTATTCCCTTTTGACTCTGTACTGCTCTGCCTTTAATGGTAATGCTTTGGAAACTCCTGGGATAAAGTAAATTGGTCTGTGGCATTGGTCAGAAAATTCTCTTCCAGACTAAGTGGTTTATACAGCAAAGAGAAAAACCCTCATTCTGGGTGTTAATTGGGTACAGGAACTGCTTTCTTCTGTAGCTGTGGGGTGGCACGAGCTGCCTGAACTCTGGAGTGTTTAAGGGAAGGAAATACAAAAAAAATTTCCCTAGTAAAATTGGTTTGGTGTGAACTGGATGCTGTGAGGAGGTCCAGCCCCAGCATGTAAAGGCAGCAAGTGAGGAAGTGACAGAACACTCAGCTGAACCATGAACAGTGTCCTGCTCTCGAGCTGAAACTGAGAAAAGCTGTCCCAGCCCAAGGGGCTGCCTCTGCAGAGCCCCTCCTTTGGCAAGAGGAGAGGGAAGGACAGTGTCCCTGGTCCCTGGCCTGGAGCAGTGGGGTGAGCAGATGCAGGTGCTGGTGCAGGGGGTGCTCGCTGCTGTCCCACGGCTGCTGGGGACAGCTCTTTGTCACACGCTGTCGTGCCTGGGGTGGGTCTGACAGCCCAGAGCTTTCCAGGCCAGCTGGTGCTTGTGGCAACCTGGCAGTGCTTGTGTGCCCCAGGGAGTGGGTTTGGAGGGACGAGTGTAGGGCTGCAGGCCAGGGACAGCTGTGGGCTGACATCTGCCTTGATGGGTGGCCTTGCTTCCATCGCTCCCCCTGGTGCTCGGGTGTCCGGCAAGGCAGAGAATAAAGTCAGTGCTTTGCTTCTCTGGCAGCTGAGGCTGGGATGGGTACTTAACACCAGGTTTTATTTAATGGGCACTGCCACGTGGCTCATTCTGGCAGTGGGGTGGAAAAGGTGGGAAATAAATGTCATCTTCTGTGTGCACAGCGTGGAGTGGGGGGCTTGGCAATCATTGACGTGCCGGTGTTCCAGTTGTGTGGAAGATGTCTTGTCATCCTCCCTTGTGTTAGGGGTGTTGTACTTCAGCAGGGTTGAAGATCAGAGTTTTTTGGATTAGCATCTTTTTCTCATTTAATAGAGAAACAGCCACATGTCTCTGCCTTAGCTTTTTTCCTTAATGCTGGAGAGTCTTGTCCGCTGATATCTCCTTGTCTCATGGCTCTGTGAGTTTTTTCTGTTCCAGAACATGGGAAGACAGGTTTCAAGCTGAAGCAGTGCTGCTGCTGTATAATTGTAAAGCTTCCCCTGGGAGGAGAAAGTGACACACTTCTTTGTCCTCTCTCCTTAAAGAGAAAGCTTTTTACTTAAACAAACAAACAAAAAGACCCCAACAACCACCACCATCTGTCTGCAAAGAGAGAGCAATTGAGAGCTTTGGGGCAGAAGGTGGTAATGTCTGAATGGAGTTACCAAACATGGGCTTTTTCTTTTAGCCTGGAAGGGGAATTTGATGAAGCTTCTAAGTCGGAGCAGCTGTGTCGATGTTAGCTTCAAACTGCTTTCTTTGGAGAGCTGGTATGTTATCAAGTCAGGAATCTGTCCTGAGGAGATCCCAGATGGGGCCTTGACACCATAAATGTACAAAGGCACTCAGTTGCACAAAAACTGCAGAAACATCTTAGTTCTGAAGAACGTGAGCCACAGATGGTAAACAGCCAAGAAAAGCAAGCAAGGGGTAAGGCCAAGCCGTTCTCTACATGAGAGGGCTGCATTGGTCTCAGATGTTTAGAAATCCTTGGTTTAAACTTCTGCAGACTTCACTGTGGATGAATTCTGGTTTGAATGGCCTCTTGTTAATTAAAATCTACTTAATGCAGAGATGTGAGAAATGCCTGCATCCTAGCTATGGTGTTTGGAGGTTTGTAGCAGGCCCTGGAGTTTGCCAAAGCGTGGTTCCTACCTAGATGCCCTAATTCATTGTTGGGTGGTACTTGAGGACCCCTGGGTCTGTGCTGCAGGGAGAGCAGCATTGCTTCTCAGTGGGAGGAGAATAATGACTCTTTAAATGCTTCCAAGCAGTAGCCTGTGGCCCTTCCTGCTGAGCTGTGGGGACACTGGGTGTGAGGAGTGGATGGGGCTGTGCTGTGTTGTCAGCAGTTCTACGTGGAGAGTCTCCTTTGACATTCACTCTCCCCATGCTATTTTAAGGCTAAACCAGCCATGTTACTGAATGTGCACAGTGAGGGAGGGGTTGCTTTGTTCCACACTAATCCCAGGGCAGTCGTGCATCTGGGACTTGAAGATTCAAGAGGTGCCCATGTAAAGAAATGCTCAGAGCTTTGTCAGCAGCTGGTGAGGGGTG
Source organism: Aleadryas rufinucha (assembly GCA_013397815.1). Classification (NCBI taxonomy): domain Eukaryota; kingdom Metazoa; phylum Chordata; class Aves; order Passeriformes; genus Aleadryas; species Aleadryas rufinucha. Next base: position 19,430 of record VZTH01000280.1, read on the forward strand.
AGCTGAACCTGGAGGGTTCGTGTCTGTGTCCCAGTTCCTGTAAACCCGGACAGCTGCAGAATAAACCTGCTGACCCCTGTGCTGAGAAGAGGTTGTGGGCCTGTGTGAATCCAGAAAGTACCTGGCTGGGTGCCTGTGGGCAGGAAATGCGGTTGCTTGGACTTTGTGTTCCGGGGTTGTGTGATAGGCGTGAGCTGCTGCAGGCTCTGCTGTCACCCCTCTGCCCAGGTTCTGACCTGGGCTCCCTTGCCTGGTGTCCCCCCAGTGTCACTGCTCGTGGTCTGGGGCTGTCCATGCGGCACAGTTTGCACTTCCAGCTGGAACAGATTGGAGCAGGGGGTGGGAGTGAATCAAAGCATGGAACGTTTGATCTCCTGTGAGCCAGGGCACCGCTTTCCCCTCTGCTACCTCCCAGCGTTTCTGGGGGGCTGTGCTTCCCTCTTGCAGCGAGGATCACATAGGCAACTCTAAGTGGTTTCAGCCTCAGACTTGACTCTGGTATTGATTCAGGCACATGCATCTCTTAGATCTTGCCAGCACAGCTTAGTTTGCAGCCTGGGAGGAGGAGGAGGAGGAGGGCAGGAGGGCTGCACACATGGCACTGATTCCAGCAGGATATTGCTGCAAGGTGAGGTATGTGGCACGCTGTCCTGCCAAGGTGCAGCTGCTGTGCACAAGTTAAAGAGGGGCAGCTAATCTGCTCTGAAGTGCCTGTGAGCTCGGGTAATGGTGAAAATGCAGGGAGTGCAGGCACACCAGCACCCTGATGTGCTACTGGTGTTCCAGGCTGGGGGTTTGACTTGCTGAAGGTTGAGATGGGGAGAAGAACAAAGATACATCCAAAAGCATAAGATACACAGTTTGCCCTATTTCAGTGACTGAGGCTCATCCTGGAACTTGGACACTGCAGTTTCTTGATAGCTGCCTTAGTTAATTGATCTTCAGATGATCCACTCAAGGACCAGCAAGCTGTTAAATAGCTGAACTTCTTAAACTGTGTTTACAGGTAGCAGCTTTTGAAAGAATTGAGAGCTTTCCTGGACAGTTCATTCAGCTGCATCTTTCCTGTCCCCCTGACACTGGTGTCCAGTGTGGCTGTGCTGGTGTCCAGCTGTGCTGGTGTTGGTGTGGCTGTGCTGGTGCTGGTGTCCAGCGTGGCTGTGCTGGTGTCCAGTGTGGCTGTGCAGGTGTCCAGCTGTGCAGGTGTCCCTGATCCCCTGGCTGTGAGAATGTCAGGTGGCTGTAGGGTGTTGCCCTGTGGTGATGCTGCTGCAGGGGCAGGTCCTGTGTGCCCGCAGTGCCCACACAGCCCCAGCTCTGCACTTCTGGCACGAGCAGCAATAACGTGAAACCCGAGGCTTTGTCTGGGTAATCCGATAGAGCCCGGTGTGACACGGAACTGGATCTGCAGGAGGCACAGCTCGGTGTGTCAACACCTTCCGTGGGAGGGAGGGGACACCTGAGGAAGGAGCAGTCGCCCACATCTGCAGCAGGCTGGGATTGTGCTCAGTGCAGAGCAGTGCTCTGCCTTACCTGGGAGCCTGCCAGGTGTGCGGTGTCACCCCAGCGTGGCAGAGACCTCCAGGTGTTTGCCTGCAAGAGAATCTCCAGGGAATCTGCTGCTGGGCTGGGTTTGTTCGTTTTGGAAGGAATTCTGTGCTGCTGGGTGCACTTGAATGCAGACTTGGTGCACGTATTTTTTTTCTACAAGGACTTTCTGCTGTGCGTATTTTCTCCAGAAAGGAATTTGGCTGTGACTCATGGGGTGCCTTCCATCTCTGCCCCTTGGTGTAGGGATGTGGCTCTCAGGGTGTGCTGGAGTTCCCTTCCAGGTGAGGCAGAGCAGCTCAGCCTCCTGCTGTGGCACAGCCACACTGTCCACGGGCTATACAGAATTTCCACTGACTGCACACCGGGACGTGGCAGCAGCCCCTGACTAAGCTGAGCAGGCTGGGCTTTAGGCCAGAGGTGTGGCAAGGCTTTTGGGATGCACCTAGGAACACGCAGGAGCAAAATGAGATGTGTCTTATCCTGCTGTACTGTGTTTTCTGGGATAAATATGGCAACACTTTTCTGTTCAAATGGAGAAGAATTGCAAGTTTTGGTAATGAATGGCTCCCGGAGCTTTAAGTAGAAGAGATATCTTGGTGCAGGTGGGCACTGGAGAGCAGCGTGCTGTATGTTAGGACTGAGGACAAATCCCCCTGTGTATTTAAGATATGAGAATGGGGTTTAAGCTCCTGGTCATTCAGGTGGAGAGGAAGGTATTATAACCAGCACTTGTTCAGAGGCATGTGCTCTTAGGTTATTTGGATTAGGCTGTCTTCAAACTTGGCAAAAACGCCAACCAATCCTCGGTCTAGGCTGGTTTTGAAAGAATCCTTGGTCTCATGGGAATCTCCATTTCAAGGTGCAGACCAGCACAGCAGAAGGCACAGCAGTGATTGTACTGGCAGAAAAGCCTCCTCGGCAGGAAAACGTTCAGTGTGCTCTTCAGTCTTGTTCTGGTACATCCAAGAGGCCCACAGAAGGAGTCTGTCACAGAAATGGTGTCTGACCCAGGGTCGTGGGGCCAGAGAGGTGACAAGTGGAAGCCCTGGGGCCCAGGTGGACAGAGCAGATGGCCCAGCAGGTGGCAGGGTGGCAGCAGGGACAGGGTGGCTTTGCAGGTCCCTCAGTGGAGCCCTGTTTTGCCTACAAGTCTGACAGAAGAGCTGGGCAGTCCAGTTATCTGTGCTTGGATGAATGCTGCAGGGTGAGCAGCTCCATAGCCAGCTCTGCCCAGTCCAGGGTGGTATCCCCAAAGCACTGGTGTTACCTGGAATTACCTGGAGGGGGGTTCAGTTTATGCTTTCATGGAATGTCAGCAGCAGCAGTGTAGTGAACTGACTGTAGGAATAAAACCTCAAGGTGAGTTTAGTCTGGTGCGAGGTTTTAATGGAGGAAAAGGCTGTTGGATGTGGCTTTGTTTGATGTTCCAGGCTTTGGCTGTTCCAGACAGTTTACATCTATCCCGTGTTTGGGAGGCTGTGGTGCACTGAGGGGTGGGTGGCAGTGGCTTTCTCATTACTTTCCAGCTGGTGTTTGCACACAGCAAATCCTGGCCAAGCCATCCAGCCTCCTCGAAAGGAGGAGTAAGAACTTCAGCAGCAGCCAAGAAACAGTTGAACATACTTGGACTGAGACTGAGCAGCAGAAAAGACTCTAGCCTACACACTGGAGACAGCAGCTGGCATAACTGGCTTATCTCTACTGTTCTTGATCTCTAAACTTTGAAAAAGCAAGGCAGCTTCTCTTTTCTGCCTGTTCCTGAGTATACTGAGTGCATCTTGCTTGAGAACAGATCTTCTGACTGCTTCTACAAGGCTTCTTCATCTCTATTTCTTAACATCTATTAATCTGTTTCAAACCTGGTTTTCTAACTGGAAACTTTTCATTGATGTCATGGGAGCTTTCTGTGGCGCACATCAAACAGCTGGGTTCACCAGGAATCAAGTGACTCTACAAATGTTTATGTTAAACACTTCTTTGGAAGGCATGTTGACTTATGAGGACCTGTGATGGCTGTGGTATGTCGGGAGGACAGGTTGGCTGTGCAGCTTTTGTCTTGCCTTTGAACTCTGGCAGTCCTGGCAGCTGTGCAGTGCCCAGATAAGGCCTCAGGAGCTCAGCTCACGAGCGTGTTCCATCACTGACTGCGGCACTGGTCCTCGTCTCTTACACTGGAGAGGTTTCCAGTGGGTCACTAATGGAAAGGACCCAGATGGCAAAGTCTGGCCAGTCACAGCAGAAAGCTGTTGGCCTAATTACAGGTGTGGAATTTTGTTGTTTTAGAGAGGAAACCCACAGTTTAGTCTGCTGAGAAGCCCTAGGGAGGGAAGGAAGGACATGCATGTTCTTCAGACTCTGCTTACTCAGGCTTCTGTGGTGGTGTCAGAGCATTTGGAAGGTGGAAAGAGAAGGGATAAAAACCATCTTTGCATTCCCTGTCACCACCAGCCAGACCTCAGACTCTGAGAAGTGGCCGTCTCGTTCCTCCCCTGCAGGAGATTGGGCTGCAGCTCAGTGTTGGCACACTGGAGGTGGTGGGGAAGCCACTTTAAATATCACTTGATTTACAGAGTTCAAGCTTGTGAAGCTGTTGCTTAGGAATGAATTTCTGAGTGTGTCCCAGTAAGACTAAGGGGCAAATTTCACCCTTTGCCCCTTGAACCAGTAGTGAAGCTACTGTGAACAACGCTGCACTGCATGTCTTGGTCACTTCCTTTGGCAAAAACATTTGTTCTGTATTACCACAACTGCTATTTCCAGGAAAAAGTTGCTCTGGGATATCTGGCCACCTTACAGTGCAGATGTCCTCTGAAAGCAGCATGTGCATTCCTGCAGCCACAGTTTGGATAAAGTGCTTTTACCCTCTTCGTTTTGGCGCTCTGCACTTTCAAATCTGATTTGTCTCGTTGAGCTTTTACAGGGATAAAACTTCAAGCAGGCAGGGCTAGAAAGGCTTCTTAAACTTGCTGCTTTGTGAAGGCTTTTGGTGGATGATTTAGGGAGCCAGCCAAAGCTTTTGGGTCACCCTGCCTGTCTCAAACCAGCACAGCAATTTCCAGGGACCCTTTCAGGTGACGGTGAAAGCAAAACATTGCATCACGCTGAGACTGCACTCACTGCCAGCTCCAGCGAGATGTGCAGTGTCTCTTCCTAATTATGGGATGTCCCAGGTCAATTATAGCTAAACACAGAGTCCAACCATGTCATTAAACTTTTTTGGCTAATGACAAGTCGGAAAGGCAGTGAAGCATCGTCCCGGCATGCTCTGCTCTGGGGAGCTGCTGAGTGTGTTCCAGTAAAGCTGGCAGCGTGAGCTGTCTCTTGTGCAATCTGTCTGCCAGGAATATCCTCTCAGTTCAGCATTTGAGAGCTGCTGGGCGATCCCTCGTTGCTGGTGTGTGTTCCTGGACGCGGAGGGCTCACCTTACCGAGCCTGCTGGTGGAGTGGTTTGCTGAATGTTGACAAAAGCCCGGGGCACTGCTCTGCTCCGTGTTTATCCAGCTCTTTTCCTTGGGTTTTTGCTCCTATAGCCAATGTTTGAGTCACACAGCTGCTGGCAGCTGCCTCGGAGCGGGAGGTGAGCACGGCATCCTTCTGGAGGCTGGCAGCGGGCTGGGGCAGGCGGAGGGCTCTGCGCTGGCTCCTCGCTGCTCCCTGCTCCACGCAGCTGAAAGGGCACAGGGAGCAGCTCTCCGTGCTCCCTGCTGGGCTCTGCAGGGCTGGGGATCCTCGCTTCACTGCTCCCACTGCAGGAGTGGCGATGCTGCCTGGAGCCTCTGCAGAGAACAGCCCGTCCTGGGCAGAGGAGAAATGTCAGCGCTGCTTTCTGTGCTTGGATGGCAAAGCATTCGTGCCCAGGCATTCTGGAGGTGTTCTGCCGTGGGGTGGCTGCTTCCTTTTGTGGGAGATCTCCAGGAAACTGCTTTTTCTGTGGAGACTTGAGGGAGGGAAGGAGGAATTGGAAGCTAAAAGCAGGGATATTGTGGTACTGGGTGACCCTGGTATAGCAAGCTTGGATTTGTCTGGACTCTTCACCTCAAGTGGCTGCTGCAGCAATTGGAGAAGAGAAATTGCATCTTCTGGCTATGTTGTTGGATTTGGAAAGGGTTTTTCCACAGCTTTTGTTATGTTTAAGGGTGGTTGTTGTTCCCAGATTAAAATTGAATAGAAAACACAAGGCTGCTGCCAGCTTTCTGTCACAGACACCTTTTATCTTGCATTCGTCTCTTCCAAGCAGATGCTGCTTTCATTTCTTCTCCTTTTTTTTTTTTT
>VZTH01000280.1:25263-50162 GCA_013397815.1 Aleadryas rufinucha
TTTTTTTTTTTTTTTTTTTGCTACAAGACTAAAATTAACAGCCCTTTGATGCAGGGGAAGAAACTGTATTTCAAAAGCAAAGCACCTAGTTAACTTTGATAATAAAACTGCTGTTTTTATCTTGGAGGTGATTCCGTGTTCCTTGGAAACTGAATCTGAGAGCTGGAAGCTGCTTGAACCCTGCTCGCCCTAGGTGAACGTGCAGATCCCTCCTTACCTGGGAACATCAGTGGCTTCTTTTGGGGTGGGAGGCGTGGATGGGGCCGAGCTGCTCGAGGGGAGGCTGTACATGGGAAAGGAGGTGCCAAACACAGCTCAGGGGTGCCAGCCCCACGCCTCAGGGGTGCCAAACACAGCTCAGGGGTGCCAGCCCCATGGCTCAGGGGTGCCAGCCCCACGGCTCAGCGTGCAGCCCAGCAGGAGGAAGGGCCTGAGGAGAACAGGACCCTGCAGACGCTGCGCTGGGGCAGTCAGGCTGTCTGCATCCTCCAGCCAGACAGAATTGTTTTTCCCAGCCCACCCTGCCCTCCCCAGCCTTTCCTGCCTTCAAAGACATGCACTGAGCATGAGGTTCATGTGAGCATCCAGCTCTTGGCTTTCATCTTTCCCACTTGAAAAGACGAGCCCTGTTCCTGCAGTACTTCCTAAAGGGTGGTGGGAGGGCTGTTTCCAAGGGGGTGTTGGAGCCTGCCTGTGCTCAGAGGGAGGACAGCTGGAGGATGAGGCTGAGCCACAGCCTTGCTTGTGCAGCAGGTGACTTCAGGGAATGGAGAATTCCTGAGCTTAGGCCATGGCTGGCTTGGCCAGTGGCCAGGGCGTGGAAGGAAAGATGCTGTTGTCATCATTTAGCACGTTACAGGAACTGTCTGATGCAGCAGAGGCACATCTGCTGTGCAGGCCGTGGTCCAGGGTCTCATCTCAGAGTAGGGGTATGGGAAATACCCACTGGAAGTGCCAGACTCACTGAGGGAGACCATGGAAAGTGTTCTTGCCTATGGGCAGGTGCTGCAGGCACTGGAGAACCTGACAGGCTCTGGGGTTCTCTTTGAAGAACCTGTCAGGACTGTGTGATGAGCTCCTGCTCTGGATCCATGGCAGGGGGTGTTCTGCAAACATCCTTTGCTCAGTGAACTGAATGGTTTCCTAAACAGTACGAAAAAATGTCACTTCCTCAGTGACTCAGCTGTCTCCTCTTGTGAGGCTTTTGTCTTCAGTGGTGACACCCTCAGTCTCCACAGACCTCAGGACAGGAAAGACCTGACTCTGTAGTTCCAAGTGTGAAAGTTCCACTGGGGTCTTCACACACAGGGATGTAACTTCAGTCCTTTTTTTCAGTGTTTAAGAGGATGAAGAGATCTGGGTAAATGTTAGAGAGGAATGCTGAGATTTTCCATGTGCCAAGGTAAGACAATAAGGCATGTGAACTGAATCTGGTTTTTGCTTCCTTAAATGTCAGGGACAAGGCAGGGTTTTGTGAGGAGGACCTGGGTGGTGTTCTGGGTACCAGAACCTGGGCATTGGGATTTCCTCCTCGGTAGCAGGCAGTTTGTGGCATCCTCTGTGGTCCTGCTGTTCACCTCTTGCTCCAGCACTCTCCAGGTGATGTGCAGGGAGGAGAAGGGTGCAACCCTTGGGTCTTTCAGTCTTACCAAGCGTCTCCTCCTCTCCTCTGTGGCAGGCTGGTGCTGCTGCTGCCCACCCAAACTGGGGAAATGCAGATCCAGGGAGGTGCCAAAGCTTCCCAAGCTGAGTGCCAGGGAAGCAGGGATGGGGCATAACTTCGGTTCTGCGCCATGAGGCCCTGATTTTGCTGAATGTGCTGCTCTGCCCTCTGAATCAGAGCAGCACCCAGTTCCTGGTGCTGTAAGAATCTGCTTGGAGGCAGCAGAGGCTCTGTTGCAATGGACCAAGGGTTATTTGTTTCTAGTACACGGCCCAGATTTCACCGGTGCTTTTTCTGCAGTGATGAGCAGTACCAGACACTTGCACAACTTCCCCTCTGGCAGAGATGTATTTGATGTAAGTACATGTGCTGAAGCTTCAGACACAATAAATGTACTTGAGGGTAGCAGGCTGAGTAATCTGGTGCTTGGCAGCTGCTCTGTTGTGGGGATTTTCGCTTTACTCCTCGCAGTGCTTGTGACATCCTTAAGTGAAAAAAGGAAGAGACAGCAACTGAACAACCTCAGTGTTAAAACAGCTCCAGCTGGGAATGGTTCACCTGAGAGAAGGGATCCTGCTGGATCCTGTGTCTCCTGGCAGAGTACACTGTGTTGCCTTTAGGAGCAGGGACTGAAATCCTCACAGGCCACTGTGGACATTTTCAAGCCATCTGTCTGAGGAAGTCCCTTTGTGCCCTGCTGTCACCTCGGAGGAAGACAGAAGGGGAGTTCTGGTAGGTGACTGCTGAGAACATGGATTTCTTTTAATGCAGCTGCTGCTAGCAAGAAACTACAGTGATTCATGAACTGTTTCTAGGGGAAAGCAGTGCTTTGTTATCAAAATTTTTGTCCTGATGGGTTGTGGTGTTGGCCAATCTCACAGTTATAACCAAAAAAGCGCTTTTGATACAGGAGTGGAAACTCTGGGCAGAGGTAGAAACATCAGTTTCATTCTTTCCACCCACTGCTCCCCTCCCATCTCCTCATTATCAGACAAAACTAATGAACCCAGATACTTAAACAGGGATGAGGGATGGACAGTGGGCAGTGTAGGCTGCAAATAAAGTGGGGAAATGACAAAAAGCAGGGAGTTCTTGTGCAAGAGGGTGGCTTATTATGGATTATGTGGGCTTCTTTAATGCAAATAGTTCTGAACATAAACATTCACTATTTAAAATTGATGGTGGCTTAATTGTGGAGGAAATGCCTCTCTAAATGCAGCCTATCAAATGGCTGCAGTGCTGCAGGGAAGAACATTAGGCAAGCATGGCAACTGGACCAGGCCTTTCACGTGCTGCTTGGTTACAGAACTGCTGGGGTTTGTATTTGCAATGTGCCCAGGGTAGATTTCAGCCTCAAAGGGTTGTGAGGCTTCTTCTGGAAGCAGTGCTTGTTCACGTGCAAAGTCTCAGTAAGGTGGGGAAAACTCTTCTGGAAGCAGTGCTTGTTCATGTGCAAAGTGTCAGTAATGTGGGGAAAACTCTTCTGGAGGCAGTGCTTGTTCACATGCAGAGTCTCAGTGTAGGGAAAACTCTTCTGGAAGCAGTGCTTGTTCATGTGCAAAGTCTCAGTGTAGGGAAAACTCTTCTGGAAGCAGTGCTTGTTCATGTGCAAAGTCTCAGTGTAGGGAAAACCAGCTGAAGGTGCTGGACAGGTACGAAGGTGTAAGGAAGGTGAACCTCTGGACTTGTGAAGAAAGACCTTTCTCCTTCCCCTTTGCCTGTGACCTTTCTTCCTGCTACTTATGGGACTTATTTGTGATGGCATTTATTCTGCAAGCAGGTTACAGACACCTCTCTTGAGTGCATCTCAAGAAATGGGAGCTGTGAAAAGTGTGTGCCTTTTGCACCGTGTACAGGTGCTGACCCTGCTCACACTGAGCTGCCAAACCACAGCGGTTCTGCTGCTGCTTCCTCCAAAAGAATCTCTCTGTCCCCAGCCCCTGCCCTGGCAGCAAGGGATGTCTGCAGTTCTCTGTGAGCCCCAGGTGAGTGGCTGGGCTGCAGGGTGACCTGGCTGACCCCTGAGCAGGTGACAATCTCCCTTGTGGCACCAAGCAGGACTCAGATGCTGAACTGTCCCTGGAACCCGAGTTCATCGGGTCGGTCTGGTAGGTAACAGCTGCCTGGAAACGCTTCAGCACAGAGTTTGAAGCTGCTTCTGGAAAACAGCACTTCAGTTGGCTGCAAGCAGATACCCTAGAGCAGCAGGAAGCTGGAGAGGAGCAAAGGGGAGAGGTGTAGGGAAGGTCAGTGCTGCAGCTGCAGACGTGGGACATGGGAAGGGACCCTGGCTGGATTTCTCAGTGTTCAGCTGCGATGCAGAGCTGCCACTTGGCTGTGGGATGGTAAAGCCAGGGCTCCATCCTGCCTGCTGAGAGAGGAGCTTCACTGGCTGAGGTTCTGGCCTGGTCACCAGCTGCTCCCTGTGAATACTCTGCCGTGGCTTCTCTCAGGCCCCATGGCCAGCTAAATAACCCTTCTTGTGCCATGTAATGCTGCTCACTCTGCAGCCCAGGGGTCCCTGTGCCTGTGTGGAAGAGTTCTGCAGTGTTGGGGACATGTGTTTGGGGTAAATTCCTGTTGGACAACTAACATGCTGAAAAAAGAGCAAACTGCTCACGTCCTTTTAACGTCTGAGTTCCAGAACCAGTAAATGAACTGTTTCCAGCCAGAGTCTCCTCGTCCTGACTGGGGCTGTAAAGGCCACAGACTATGAGTAAGTGTGGAAAGGAAATGGACACATCAGAGCAGGGCAAGGAGCAACTGTGCTGCTGGTAATGCAGAGGTCTGGACTCAGCAGCAGCAGTGGTTTAACCTGCACAGCTTCCTAATGCTGCTGCTGTCCTCAGAATACCCAGCACAAAACTTGTGCAAGGTAGTTTTGGAAAAGGGACAGGAGAACTGCTTGAGAGTGCTGGCCTAAGTGGGTTGACCATAGGAAGCTGGACTAGCAGTGCCTCATGCCAAGAACATAATTGNCTGGCTGGATTTCTCAGTGTTCAGCTGCGATGCAGAGCTGCCACTTGGCTGTGGGATGGTAAAGCCAGGGCTCCATCCTGCCTGCTGAGAGGAGCTTCACTGGCTGAGGTTCTGGCCTGTTCACCAGCTGCTCACTGTGAATACTCTGCCGTGGCTTCTCTCAGGCCCCATGGCCAGCTAAATAACCCTTCTTGTGCCGTGTAATGCTGCTCACTCTGCAGCCCAGGGGTCCCTGTGCCTGTGTGGAAGAGTTCTGCAGTGTTGGGGACATGTGTTTGGGGTAAATTCCTGTTGGACAACTAACATGCTGAAAAAAGAGCAAACTGCTCACATCCTTTTAACATCTGAGTTCCAGTACCAGTACATGAACTGTTTCCAGCCAGAGTCTCCTCATCCTGACTGGGGCTGTAAAGGCCACAGACTATGAGTAAGTGTGGAAAGGAAATGGACACATCAGAGCAGGGCAAGGAGCAACTGTGCTGCTGGTAATGCAGAGGTCTGGACTCAGCAGCAGCAGTGGTTTAACCTGCACAGCTTCCTAATGCTGCTGCTGTCCTCAGAATACCCAGCACAAAACTTGTGCAAGGTAGTTTTGGAAAAGGGACAGGAGAACTGCTTGAGAGTGCTGGCCTAAGTGGGTTGACCATAGGAAGCTGGACTAGCAGTGCCTCATGCCAAGAACATAATTGTTGCAGGCAAATGACTGCAATCTGCCTCTGAGAAGCTACTTTAAAGAGTCCTGATTTGTGCCTGGGCTTTAACATGCAGTTGACATTCATAAGTGACCTTATGCAGAACTGGAAAGAGCCTAATGACCTTTAAAACATCCACTAAACTTCCTCTGTGAGGAAAAGCAGCCTGAGTTCACTTGTTTCACTTAGAGAAATGCCTTTTCTCTGCAACCAAAGTTGCTGTTTGTGACCTGCCTTCAATGGGAGAGAAGATCCCTGGCAGGAACTTCTGGAACTCCTCCTGAGTTGCTTCCATCATTACAAATACTTTGCAAAGTAAACTCTCTCCTGTTCCTTAGAATTGTTTTCTGCCAGATCATGCAGCATTGTAGTTAACAGGAACTGGCTGGGTAGGTGGACAGTGGAAATTTGTTTGAGTTGGTGTCTATTAAGTGGTTTGGTTGAGGATGGGTGGTGGTTGTTACTTCAGGTTTTAGTTTACTCAGATGTGCTGCTCTCAGTAACCTCAGTGCTTTGTTTTGGAGGAGCAGACACTGGAGAGATGGTGTAAGAAGGCATGCTGCCTTCAGCATTGCAAAAACAGCCAGAAAACTTGAGCAGAAACTGCCTGAACCCATCCCAAGGCGAGGGGTGAGAGCGAGCTGTGCTCACACAGCCGAGCTGATGCTCAGCGCTTGCGAGTGCTACCAGTGCTGCAGTGACCTGCTCCTGGCTTCCCTGGGCTGGAGCCTTTCCTGCAGGGCTGGGGTGGGCTGGCTTGTGCCAGCTGTGTCCTGTGGGACAGCAGAGCCCTTGGTGCTGCTCGGGGGATGAATGGGGCTGTTTGCTCAGCAGGGAGGGTGTTACCTTCGTGGTCCAGGCAAGTCAAGCGCTGCCAGACACCGAGCGAGTGCCTCGTTCTCCCCATCCCTGCCACATCTCGAGCACAGCGGCTCCTCTTCCTCTGCTGGAAGACTTTCCTTTCTGCTCTTTGCTGGGACACGTGCCACCTTTCCCAGTCCCTCCTTGCCCAAGCTGCCGTGGTCTGAGAGCGCAGTTTCACTTTCTGCGGAGGCCGCGGAGCCGTGCCAGCAGCCAAACCTGCTGAGCCAAGCCGCTGCTGCTCCTCGGGAGGTGGGGCTCAGCAGCTTGCCCCTGTGGCAACCTTCTCCACGTGGGGCAAGGCACCGTGAGGCTGCCAGAAGCATTGCTATGCGGCGAGGGTTGCCTGCCCAGTCCTGATCCAAGCGGGGTTGCGACACTCCGAAACTCGCCCCGGCCGCGGGCTTGGCGCGGTTGTTCCCGGCACCTCTGCTGTGGCTGCTGGGTCTCTGCTACCCCAGCACTGGGGAGCTCCTGCAGCACAGGTGAGCTTGCTTTCCCCCGGGGTTTGATGGGTGTTTGGTGGGTGGGAAGGGTGCTGAGGCCGGGATGCGGGTGAAGGGATTGCATCAGCGCTGGGCTGGGCGTCACAGCAGGCAGAAATGCACACTGCAGGTCACTCTCTGTTTCTGATGCTGAGAATTGACACCAGGGAAAATCAAGTGTCCTGGATCCTGGGGGCTGAAGTTTGGATGCTGTTAGAGGCACTGAGTTCTCCCCTCTCCACCCCACTTAAGATGTGTGGTAGCATTGCTGATCTGCCTTGGCTTTTGGCGTGGTTACACAGAACATCTCCGTGACCAAGGGATCTGTTCTCAGCCCCACCAGGGGAGGAAGGGGAAATCCCTGGTGTGGAAGCCCTTCTAAAGAAGGGAAAGCGCTGTGAAGGGTATTTGTGGGGTTTCTGAATGCTGGCTGTGCAGGTAACCTGCTAGCAGGTCAGCCAGCAGACTGGGAGCTGTGTGCCTCCTTTGGCTGTTGGCCTGCAGGGTGAACATTCAGCCCAAGAAAATTAACCAAGCTCTCCTTATGCTTTTCTAGAAAAATCATGGAAAAATGAACAAAACTATAGTGGGCTTTTTAGTCTCATTCATTGGTACTGTCTGGGATCCTTTGGTTCTAAAGCTGTAAGCAACTCAATGACCATGTGCAGTATATGTGTTGTATTTTCTTCTCCTGAGGTGTGTTCCAGGCTGGAAATCTCTAGGGCAGGGCTCTGATTCATTGTCTGTAGAGCACCCAGAGCCTGTGAGGTGTTTAAAGGTTTGGCCTCTTATCTGTAAAGTACACCTAATTAATGTTATGGGAAGGAAGTAAAGCCACAGTAAACTGACTTGAAGAAACAAAGTAAAACTGGATAGGAATCAAGGAGCTGAGGATCCTCCATGGGTTCTTGTTGTTGATGCTCCAGACAAGCGTCCTGTAGGTGCAGAGCAAGGGAGGACCTGCGAGGAGCTGTGAGTTTCTGAACTGCAGAGAGAAGCTGGACACCAACTCTGCTCTGCCTTGTACAATATCCTACTTGCAGAGCTGTGTTCTCCCTTTTTTAGCAGCAGGAGTTTGCCTTCCATTCAAATGTCTTTGCTGTCTCCTGCCTCGATCTCTTTGCAGCAAGCAGTTGTTTTGGGACCTGGCATATCCTTCTGGTGTGGCAAACTGACTGCTTGCTCTGAACAGCTAAATGGAAGGGAGCTCCAGTTCTCACTGCAGAGAGCAGTGAATACTTTTCTCTGAGACGCCCTTAGAATTTCATTCCACAGTTTTTAAGCTCAGAAGGTTAACAGTGGAACTGAAAATGGCATGGGAGCAGAACTGAGCATCATGGGGATGAGCTTGTGTTGGTAAAGCAGAGCAGAGTTGCAGCAAGCCTGAGCTGTTGATAAGATAGATAAAAGCACTTTCAGTGTTTACATTTGTACTTAAACCTGCAGCAGTTCAAAGGTTTTGGAGCAGCTCCTTCCCCAGCATATCTCTTCATTTATGGCTGGCTGTGTCTCCTGTCAAGCTGCCCAGGGCATGAATCCATTAATTGAACAGGATGAGCCTTTCTGTCTCTCTCCTGCTGCGGGAAAGTGCCTGTGTTGTCTTGTGCATGAAGAGGCTTTTCCTTGTAAAAAATGAGGGCATAATTGTGTTCCTGACTGCAGGGCAAGGTGCCACTCTGCAGTTGTGGGCCAGGCTGGTGCCAGGAGCAGCAGAGCCAGCTGTGAGCAGGAATTATTGCCTTGCCCTGAGAAGGAGCCCTATTCCACTTAACCCTTGGCATGGGGTGCTCAGTACCTGAGCTGCTCTCACTCTGACTGACCCCTTTGCTTCCATCTTCGTCCTTTCTTTCCCCTTTCTCTTCACTCTGGCCATTGTCTTTCATCTGCTGTTAACAGATGGGGAAGTCCTAACCCACGGGAGTGATGAGTGGTGCCTGTGCTCAGAAATGTGCTCCTGGAGCAGGGCAGGCAGTGAGGGCTGTCCTGCCCCATGGGCTTCAGGAGTCCCTGGTGTCTTTCACTGGGGTGATTCCCTTTCTGGAGCAGCCTCAGAGAACTGGGATGAAGCTTATGTTGGCAAAAGGCAAAAAGCCATAATGAACAAGGCATTGTTTTGCTAATGAAGAGCACAATCGTATTCCCTCACTTCTCCCGAGTGTTTTGTGCTTCAAAGAGGTCTGCACCAGCCCTCCTGCAGGCTGCTTTGTTTTGGTTCTTGTTTCCTATGCTGTGTTCTCACATGTACTGCACAGGAAATCTCTGCCTCTCCTCCCTCTGCCAGTGTTTTGTTCCCTTATCCTAATCAAAATTCCAGCAGCTGAATTTGCCTGTGGACTTCCACGTGTGCCTTGTTGACAGCTTTTGTCCGTGTGCCCGAGGCCTTGGGATGCCAGGGAGTTCACCTGGTGCTTTCTGCAGAGCTCCACACGTTCTGTCCCAGCAGCCCGATGGGTTTGATCCCAGCCTGAGCAAGCAGCTTACACTGAAGCTTTTCAGAAATTACTGCTTTGGGTCAGCATTAACGTGCCTCCCCCAGGGAAGCTCAGCTAATGTCTGTTTTGGCTTGTTCCTGGGATCCCTTGGTTTGCCGTGCTGCAGTTCCCGAGGCTGGCAGAGCAAGGGAGCCGTGCCCTTAGGGGCTGGAGTGCCCGTGAGCCAAGGAAACACGTGGGGCACAGCAGCTAAATCGTGTGCTGTGGGAGGATGATGCGCTGGCACCCACTGGCTGCCCTCCCTCAGCTGGTTTTGCTGCTCCTTGTTTGTTTTCAGCTGTTGACCAGCTGGCTGACACGGCTCAGGATTTGTTTGGATGTTGTGGATGGTATTTATTTAACTTCCAGGATGTCGTGGTCATTCAGCAGCTGATAACATGACTGGGCCTGTTTAAGTGGCATCTTCTGTCTGGCAGTGCCCAACCTCTGAGGTCCCTGAAGAGTTTGCAATAGCTCTACTGCAGCCTGTGCATTGGGATGGGACTTCTAAAGAATCTCAGGGTTTTCCTCTCCACCCATGATTAAAAAAAAAAAGTGGGTAAGGAAAGAAAAAGTAGTCTTATCTCTTGGTACTTGAGAATTGGGATTTAGCTCACTGTTCCAATGGCATACCTTGGATTACAAGTAAAAACCTGTAGGGAAGCTGCTGAACTGATCCTTAACCCAGACCATACGTGAGCCTTCCCTGCTCACCTCCTAGCTGAAGCCTTGCTGATGTCCAGTAATCTTATTTTTAAAGCAGATCTGATTCATGCTCTATTTTCTATGCCAGATGAGGTCCTTGGTTGTGAGTAAGTGTTGTGACTGTAGCTGGCAGGAGCGCTGCATGATTGCCTCACTTCAGGAAATGTTAAAATAACACTTTTTTTTCTTAGAAAGCTCGTTTGCACCCCTCCCAGTTCTAATTCTCCTAATAGCTGCCCCCAGTTTGGCAGCTGTCTGACAGAGGGTTGTTTGTGTTGCTGAGTGAGAGCAGAGACACTTGAGTGGATGCAGTGCTGGAGGAGAGGTGCACAGAGAGAGCGAGGATCTCTGGCCAAGCTGGCTTAAACCTTTCAGAGGTTCCTCTGCAATCTGGAAGGAAAACTGCTAAACTGTGAGAAGAATCTTGCTCCTCCCCCTGGACTCTGCAACTGAAACTAGGGATTTTTTTTTTTTTTCCCCTCTTGGAGAAGAGAAGCTGCCCCAACCAAAGCTGCTCACTTGAGACAAACCAGGCAGGAGGTTTATCTGCAGGGGTTCGGAGGGGCCAAGAGCTGCTGGAATGAGCGTCCCCCAAGGCTGCACCCAGCAGCTTCTGTCTGCTGCTTTGGACTTGCAGTCAGGCCTCCGAGGTACTCAGCAAAGGTTTGGTTGGAGAGAATTATCTCCTCAGCCCTGTATCAGTGGCTGCTTTGGCAGCTGATGTGCAACCCTTCGTGCTGGAAGGGAAGCACACGTTGTTGGGATAAAGAGATGAACACTGCCCTGAATGTGGCATGTTTTCCTGAATGTGCTAATGTTTAACTTGTCTCTTGTTTTTCTTTCCGTCCATTAGGCAATCCTGAGTGGTGCACATCTTGACCAAGCCTCCTGGCAACCTTTTGTGCAGGGCTGAATGACAGCAGGAGCTGCCAGGTAAATCGATGAGCCTGTAAGGAGGCGAAATCAGGACGCACCATGGGTCAGAAGGTCACAGGCGGCATAAAGACTGTGGATATGAGGGACCCTGCGTACAGGCCGCTGAAACAGGAGCTCCAGGGACTGGACTACAGCAAACCCACCCGGCTGGACCTGCTGCTGGACATGCCCCCGGTGTCCTACGAAGTGCAGCTGCTGCACTCGTGGAACAACGACGACCGCTCGCTGAACGTGTTTGTGAAGGAGGACGACAAGCTGATGTTCCACCGGCACCCGGTGGCCCAGAGCACGGACGCCATCAGGGGCAAGGTGGGCTACACGCGGGGGCTGCATGTGTGGCAGATCACGTGGGCCATGCGCCAGCGGGGCACCCACGCCGTGGTCGGGGTGGCCACGGCCGAGGCCCCCCTGCACTCGGTGGGCTACACGACGCTCGTGGGGAACAACCACGAGTCCTGGGGCTGGGACCTCGGGCGCAACAGACTCTACCACGACGGCAAGAACCAGCCCAGCAAAACCTACCCCGCCTTCCTGGAGCCGGACGAGACTTTCATCGTGCCCGACTCCTTCCTGGTGGTGCTGGACATGGACGACGGGACGCTGAGCTTCATCGTGGACGGGCAGTACATGGGCGTCGCCTTTCGGGGACTCAAAGGGAAAAAGCTCTACCCGGTGGTGAGCGCGGTGTGGGGCCACTGCGAGATACGGATGTGCTACTTGAACGGACTTGACCGTGAGTATCGCTCCTGGGCTGGCTCTGGCAGCGCAGGCCTGGGGCTGCCCGTCCTGGGGAGGGTTTTCCTCCTCCTGGGGAGGGTTTTCCTCCTCCTGGGGAAGGTTTTCCTCCTCCTGGGGAGGGTTTTCCTCCTCCTGGGGAGGTGAGGGTTCATGCCAGCAGAAGGGTTGCTGGGTGCAGCTCTGAGCGCTCGATGGCGAATGCGCGATGTTTATCCGGCTGTGCGCGTGTCCTGTCACCAAGGCACTGCAGGGAGCAGGCAGGGCTTGGGGAGGTGGTTTGGTGGGAGAAGGTGATGCTAGGTGTCCAGCTAGAGATGGGAAACCTTGTACTGCCACCAGAAGGGCAGCAGGAATGTTCTCCTGACAGTTGCACTACTGGCACTGGAATCCTGGTGTCTCTTTACAGAAACAGTCTCTGAGACAATGCCCGTCCTTAAATGGGTAATGGAGGGATGTTTAAAATCCCTTGCAGGCAAGAATGGGAAAATCTCTCCCTATCTTAAGAAAATGGGAATGTTTTTCATCTTTCAGAAAAGAGCTCACTTCCCTGCCTCTCTCAGAGCAGGGTGTGCTCGCTTCTAGCAAGGGGCTGG
Source organism: Aleadryas rufinucha (assembly GCA_013397815.1). NCBI lineage: Eukaryota > Metazoa > Chordata > Aves > Passeriformes > Aleadryas > Aleadryas rufinucha. Next base: position 37,387 of record VZTH01000280.1, read on the forward strand.
ATACTGCAGTCAGCCCAACTTGCATGCCAGGCCTTTTACTAACAGGCACATCAATCTCTAGCTAAGCTTAGTAATAAATCTGGCTGTCCAAATGTGCTAAAGTCTGTTATCTCTCACAGTCAGAAGTTCCCATGGGGCCAGACTGTGACTCAGTCCTCTGGGTAGGGTGGAGGAGAGAGGTGAAGGAAGTGGATTAAAATCTGGATTTATGTTGCTAGTGAAATAAATTTGGCAGTATTGGTATGAAGAGTAGTTTCCCCTCCGTTCCAGAACAGTGTCTGCCCAAGGGCTGTAGCAAATTGGGCTCTTCTGTTTGTGCTGGAGGTGTCCTGGTGCTGGCCCAGCTCTGGTAAACCCTGACACTGGGGTGCAACAAAGCACCAGGCACCAGAGAGAGTGAGCTGTCAGAATGACCAGGAGAGCCTTGCACAGGGGCAGCAGCAAAATCTGCAAGTGCTTTGAGAAATACGCTTCAGCTCTGCAAGACCAAACAGAGAGCTCTTGGCAGAGCATTTTCTCACCCAAAGAAAGCCCAGCTCTTTCTGCCACAACAGCTTAAGGAATGTCAGCAGCTCCAGGAACCAGGTTTTGCTGGAGGGTCAAAGCCAAAACCTGCAGCTCCACTCCAAGCCAGCAAGTCTGTGGAATTGCTGGCACAGAGCTGCACTTAGCAAGGAAACGGCCACCTCCAGGAGTGGGTTTGGTTGTAATGTGCTCTCAGCTGAGGAGTGAATTGTGGGCACCAGGCCAGCGGTGACGGGATGCTATTTTGGCACAGATAGAAAGAAGGTGTCTGGCTCTAAGCACTTCTGAGCATTCAATAGCAGCACTGTCCAGTGATTGTAGTGCTTGTGAATGGAAGGAGGTCAGATGTGTGTGCTTTCTCTTCTGCTCTCCTGTCAGGCTGGGTTATCAGTGCAAACTAGATGAGGACAAGTCTTAATCTCTCTGGAAGATCCTCTCCTTTTAAGGCCACTAAACTGAAATGTGTTTGTTCTGTGAGCATCTGAAGGCTCTGAAGGTCAGGGCCCCTGTCCCCTGGGAGGCTGGCTGGGCAGTGCCTCTGTCCCAGCTGTCTCTGTGCAGAGCAGGCGGAATTGGGGCAGACTCTGAATGCAGCGAGTTTGTGCCCCAGTGGTTTAAGAACAAGCTTCACTGGGAAGTGCCAAAGGAGTGCTGCCAGTAATGGGCCTCTTTGGCAGTGTCCCAGCCCGAACAGAGAGGTGCAGCCTGCTGCAGGAGCCTGGCCCTGGGGAAGAGGCAGCAGGGACCCTGAAATGGGTCATGAGCAGACAGCACCAGAGCTGAGTGCAGCTGTGTCTTCCTTGTGACACAACATGTGTATGACAAGTGTGGGGCTGGGGGAGCTGTATGAACAGTCATTAATTTGGTTTGGGAAGCTGTATGAACAGTCAGATTAATTTGGCCTGAGGAGCTATATGAAGAGTCAGATTGTTAATTTGGCTGGGGGAGCTGTATGAACAGATTAATTTGGCTTGTAGCAGTAGAAGCTGGAGCTGTGGGCTCAAAGTTACTGAAAACTGCATCTTCTCAGCCGAACTCATTCCGTGCCTGTGGGTGCTTTTGGGTGTCTGTGTCCAGCCCAAGTGAAGGAAGCTTTCTAAAGGTGCAGGCAGAGCCCTCGGGCTGTAGAAGGATGTCCAGTTATCTGCTTTGGGATGTCTGTCAGCCCTCTCTGGGGGCAGGACAAACCCCTCAGGCTTGGAGCAGCACGGGGTGTCAGGGTGAGCTCTGACAGGCTCAGAGCAGGGGCTGTGAGGAGCTGATGTGTGTCTTCCTCCTGTGCAGCTGGGAGGTGTTAGCTCTGCCTTTGACCTCGGTCCCCTCCGTGCTGTGAGTGACTCCTCAGCAGCAAAGGGCCCCGTGTGCCATTCCTGAAAAACTTGTATTGTCTTGTTCAGGGTTTTAAGTACAGGATGCAGAAAAAGATAGCCAAAGGCTTGTATCCTTCCTGGGTTTGTGGCACAGGAGGGAATCCTCTAGTGGAAAATGTCACGGTGCAAGTAGTAACATGAAGCTTTGACAGATGGCTTTGTTTTTCATGGGAACTATGCAGTATAAATGGAGGGGTTGACAGCTGTTACCCTCCTGTGTGAGATAAATCATGGTGCTTCTGGGTACCCAGAGCACACGATGCTCTGGCTGCTGCAGTCTGTCACTTCAGTGACTCCTACAAAAGTTTCTGGATACTGCAGTAAGAGGCACGAGCTAGAGGATGTGTTCTGACTGGAGTGAATGGTATTGCAGAGGAGGAACTTGCAGTTGGTATTCTAGGATTGTTTCATTCACACATGTGGCTTAAATAACCTACAGAAACCTCTTGCTGGTGTACTTGATGAGCTGAAGCTGCTGAGTGGCTTAGGTCCTGCAGGCATGCCAGGCATTCCCTTCCCTTGCTCAGTCTTCCCTGGGGGATTTGTGGAAGCAGCAGAGTGAACGTGTGCCCTGTGGGCTGGACTCTTAACGTCTCGGGTCTCTCTTCCCAGCGGAACCACTGCCTCTGATGGACTTGTGCCGGCGAGCCGTGAGGCTTGCGCTGGGCAAGGACAGGCTGGCCGAGATCCCCACGCTGCCCCTGCCGGCCTCCCTCAAGAGTTACCTGCTCTACCAATGACCCTCGTGCTCCAGGACAGAGGCAGAGCCGAGGCCCCGGGTGGGAGCTGGCCCCAGGAGCACCGGGCTCTCCGCCCTCGTGTCACCGCTGCTGCTGGAGCTGCTCGGCCACGGCGTCCCGCCGCTGCCTGCTCCATTCTCTGCTCTGCCTGGCGAGCTCTCAAGTCATCCTCGTCTCACAACCGAGTGCTTTGTCCCTTGGAAGTCACTTCCCCGGCACACTCACAAAAGGAACATTTACAGAGGCTCTGTGCTTCCCTGCTCCTCCTGAGAAAAGGCTCTGCTGCATCCCCGGCGGTCGAGGGCCTCGCAGTGAATGGTTTTTCTGTACCAGCTAAAGGGAAGGATGGTGATAAAAGAATAAAAATAAGGATAAAAGTAAGAATAAAAATGTAATTTGGGGAAAGAGGAGGTGTTGGGAATAGAAATGTTAAGACCAGGCCCTATGAGTGGAAAGGCTTGGGATAGCCAGCAGAGTTGGAAAGAGTCTACAATACCACAAATAATTAATTGATGAGTCTTTAAAAGCCAAAAAATAAGAAGTACAACCCCAAGCCCTGAAACACCAAAACCAAGAACCCTTCCACCAGGACACCTCTTGATCTGGAGAAGGTGGTTATGTTGCTGACGTCTGTGTCTGTGCTGGGAGTTCTCACCTTGCTCTGTTGCTGTTTCACAGGCTGTGACTCCTGCTCTCGTTTATCACCACTGCTTCTGCTCCATTCTCTGCTCTGCCTCCTCCTAGTGGGTTTGGCTCAGTCGATTCTGCAGCCAGGCTGTGTCTCCACAGCCTCCTCCCTGACTGAAAGCTGCAGCTTTTGCTCTGGGATTCCTGGCTGAGGTGGGAACAGGGAAGGATGGGTTTGTGCAGTGGGGTGAGCCCCTCTGACTGAGCTCTGTCCCCCAGCTGCAGGCCCTGTCCCCTGAGCTCTGCCCTGCTCCGTGCTGAGGCTTTACAGAAACATTAACGCTTCTCTAGTGGCACTGCACTGCTAGGGAATTCTCCTCCTGGATAAGCTGCTTAAACTCATCCAGCCCAGGCTTTGTTCTGTCACAGAGCAGCTTAATCTCTACTCGCCTGTGCAGCAGGAGTGGTTCTCTCGGCCTTGCTGGGGTGGGAGGCTGTCCCAGAGGAGGGGTCTCAGAGTGGTGCAGAAATGCCATGGGCAGTGAGGAGCCCGGGAGGGGAGTGCTGCAGGCTGGGACTGGGCAGGATTTAGCAGAGACCTGGGGTCTCTTCAGGCACAGCAAGAAGAAACTGAACCTCTGCAGAGCTGGGGGAGCAGGAGAGAACTGCAATAAACAGGACAAGCGATTCAGGCAAAATCAGCACATCCCAAATAGATCCTCAGTAGCCAAGAGGATGAACACTCCTTTATTAGCAGGAGCTGCTCTCTTGACCTCTCCACAGGTTACTATGCTGCCTTTCTGGGGTTATTTTGCACATTTCTTTGTGTTTTTTTCTTGAAAAATGTTTGTGTGATTGGATTTTTTTTTTTTTGCTTTTGAGTTACCCCTTCAGTTTTGTGTAGGTACAAATGAGTTTAGTTGTTGAAAATGTTAATATATATATTTGTGGTGTATGTATAAGAACATGTTTTAAACAGCTGCTGTAGGGTACCTTTTTGAAAATAAACTACTTGCATAGTATATTTTTTAAAGCACAGAGTTGGTGCCAAGACTGGGTGGGGTGTGATGTGCCCCTTTTTTATTCTAATATTATATGACTTTTTTTTTCAATGTAGGGGTTTGTACTAGTTTCTGTTGCAGGGTGGGACACAAAATTCAGTGTCTGTGGAGCCCTACTTGGTTGCCTTCAACTTGAACCAGTGTCTTCCAGAACTCCAGGGAAGTAGCTGTGTTCTCCCTACTTCTAAAGCTCTTCGTGCTCCCTCGTTTCCATCTCTCCTCACTTCACCAGGACATTACTTTGTACAGTTTGAAATTCTTTCTATTTTATGACTGTAGATAATGCTCAGTAACCTAATAAACTTTATTAAATATTACTCGGCGATGGGTTTTATTTGCATGAAGTGATCAGATTTCCTCATCCTTTGTTTGTGCATGAGCAGTGAGGTTATTCCCAGGGAGCCTGCCCGGACAGGCAGGGCAGGGGCTCTCGTGGCCTTATCTCTGCCTGGAAGAAGAACAGTTTGAAGCTGGCATCTAAAAGGTGTGTACAGAGGAGGGGCAGGCTGCAGCTGTGGGGGCAGAGGCTGAGGTGTGCTCACCTGGGAGGGTGTGCAGCTGCCTTCAGCGCCTCAGAGATGGAGCTGGAGCATCTCTGTGCTGAGACAGCCTCGGGTTCCTGGTGTGAGTGGGTTTACAGCTGATTTTACAGCCGTTTGCCTGCTGGTTGTGCCTTCAGTCACCACCTGTGCCACACAGAGGTGCTCCCACGTTGTGTCAGCAGTGAGGTTCAGCCTCTCTGAAGTGACTGGACGTGTGGTGATGAGGGACTTTTGTCCATGGTGGTGAAGGCTTTAAGTCCTCCTCCTGCCCACACGCTTCTCTGTCTTCCCTGCAGCCACCGAGGCGTGTGAGGGAGCCAAATCTTTTAATCAGTTCACACACTGCAGCATGAGAGGTTCAACTACAGCCTGAGAGCTGCCTCATAGAGGTAGTGGGGAGGGAGAGCTCGAAAAAAGGCAAGTGGTTTCTTGCCTCTTGTCTCCAGTCAGGGCAAGATTTTGGCTGGGCTTTTTTTAAATTTTGGGTGTCTCTTACATGTGGGAAAACCACGTGATTAAGACAAGGGTTTGTAGATCCTGAGCTTCAATATCCAGCATATTCAGTAACCACACTTCTGGTTTGCTGCAGCCAGCAGCGGACTCCAGTGAAACTCTTATTTTGTGCCTGTTTCTGTTCCCTTCCCTTGCCGTTGAGGCTGGGGGAGAGCAGGAGGCTGGGAGGGTGCAGAGGTGGGGCGGGTGCAGAAAACTGAGGAATTAGTTCATGCTCAGCTCCAGACACCCAAACAGGCTCGTGTTCCAGCTGCATGGAATATTTGAAACAAATGACCTGCTCAGGGCTGGGAGCCTGCAGTGTTTATGTACAGTGCCATGGCAACAGGGGAGGAAGTCATGGGATGGGGATTGGGCCTGATGGAGTCAACAAATGAAGTCACAGATTAGCAAGGCCCAATAAATCAGTGGTGCTCTGCTCCCCTGCTCTTCCTGCCTCCCTCCCAGCCCTGGCATCGTGGCAGCAGATCCCTGCCTTTGTGAGCAGCACTGAAAGCTGAGTTCTGCTTGTCTCAGGACTGCCTTGAAAGCCACCCCTGCTGCAGTGCCAGCATCCCATCCTGCTGCTGCTGCTGCTGACTCACCACTCTACGCACATGGAACCGTTCCTACATTTTTTAGGAGGCTCCTGTTGCCGTGCCTGTGCTGCAGCAGTGCTGGGGCCACTCTGCAGAGAACCTTGGCATCCCAGAGCTCTGGACAAGCAGTGGAGTAGCTTTTGTTTCTTCCTGGAAGCTGAGGCTTTGGTGGAAGTAATTTGTGCCCAGGGAAGTGTGTGCAAGGGGGGAGTGTTCAGTGGGGGAGTTGAGTAGCTGATAAGGAAATCTGTCATCCTCCTTTAGCAGTCCTGTCATCATTCCTCTCGAAAGGGAAGCATGTCCTGGGTGCAGGTTCCACTCCTGCACAAACCTGTGCCCGTGGAGCTTCATCAGAGCTGTGACAGTGTCAGGACAGGAAAACTTGGAGGGAGGAACACAGCTGCCAGTTCTCTCCTTTGTCTGGAGGACTGGGAATTTAATTCTGAGCTCAAACAACTTCCCTGTTGGAGCCCAGCCACCAGTCTGTACCTGTCAAGCCCTTTGCCAGTATCGAGGCAATTTTCCCTTTCCCTGGGCCTGAGATGTGGGAACTTGAAAGAACGTGCGTCATTCTTTTAAGAACTTATTTTGGCAGTCACACCTTTTCTCCTGCATAAGGTAAGACAATTATGAAAAACATTTCCTAGCACACTGCCCCTCTTCTCTCCCACACGCTTCCTATGCAGAGCTAATGCTGTTGATCTTGTGCCAAAGTCACATTTGACTGGAGAAGGAAATACAGTGATTTATTTAGTAAAGTTTATTAAAATTAAAAACCTAACCCAAAGCACAGCCTTCCTTGGCTTCCAAAACAGTGCTGAAAGGAACAAAACTCATTCAATGCTTGCACAAAACACACTGAAGCACTGATCCTGCCCTTGCACATGTTTTCATTCGAAACTATTGCAGGCTTGTCTGCCCCTCAGACAGAAAACTATTTGAAGCAGCTGCCAGATGTTTTGTCTGCCTCGTGTTTCACAGTTTGGTTTTGCTGTTCTCAGCGGGAGCCGGGGCTGCCCTGTGAGTTCTGCTCCTGTGGCATCCCCCACCCTTCACCCTGGCACAGAGCAGGTACAGATGTGGGCATCTGGCTCCCAGGCTCGGTGTCACCTCTGCTGTCACTCTGCTGGGACAGCACAGAGCAGGTACAGATGTGGGCATCTGGCTCCCAGGCTCGGTGTCACCTCTGCTGTCACTCTGCTGGGACAGCACCAGAGCAGGTACAGATGTGGGCATCTGGCTCCCAGGCTCGGTGTCACCTCTGCTGTCACTCTGCTGGGACAGCACGGGGCAGCCACGTCCCTCTGCTCACATCCTGCCCCAGTGTAGGAAAGTTCAGGTGATTTGCAATAAAAGCACTCATGGCCTGGGTTTAGGCCTTGCTGAGCAGCCACAGCTCAGGGCTTGGGCGGCCTCTTGGACTGGAACTCAGCTGGGTTATAAATCTGATTTCCCCCTGTAAGAGGGACAATAAATTCTCAAATACCACGAAGTGGGGCAAAGACCTTTGTGGGTTTTTTCGGAGCTGTGACAAATTTGCCTCAACCAGAAGACAGATACCTGCTGAACAGGGAATTCCTTGGGGTTTCATTCATGTTTGCCTGGCCTTCACACATTATTTGTGTAGAATTTGTTAGCTGGGAGCAGTCCCATTTGCCATCAAGTTCAGAGGTACCTGCCTCCTTGGCTTTCTGTGCTCCTGCCCCACTCCCACTCCTGGAAAACCACATCCTGTACACGTGGGGCAGCTTGGGGCACAGTCCTCATTAAATGGGTTCAACCTGCAATTTTTCACTTTGCTCAGACTCACACCTTTTAGTAATCAGAGGGCTCCTGTGCACACTTTGTGGGCACCCAGCACTGTTTTGCCTCTGGCATGGTGTGTGGCTGTTCTGCAGCCAGCAGCTCGTGGCCAGGGCAGGCTGGGCTGTGCAGAGGTGTTGGGTGGGACGTGGGCCAGGACAGAGGAGCTGCTTCTGGGTGACCTTCTGGAGAGCACCTGGTTTGTCCTGAGGAGTCCCTGCAATGCCTGTCCTTAGCAGAGCCTGTCATTGTTCCCTCCCAGAGCCTCCTGTGAAGCCATTGTTTAGAAGCACCCAACAACATTTCAGTCTAAAACCTGCAGAAGCAAACAGGTTCTCCAAGTTATTATTTTAAAAGGTACATGGGCAGGCAAAAACCACCTGCCTAAACTGGAATCTGGTAGGACACAGGTGTTGATATTCTTTTTGCCTTTTACGAAAAAATACTGAAGGTTTCCTACAATGGAAATGGGTCTGAACTCTTTGTTCTCTCACTTTTCTCAAAACAGGACCTTTGGGAGTGCAGAGCTTCCTGGCAGGCTGCAGGTAAAGTGCCATCTACCAAAGCAGTAACTCAATTTCCTGCAACAGGCTGGATGTTTTCTTTGGAAGAGAACCACCTAATATTGATAAGGTCTGTTTCTACTTAATTTGAGGTCCAGCAGAGAGACTTGAGGAGTACCAGCTGTTGCTCCTAAATATGATCTGTATTTTTCAAACTGTCTAGACACCTGGGTGGGTTGCACACATTACCAGCAAAGGTAGTTAATCATGTCAAACATTCTCTAAAGGTTTGTTTTGTTTAATGAGCTATATGGAAACCCAGGGGAACACGGTGAATCAAGCAGACAAGTGAGGAAATTTGATCACTAAGGCTGACACTTGGGCATTTTTCATTCTGGCCTGGCACAGACAGTGCAGAGATTTCAGGAGTTACTGGCTGTGGCGTTTGATAACACCACTGACACAGTGACCCCTTACAAAGGGAGCTGTGGGGATGTTCCACACGTGCTCTCTGAGAAATGCTGTTCAATGAAAACTGACTGAAACTGTGCTGCACAACAGGAAGTTACACAGCAGTGAAAGTTAGATTTAAGGAATGCCAGAAATGAAGTTTACAATTGACTTTGTAAAGGAAAACCTAGAAGAATGACTAGTCAAAGTCCTTTTGATGCATCCTACTTGGATAAACACAAATGTTTTCAATTAATGCTCTCACAGATGCCAGCTGCCTATTCCAAAGCGAAGTGCTGTGTGATAAGATCCTTTTTATTAGAAAGAGGGTGATTCTTCATATCCAATCTGACCATTTTATTTGCATTTTAAGAAATAGAGAAATGCAAATAACCCTGGAGTTTAAAAGGGTGAGAGGCAGAAGAGGAACCCACCCTGAGAAGCTGCATCCTGTAGCTCAGACCCTCTTGAGGGGAGCTTGCACATCGTGGGTCTGGACTGTGCATCTTGGAGGATGCCTGACATTTACAGCAGAGACTTGTGGCACACAGGCTTTAGGGCTGTGTTTTCCTGTGTTTGTGCTTGCTGATTAGGTTTTGAACTTCATAATCAAGACTAACCATGGCCTTCACTAGAATAAACTTGTTTTCCTCTCTCAGGTTGCCTGGCACTGGCACTGGTCACAAGAACTTTTCAGTAAGCACAAGGGGTGTATCTTTCTCTACAAACAGCAAAGGCAAATAAAATAATATTATGGTCAAACAGGTGGGGTGTTTGCAACCTAAACAAGCCTGAGAATCCCAAGACAAGCTATGATTCATTTCCCAGTGAGTTTAACTTGGAGTTCAGAAGCACTGAGCAGCAGCATTAAACACTATCTCCCCAGCTGGGTGTTACACAGTGCCTTCAGGAGGGGATGGACACTGAAAGAGCAGCTCTAACTCTGCAAGAAGCCAGGGAGCACAGAGATTGTTGGTCAGGAAAAGCCTTTGACATGTGAATCTTTTACCAGATGCCTTTGGCAAAGGCTCAGAATCATAACTGGGAAGAGAGGGGGGGAAGGTTTGGCCTTGGGGCTGGCTGAGTGCTCTGGGGGGGACTGAGCTGTTGGATCAAGGTCTGTGGGGACGAGCTGGCAGCTGAGGCTGACCCTGAGCATGCTCCCAAAGGGCTGGCTGGGTCCCTGAGCAGCACTGAGGGTGATTTCTTTGGGTGTTTTCTCAGTGGTCAGTGGCTCCAAATGGTGCTGGACGTTGTGTGAGAGAAGCAGCGTGCTGCAGGCTGTGCTGTTCCTAAATTCTCCCAGATCTCTTTCTCGCCAAATTCTCTTGGAGAGAGATTGTGTAATCAAACCAGGCTGCATGTAAAAACACACTTGTGTACGTCCAGGCATGCAGGGCATTGCCAAAGTGGACAGACTGTCCTGCCTGGGCCTGCCAGAAAACTGTGTTTTGTCCAGCGGAAAAGAAAACATCCTTTTCTCTCTGCACTCTGGAATTTGTCTGTTCAGACTCTGATCTCATCAGCAGAGTCTCTCTCACTATGACAATCTTGAGTCAGGACCAGCAAATTGAGCCTTGCAGCAGTAGCCAGAACTCAGCTGCCCCCCACAGAAAGTGGCCCTGTGGTAACGTGGCAGAGCCTCAAAGGTTGCAGAGGGTGAGCAAGGAGAAGGGAAGCTGAGCATGAATTCGGAATTGTCAGCCTTTTGTGCTGGTTGTTCTTTGCACTGCAGAAGGCAGCATGTGCCTCTAAACAAAGCACACAGAGAAGGAATGTTTCCTACCTGTTTATTGGCTGAATTTTAGAACAGGGGCAGTTTGCACCAGGCTGTGTGTGAGCTCTGTATCACAGCTGGAAGTGAGACATCTGCTCCAGGTGTGCCACCAACATGCAGCTCTCTTTCCAGACTCTTCCATGTAGCTGGAAAGGCTGATTTTTAAAGACAAGCACCTAAATAGAGTGACATTTTTGCTGTCTCTTGCTTTAAGCCCTCGTCCTAATCTAGCATTGACCTTTTGTTTCACTCTTTACTGTCTGCATTGGATTAAAATGGCAGATTTCCTTGGATTAAATGTTGAATTGGGACTACCAGCTGTAATTGGTAGTTTAATTAAATTCATTTAAGGTCTGCCAGAATGGCTACATGAGAACACCCCCCATTAGGCACTAGTGAAGTACAACAGAAGGTCTCAGCACTCCTGAGCATTCAGAGTCTCTCTGCAGGAAGACAGAGCAGCTCACAGTTCCAAGGACATCCTTGGAAGGAGGAGCTGCCCCTCTCCAGTCCCACTTTTCAATCAGGGACTGGTTATGTTTGGAAACTTCTTTGCTGTGGGTGGTGGATGGGGATGTGCTTAAAGCAGTCAAACAAAGGTGGGAGGAGAAGAAGCAAAAGGAAACACTCTCCTGAAGCCAAATTATTTTGGGGGGGGGGTTACTGGGAGGGGGAAGTTGTTTTGTTTTGTTTAGTTTTCTGAGAAAACATCCCTACAGCCAAGACAAACAGAGATGCCTGCTCTAGATCTTGTTACCTTTGGTCTCCTTGGGCCCCATGTCAATTCCCAGATTATTTTTATGGACTGTTTAATCCAGGGCTTTATTTCCCCTGTAGATAAGTGGTATTTTAGATTCCAGGACAGCTTCAGATGCTAATACCAGCTGTCTAGACAAAGAGTGGCCCATGAACATGATCGTAAATAAAAACAGTTGGGGCTTTGTCGTTTTTTTCCTTCCTTCTCCTGTCCAACGAACTTGAGAGAGACTGGCAGGAGAGGCTGCCCATGTGAAGGCAGGGACTGCACAGTTGTCACCTCCTCTGCCATCTCCTGGATGGAATTGAGCTGGCTGGGGCCATGCCAGGGGATGCTCGGTGTCTCAGAAATGTAAACATTTCCAGGTAAGGAACTTGGAGTTCACAGTTGTGTGGTGCATCTCCTGGGTTTCACAGAGGAGCACTGCATGGGTCTTCAGCTGGATTTTCCTGGGGGAAGGAGAAGTTTCTTGCAGCCTCTGTTCCTCGTTACAGCTGTGCAGCACTGCCCTGGACTGTCCTGCCTTTGTAGAGATGCTCTTACCACATTTCCTTTCCTGACACTATTACAGAAAGCATTAATCCTCACTTAAAGCATGTGCTGATCTTTCCCTAAGGGCAGAGCTGATGCCAAAGTGACCCCTGTGAGGAACACCTGGGTTAGCTCTGTCTGGTGTCACCCCCAGTTCAAAGTTAGTGTCCCTCACATACTGCAGGGAAAAAAAAGGAAAAGAAGGAAAATCACCATGCTTAAGATGTTTTTGGTGGGCTGATTCTCTCTTGACAAATAAAGGTGCAGGTATGCAATCCATAAAATTTTCATGTTCCCTTTTAAGCACTGGAAGAATCATGCTCGTACAATCACATTGAATATGGATATTACTTTTAAAGAAGGAAAATGATACAGTTTGATGGATCCTGACCAAAAAAAGAAACCAAAACTTTCATTTGATGGGAAATGTCAACATTTCAACATTTTTCCAATACTGTCATTTTTAAGAAATCCCCAAATTCCTGCTCCCAACCAGCCTTTCTGGCCAGCAGCATCAGACACAAAGCCAAAACCCAGCAGAAAGAGTCTCTTTTAGCAGTGTACACACACCATGTTTATAAAGCCTGCACTTTGTTTTTACTTGACTCTTCTAGAGGATGTGCAACTTCCTCAGCATTTCACTTCCAGGGGTTCTCCAAAGGCTGGGGTATTCCAGGCTGGCTGTGAGCCAAGGCAACCATAAATCAGCCATGGCAAGGAGTTCCCTTCTCGGCCTTGCTTCCCCACGACAGCATTTTGGGGAGCACAATGTTTTCATTTTCCCTGCACCACTGGGCTCTGCAGGGTCCTTCCTTTGGTGTTAAGGTCTCAAGGAATTTTTAAAACAACCATTCCATGCAGAAGGTTTCTGTACTCCACGTGCACCTGTGGAGCCTGCTCTGGCACCACGCAGGGCAGTGGTGCTGGGATGTGAGGGCACTCTGGACATGGCAGAGAACTGGTTTAGTTCAGTTTTGCTAGGCTGCAGGCTTTGTTAGG
>VZTH01000283.1:219-11529 GCA_013397815.1 Aleadryas rufinucha
AATGGAGGATGTGGAGATCCTTGTTAAGAACTGAGGATGTGGAGTTCCTTGTTGGGAATTGAGGATATGGAATTCCTTGTTAGGAATGATGTGGAGATCCTTATCAGGATTGAAGGATGTGGAGTTCCTCATTGGGACTGGAGGATGTGGAATTCCTTGCTGGGAACTGAGGATGTGGAGTTCCTTTTTGGGAATGGAGGGTGTGGAGTTTCTTGTTGGGACTGGAGGATGTGGAATTCCTTGCTGGGAACAGAGGATGTGGAGTTCCTTTTTGGGAATGGAGGATGTGGAGTTCCTTGTTAAGAACTGAGGATGTGGAATTCCTTGTTAGGAATGATGTGGAGATCCTTATCAGGAATGAAGGATGTGAAGTTTCTTGTTGGGACTGGAGGATGTGGAATTCCTTGCTGGGAACAGAGGATGTGGAATTCCTTTTTGGGAATGGAGGATGTGGAGTTTCTTATTGGGAATGGAGGATGTGGAGTTCCCTGTTAAGAACTGAGGATGTGGAGCTCCTTCTTAGGAATTGAGAATATGGAATTCCTTGCTAGGAATGGAGGATATGGAGTTCTCTCTTAGGAATCGAGGATGTGGAGATTCTTGTTGGAAATGGAGGATGTGGAGTTCCCTGTTGGGACTGGAGGATGTGGAATTCCTTGTTAGGAATGGGGGATGTGGAGTTCCTCCTCAGGAATGGAGGATGTGGTGTTCCTTGTTGGGAATTGAGGAGTTCCTCGTTGGGAACTGAGGCTGTGGAGTTTCTTATTGGGAATGGAGGATGTGGAGTTCCTTGTTAGGAACGGAGATGGGAAAGGTGGAAGGAATACACCCTGTTTTTCCCTTACCTCCCTCTTTTTATTCCTAAATCTTGGCCCTGATGCTTTATGAGCGCGCCGAGCTCGTGGTGATTCCAGCAGAGCAGAGATTTTCTCTGGAAAAGCTGAGGTATTGTGGATAACGTTTCCCTTGCATCCATGAGCGTATCCATGAGGAGCTGGCGGCTCCTCTCCACCAATCCCAGCCCTCGGGAAGCCACTGCTGGTGGACAGGGATCAGATGTGGAATTGCTGCTGCTGAACTTGGGGGGTGGTGCAGAGTTGGGTGATGAATTTTGCCCGGGAGAAGTGAGATCCATTTCCCACTCCCACAGATTTTGCACGGAAGCAGCGACTCCCTAATGGGAGTTAATGACTGATTACCCTCTGTTAATAGGATTGGAGCTGTCCTCAGCCCCTGGAAAGGGGCTGGAAAATCCTGTAAGCAATAACTCCCGACCTGGAGGTGTCTGAGTGCCCAGGTGGGAGTTTATTAATTCTCCTCATTAATTTTTATTGATTTGTTGATCGCTCGTTGATGCCTGTCCAAATAAATCATGGAATGCTGAGGGATAACTCCGCTCCGGAGGTGTTCACGTCAATACCGAGCTGTTAGTTCGGCTTCCCGAGGAATCAGATCCATAGGGAGGTGATTTCTGGTTCTTCTGGACTCTGTGTCAATCCAATTCCTAATTAATATTGATGTTCTCCAATGATGGAGGAGCCTCAATAATTGCTCGGCCGCCAAATCTCATGGAATTGTTTCCATTTCCAATGGTTGGATGCAAAGGAGCGTCCTAACGGTGCTTCCAGGAGAAATATTGCCATGGGAGCTGCTATCCATCAAAAAACTGGGAAAGGGGGAGGGCAGGGATTGACTGAGGGGTGTTATAAATTCCGAGTGCCGGGGGAGCTTGGATCATCCGTAGCATCTCACTGGAAACGGGGCTAAACCTCTCCGTAATTCCTGGTGGAATTCTTCCAAGCAGCCTGGGGGGGTTGCTCCAACAATCCAGTGTTGCTTGTGCAGGAAGTTGGCACAGAAATCATGGAAGCACCGAGGAACCCTCAGGATCTCTGCACCCTCGGCTCCTCTGCAGCTTTTTCCTGTCCCAGCGCAGCCTGGGATTTATTAAAATGAAGGAAAAACTCAGGTTCTCTCCCCTCATGGCCCGAGCTGGCCAGAATTTGGGAATGGGATGATTTCTGCTGTGAACAGAGGGAATTTCCCTGGAAAAGCTCCCAAGCATTCCAAGCTCGGTGCTCCAGGATTCCTCCACAGGAGGAGAAGATTCAGGGCTCACAGAGCCCCCAGGTCTTTTCCCAATGCCAGAGCCTGAAGGAAATGGGAATTTTTAAGGCAAATCAGATTTTCCAGTGGTTGGAATATCTTGGAATGACATTTTAAGTGCCAGATGTGGCTCTTATGGCACTTTGTGGTTGCCCTGATTAAACACAGCTGGCACTGAAGTGGTTGGAGAGGTGGAGGGCAGGGTTAGATGGGATTTTGGGAAGGAATTCCTGTCTGGGAGGGTGATAAAGCCCTGGGATGGAATTCCCAGAGAAGCTGTGGCTGCCCCTGGATCCCTGAAAGTGTCCAAGGCCAAGGTGGACAGGGCTTGGAGCAGCCTGGGACAGTGGAAGGTGTCCCTGCATGTGGAATGGGATGAGCCTTAGGGTCCTTTCCCACCCAAACCATTCCATGATTCCGAAAGATCCATTCCCATAAATAAATTTTGACAGAGCCTGGAACACCTAAAATCCATGTAATAGATTCCCAGCTTTTAAAAGGGAACGTGTTCCAGTCATTCAGCTCCTTCCCCACCCAGCGTTTGACAACAAAGATGTGAGAACGAGGTGTGAGACATCGAAGTACAGGAAACACGGCTTTAATTCAAGAAATCATTTTATTCCCTGAAAAGAGATTTGTTTTCCTTGTTTTCCTTGGGACAGATCTGTGCTGTCTCCCAAGAACTGCAAATTGTTGTTTTAAAAAGCTGTTTACTTTCGCTTAACGTTCCGAAGCGGCATTTCCTCGTTCATTTGCATTCGTGGAAGGTTCTGTATTTTAAATTTCCTCTTTAATATTAAACTGTGCTTTTTCCAGGCAGCCAACTAAACTGGAATACATTCTGTAGTCAGTGGAATTTTTGTTCCAGAGCCAAACAAGGACAGGTTTTTTTTCAGGATGATGTTATCCCTGCTGCTGGAATTCGCGTGGGGGTTTTGTAGCACCTGTGGCACTTCCTCCTGCTTTGGGACACCCTCAGAAATTGGATTTTTGGGGTTTTTCCTGGGCAGCTGAGGGTGAAACATGGAAGGAATGGCTGAGGGAGCTGGGGAAGGGGCTGGAGCCCCAGGAGAGGCTGAGGGAGCTGGGAAAGGGGCTGAGCCTGGAGAAAAGGAGGCTCAGGGGGTGTCGCTGTGAGTGCTAGCTGAGTACAAGAACCAGACTGGATCGGGTGAGGCGGAATTCTGATTTTATTATTTAATTCTAAAACTTATATAGACTTTTAAAAGTTCCTCCANATATCTGTCTTGAGCTCATGCTAAGTGGGGAAATGGTTGGACTTAGAGGATAATCCCAGAAAACTTTCCAAGCTTCCGCTATCCCAGGCTGCTCCAAGCCCTGTCCAAACCTGGCCTTGGACACTTCCAGGGATCCAGGGGCAGCCACAGCTTCTCTGGGAATCCCATCCCAGCCCCTCCCCACTCTTCCAGCCAGGAATTCCTTCCCAATATCCAATTTAAGCCTCCTCTGGCACATCCTGAGTCCCTTTCCTCTCATCCTCAGTTTATGTACGTGCACTTTCCTTCGGGATAAATCCATGTCCTCAACGCTGCATGTCAGGAACTGCTCTACCAGCACTTCCAGATAAGGCAAAAAAAAATTAAAAATATGGATTAAAAATAAGTTTCTAAAAGAGATTTTACCAAACCGTGAAAATTATTTTGAATTCAGGAATCGTTTTGACGAGGGGATTTTTGACGCGCTTGATTTTCATCCCCCTCTGCTGTTTCCAGTGGGGGGGGAAATTCCACGTTTTCTCGTGTGCTCCCAAATAAGTGAGATGTGTTTGCTGCCAGCCCGTGATGGTGCTGAAAAGGGTCTGGCACCGTCATCTGTTTTGTGATGCCAGGAACAACAAAGTGTTGGTTCAATCGAGCCCTCCCCGGTAGATGATTCCTCGTCTTATTTTAGCGGATTCCTTGATCCCACTGCCGGCAATCTGTGGGATGCAAACGGCTCCGGGAGCACTTCAGGGAGGGAGCGGAGTGTAGGAAGGGTTCCCTCTATGCTCGTCTCTACAATTCCCACCGAATCCGTGGGGAAAAAAAAAGGGAAAATGCCCTTTTTGTTGGGATGGATCAACCTTGGAATGTTGTGAATCAACCAAGGAATTGTGGGTGTAATTCTCTGGAAGTGCTGGAATAAGGGGTTGGGAAATTTGGAAATCAATTTCCCCAGGTTCTTATTTTAAGTACAAAAAGCTCAAAACCCTCTCAGTTTCAGGGTTTCGAGCAGAAATAATTTAGGCAGCATCTCTCAGTGACTTTATTCTCACTTAAAACCAAAACCCAGCTTAAAACCAGCACTAAAATCCTAAAATTGCCAGAAACCCTGCTCGGAATTCCTGGACCAGAAGGATATTTTCTTGGTGCTGATGCTCCAGGCAATTCAGTTTTTAATTCCAAGGTTATTTGCCATGAGTGTCCCACCTGTGGCGTGGTGGAAGTGGAGGTACCCACATTATCCCGGGATTTCTTTTGGGAGAATAACGCGGCAGCCAAAATCCATAAATCCAGTCACGGCCCCAGGCGTGGAGAAGAGCAGCTCCTCTCCTGGAGCTGAACTCTGGATGAGGGAAAGAAAGAGCAGGAATGAAGTCAGGAAATAAATTCCTGCAGGAGCACAGAGGGAATTATCCCTAATTGTGTGCCTGGGAAGGGACGCACGAGAGTGACCCAGCGGTGATGGATCTTTGGGAGACCTTTGCTCCCGTGGAAATGGCAGGAATTGGTCTTTCAGGGATGTGTCCGTGGCTCAGCTGAGGGAAAAGGAGGCAGCATTCCCACAGGGAATGAGTGTGGAGCAGGAAAAGGGAGTTCCTGATGTTTTATTTACTCCCACAACTCCCTGAAATGGGATTGGATCCAGGGGGGATTGGTGGCTTCTTCCAAGGATAGGACAAGAGGAAAAGGCCTCAGGCTGTGCCAGGGAGGTTTAATTTGGATATTTGTAGGAATTTCTTCATGGAAGGGGTTGTCCAGCCCTGGCACAGCTGCCCAGGGCAGGAAGGCCCCATTCCTGGAGGGATTTAAAGCCCTGTGGATGTGGCACTTGGGGACATGGGGCAGTGGGGGCCTTGGCAGTGCTGGGAATGGTTGGATTTGATGGGCTCAGAGGGTTTTTCCAACCTGGACAATTCCAGGATACAAAGAGACTGGAATGTCATCAGGGTTGCTTTGGGCTGCAGGATAAATTATTACGGACAAATTAAAGCTGATGAAAAGTGAGTAGGGAGGAGGTGAATAATTAAAGCAAACTAGAAACCAAATTCCGGGATTTTTAGGAAGTATTTCCTTCTCTGATTGTCCCAGAAAATTCCCATTAAACGAGTTTTTGCAAAGGACATTTCCTGCAATATTTGTGCTCCTGCAGTGAACTGAAGGGTGAGACAGCCCCAGTCTGAGTGGGAGACTCTGGATTTTCCAGGCACGGAGGATTTCAGTGTCCCAGTGCTTCCAAAGGAAATCAGCTGGAGACGGATTTGGATAAGGGATGGAGGGACAGGACACAGGGAATGGCTTCCCAGTGCCAGAGGGCAGGGATGGATGGGATATTGGGAATTAGGAATTCCTGGCTGTGAGGGTGGGGAGGGGCTGGGCTGGAATTCCCAGAGCAGCTGTGGCTGCCCCTGGATCCCTGGAAGTGTCCAAGGCCGGGTTGGACATTGGGGCTTGGAGCAGCCTGGGACAGTGGGAGGTGTCCTTGCCCATGGCAGGGATGGGATGATCATCAAGGTTCCTTCCAGAGCCATTCCATGATTTCAGGATCTCGGCCCAAATCCATGTTTGAGGAGCTCTCCCGGCCTTTTCCTGATCCCTCTCTGAACTCCAGCAGTTTTTAACACCTGCCCAGCAGCAGGAACAACACCCAGCAGTGCGAGGAGTCGTAAAAGGTGGGAAAAAGCCATAAATCCATCTGTTCCTGGAAAAAACAGGATAAGGACAGCCCTAACTCAATAGATCCACCACGGATAAGCTTTGTAGTGTCAGAACTAGGTCAGGCCTAATTTTGTGGCAGCAGTGCTGGGGAGCAGCAGTGGGATTTGATTATCTGGGAGCGTTGGGATGGCAGCACCATCAATCACGGAGCCTTCCCGAGCTCCACGAACACCGGGATAGGCGGGAATATTGAGCAACGTGGAAAAATCAGCCCCAAGTGGGATAAAAGGTGATTTTGTCCTGTTTGATGGGAAGGTTTGGCTCGGGATCAGCTCAGAGGAAGGCAATAAATATTCCTGTGGGCGTTGAGTGAAAGCGGGTGGGGAATATTTAGGAATGATATGGATTGATCCAGGAATGGCACGGCTGGTTTTAAATTGGGTCAGAGGGAACCTGGAAATTCCCTCTCTCAGGCACTCAGAATTTTGTCTCAGCCAAAACGAAGGATTTCTCCATAAACGGAATATTTATTTAAGAAAAGCTATTTGAGTAACATTTGACTTTCCCCAAAGAAAAATCCACTTAGAGAAGAAATGAAAAAAAAGCTGTTTCAATAACGCATTTATTTGTGGACTGAGCCTCACCTCCAGCTGGAGAAATAGCCCCAAATCCCAAATTAGCTGCAGTAAAATGCTCCAAATTCTGCGTTGATGAGGGCAGTGCATTCCCGTGGCAATACCTCGGAGGTTCCTGGTCATTCCATTTGCAGTTTAGGAGAATTAAGAGCTGGGATAATACGGGAAAAGTGAATTCCGAGAGTAGCAAACGTCCTCAATGACTTTAAATCTCCTCTTTCTTCAGAAAACCCCATTATTTCCTCCTTGTTCTGCTGCAGAGCTGCACTAAATTCACTGGGGGCTTCAATCCTGCTAATTAATTTTCCATGGAAAAGCTCCCGATGCAGAATATGGATCAGGGGGAAAGTTTGTGGCTGAAGGAGAGGAGAAGGATTTGATTCATGGCAAATCCATCCTGCACTTTCCAGCAGGTCCATTACGGATCTCCTTTTCCCCAATAATGTCTCAAAAAATTCTCCCCAGAAATTCCCAAAAATATATATTTTAAAATAGGTTTTAAGGAATCCTACACATTCCACGAATCAGGAAGATCCTAGCACTGCTCAGATTAAGGGAATTCATTCCAGGATCCGAGTTCTGATGTTGGTCCGAGTTCAATTCCCTAAGAACTGGTTTCCAACAAGGACTTGACCAAATCTCTGTGTGTGGGAGTGGAACTTTTAACCAGGAAAGAGCTGTGCCAAGGGATCCTGGAATTGAATCCCAGAATGTTTTGGGATAGAATTGAATCCCAGAATGGTTTGGGATGGAAGGAACCTCAAAGCCCATCCAGTTCCACCACTGGAATCCGCTCCTTCCCTATCCCAGGTTGCTCCAACCTGGCCTTGGACACTGCCAGGGATCCAGGGGCAACCACAGCTTCTCTGGGAATTCCAGCCCAGCCCCTCCCCACCCTCCCAGCCAGGAATTCCTTCCCAAAATCCCACCTAACCCTTGGAATTGGTGGAAAAGAGCAGCCAAGAGGGATGACCTTTGCAAGGAGACACGGAAAGGAGAAACTGGTGCCAATTTTCACGGAAAGAGGGAATCCTGTGGGGCCACACAACTCTTCCAGCAGAACCAGGGGGTTGTGCTTGGGTTTGTTGGTTTGTCTTTTCCTTGGACAAGCTCTCCTTGCTCCGGGTTGTGCCTTGCCGGGAATGGCGCCGGGATGGATCCGCGCGGTGTTTTCCGTGTGTAATCACCAGCCAAATCCTCCTCAAATGTCACAAACAAAATCAATGCTAAGTTGATATTATTTTAATAGATGAAATCCCTGGAGGCAGCTTTCAGAAGGAGCTGGAATGAATATTCCTGCAGGAGAGAGGGAGGTGACATTTCATAATTATGGGATGTCTTCTGAACCATAAGATTTTTCACTTAAAGGAAGAAGAATTTGTTATTTCCCTTGATTGGTTTGATCTCCTCTTAAAGCCGTGTTTTCCTTGGAGATAACAACACCCAGGGGGGCGGTTTTCCTTTCCTGTTCCTTCCCAAAATTAATGGATGCAGGAGAGTGGCACAGACACTAAAATGAAGGACACTTCAGCTGTGATTTGGAGGGAGTTAGATGAATATAACATGAATAAAAATGTAATATTAATGGAGTATGGATTTAAAAGGATGTTGGGATAATGTTGCTGACTCCTCTAATTTGATCCCGAGTTTGATGGGCTGTGCTGAACCCTCTCTTACCTTTCTGCTCCGTGGCTCTGCTTCAGCATTCCCGTGTTTTGGAATTTGCGGTGTGGGAGATGATGGAAGTCCCGGTGGTGGCTCAGAGCCCTGTCAGTGACTGGACAAGGACAAGTGGCAGAACAAGGAGCGCATTCCATGTCCTTGGGATGTTGAACTCTTGAGGAGTGTGGAGGGGGAGCAGCATTCCTAGGAATTCCAGGGAAAAACCAGCACACCAAGCATTAGTGCTGCTGTTCCACTTGGAAAAATAATCATAATTAGGAATTAACGGATTCTTTCCAGGTCAGAGGGGACACATGGCCCTGACTCCTAACCAAGGGCATTCCTGTCCTTCCAGGAATTACAGGAATTTCATGGAAAGAGCCTCCTGCATCTACAGAACAAGGGAATCATGGAATCCCAGAGTGATTTGGATTGGAAGGGATCTTAAACCCAGTTCCACCCGTGCCATGGGCAGGGACACCTTCCGCTATCCCAGGTTGTTCCAAGCAGCTTTATTCCATCATTGAGTTGGACTTGGAATTACTGAAACTTGGGAGCACTTTTGGCTCACAAAACTGCCCGGAGCAGGGATGTGTTGGTCTTTGCTGAACCTTCTGGAAAAGAGCGGTGAGGGAAAGCTCTTGGGTCTTTGGAATTCGGGATGTGGTGGCTGGAAAAGCAGAGCTTGCTGGAGGCTCTCCTGGAATGATGGTTTCAAACCGAGTGTGGGGTTGGATGGAGTATTGGGAAGGAATTCCTGGCTGGGAGGGTGGGGAGGGACTGGAACAGAATTCCCAGAGAAGCTGTGGGATCTCTGGATCCCTGGAAGTGTCCAAGGCCGGGTTTGGATGGGGCTTGGAGCATCCTGGGATAGTGGAAGTTGTTGGGTTGGAATGGGATGGGATTGAAAGTCCTTCCAACCCAAACCATTCCGTGTTTCTATGGAGGAAACATCCATTCCCTGCTCCTCCTCTACTTCTTCTGCCTCCTTGGCTCCAGCCTAAATTTTTTCCAGGCTGTGGAGAGCCAGGCTCAGGAATTGGAATTCTTGGCAGGTTTGATCCAAATCCCAGGCATTTGGATCAGGAGCCCATGACGGGCTGTGGCAGCTGGGAGCTGTGTGTGGGGGTTGGACCAGGAATGCCATGGATGATGGGAGCTCTGAAGGAATGCCAGAGCCCTGCATCCAGGGAATTCCATGTGGAGTTTAGCAGAGGAATTGCAGAATGATCAGAGAAGCAGGATTGGCGTGATGTGCAGCACGGAGACCTGGAAAAGGAGTCTTGGGAAAGGGTTCCAGCTGTTGCAAGGGGCTCAGGGAGAAGTTTTGCGGCTCTTCCGTGGGGAATGGGGCCAGGAGCTCAATGACATTACATGGATGAACAGAAATGATGGAATTCCAGGTGTTTAAATCCCACGAAATTCCATTTTATCCTTCGTGCTCTTTAGTTTGTGTGATTTTATTTGAGTCTGTAAATCAGTTTCCTTCTCCTATCGATCCACTCCCTGGAATTTGTCATAGCCGTGAATTTCACGCTTCAGAAGTGAGATCGTGGAGCCGGGAATGTGCTTTGGAGACTTGTGGAAGCGGAGCTGGGATTTATGCAGGTGTAATAACAGGAATATCGTGGTTTCTTTACACTTACAACGTGTAAAGCTGAGTAATTCCTGTACTACAGGTTGTACCTACAAGGAAATTAAAGTGAGGTTCCGCCTGAACTTAACTCCTGCTCCAAATCCTGATCCCGCTGACAGCAACAGGATTTGGAAAGGAAGCAGCAGCATCAGTGCCACTGTTTCTCCTGCTTAATTTCCCTGCTTTAATTAAGTCTTTTCATTTGCATAACGAGTGTGATAATGCATTTAGGAAGATATAGAATAAAAACCATAATGCCGAGTTCATTTTGGAAATGGAAACAAAAAAAAAATTGGAATGCAAGCGCGGGGGGTGCTGAACGTTTCGTTCAGGGGATTGCCAGGGATTAATAAAAACCATGGAAATCGCTGGTGGTGCTGAGTATGAGCNTCCTGTGGGTTGTTTCCAACTCAGAATGTCCTGTAATCCCGTGATAATCCCGTGATCCATGTGATTCTCATCCNGGGGGGTGCTGAACGTTTCGTTCAGGGGATTGCCAGGGATTAATAAAAACCATGGAAATCGCTTGTGGTGCTGAGTATGAGCTGAGTAAACAAAGAGTAACTGTAGGGGGGAGATACTCCGTGCTGGTTCTGGGAGTGAGGTGGCCTGGAATGGGCTCGGTTGGTTGGATCATGGAGTTGAGACCACCAAGGTCACATTTGATTCCCTTAAGACTTGAACATGATCCTTGTGGGTTTTTTCCAGCTCTGACTGTCCCATAATTCCGTGATCCATGTGATTCTCATCCCGTTTCTCTCCTGGCCTTTCAGCCCCGCTCACTGAGGGCCAGCCCCAGGAGTAGAGTGGTCTGGGATGGGCTCGGTTGGTTGGATCATGGAGCTGAGAGCGCCAAAGTCGTGGGGTCAATTCCTTGAAGAGCTGGACTCGATCCTTGTGGGTTTTTTCCAACTCTGACTGTCCTGTGATCCCATGATCCGTGTGATTCTCATCCCGTTTCTCTGCTGGCCTTGCAGCGCCCCCACTGAAGGCCAGCCTGAGATGGGCTTGGTTGGTTGGATCATGGAGTTGAGAACACCAAGATTGGGTTCAATTCCCTTAAGAGCTGAACTCAATCCTTGTGGGTTTTTTCCAACTCGGAACATCCCATAATTCCATGATCCATGTGATTCTCATCCTGTTTCTCTCCTGGCCTTGCAGCCCCGCTCACTGAGGGCAAGCCCCAGGAGTAGGGTGGTCTGGGATGGACTTAGTTGGATCATGGAGCTGAGAACGCTGAGGTTGAGTTTGATTCCCTGAAGAGTTGGCCTTGATTCCTGTGGGTTGTTTCCAACTCAGAATGTCCTGTAATCCCGTGATAATCCCGTGATCCATGTGATTCTCATCCCGTTTCTCTGCTGGCCTTGCAGCCTCCCCAGCTCATGGCCAGCCC
>VZTH01000284.1:0-30950 GCA_013397815.1 Aleadryas rufinucha
GCAGCGCGCTCGGCGCGGGGGAGGCGCGCCCGGCGGAGCGAGGCCATGGGCCGCGGGAGAGCCGCGGGCTGGAGTAGCCGAGCTCCCGGATGGGGGTGCTGGGCCCCGGGCCGGCCCTCCCCCGGACCCTGAGCGGCCGGGGCTGCGTCCCTGAGCGCTGAAACGCGGCGGGGTCGTCGCTCGGAGCTCGGTGCCGGCGGTACAGCGTGTGCTGCGTGTGCCGTGTCGGCCTCGCTGGGCTGGGGACGGCGCTGTCCGTGGAGCCTGTGCGCCATGGATGTGTCGGGAAAGGGATGCGGTGCTGTTGGAGCGACCGTGCAGACATTTATGTAAATTGATGTAATAGTGCTCAGGGCTGTTTGTGGAGAGAGGACCACCGAGGGTGAATGTGGGTTATGTTGGGGTTGGTTACCTCGGTGCAGCGGCCGGACGTCTCCCTTGTGCAGGGCGCCGGCTGTAGCGGGAATTTGGCAGGAGAGGGCAATAAGGAACCGTCTTTCTGTGCTTGGGAGCGGATGCACGGGTTCCCCGGCCACCAAACCGAGCACAGCCAAGTGCTGCCCCTGCTGTCTCCCATCGCTGGGTGTGGGCTTCAGGGGCAGGAGACTTAGCTGGGCGAGTCCCAAGGATGTGGTTGGGAGACCGATAACATGGAAGAACCCAATCTGGTACTTAAAAGGTCTGCAGACTCGGGGCTTACTGACACTACTGGATCTGTAGTAATTGTTTGGTTTGGTGGTTTTTTTCCATAAACCCGCATAAACAAGGGGAAATGCTCAGCATTGCTGATTATCAAGGAAAGGAACTCTCTTGTGCTCTGCTGTGGTGGGGCCTAGGGACATCAGTTGCCGTGAAATGCAGCAGGAGAGACTCCACTAAACAGCTGTAGGGGATGACCTGTGTGCCAGGATACGGCAAAGCTGGGAATCCTGGGGTTTATAAGGAATTTATCTGTACTTCCAAATTTATCTGTGTTTTGCCAACGGTAACTCATTTTTCTTGCTTGGTAAAAGGTTGCAATAGCAGGAATTTCATCAAGTTCTTTAACAATGTTGAGAAACTACCAACACTCATACATCTCTTTTGTTGTTGTTCAGAAATGGCACCTCGTAAGGGCAAGGAGAAGAAGGAAGAGCAGGTCATCAGCTTGGGACCACAGGTTGCTGAAGGAGAGAATGTGTTTGGAGTCTGCCACATCTTTGCCTCCTTCAATGACACTTTTGTCCACGTGACTGATTTGTCTGGCAAGTGAGTATGGGACATCACCTTGCTGCAGTACCCAGCTCCTTCGGGTGTGAAGGTAGAAACTGGGTTTGGCAGGAGGTTACACTAAAATGCTCAAGTTTGTGCCGAGCTGTGAGTTGGGATGGTGCATGTACATGAACTGGGTGGCTTGAGCCACCCATCAGAAGAACTGAGCTCTTCTGATCAATATGGTGTTCAGGGTACTGTGTGGCAGCTTATTGGTCTGGTAACATTGGAAATAACAGGTTCTGTCTGTAGGCAGAACCTGGTTTAGGGGAAGAACAAGGATTGGCTTTTTTCCTGAACATCACCTTTTCCTTCCGTAGGGAAACCATCTGCCGTGTGACGGGTGGGATGAAGGTGAAGGCGGACAGGGACGAGTCCTCTCCCTACGCGGCCATGCTGGCGGCCCAGGACGTTGCCCAGAGGTGCAAGGAGCTGGGCATCACTGCCCTGCACATCAAACTGCGAGCCACCGGGGGCAATAGGTACTGCAGGGGGGCTGGGACACTGATGGGGACGTGGCTGTGGGGGCTGATGGGGAATGAGACTGGAACCAGGAGGAGAGGAGGGTGGTTTGGCATGGGGAAAGTGTGACTTTGATATTGCTGGCTGTTTGTAAACTGTGTTCAGCTTCTGGGTCACTGAAGGGGTTGTTGGTTGTGACTGTCCTCCAGGACCAAGACTCCTGGACCCGGTGCCCAATCAGCCCTGAGAGCTCTGGCCCGCTCTGGAATGAAGATCGGCCGCATTGGTGAGTGAGGAAAAAGGGATTATTTAGTGAAAGGAGCTTTGTAGGCATCCGTGCTGCTTGATCTTAACTTGGGGATGTTTTTCATGGCTGCTTAGGTGGCACCAATGAAAGGATTTAGTGTAAACAGATCCTTAAATTGATAGTTCACCAGTAGGTGGTGAGAGCAGTACTCAGAACCCAGGTTTCTGTATGCAGGGCAAACCCCAGCTTGGAGCAGGATGCTGCTGCTCCTCTGATGTCACAGCCATTCAGTCACCTAAAAATACCTTGTTGGTTTTGGTGATTCAGTTCTCCAGCTGTTGTAAGGAGAGTCCCGAACTTTGTGGGGGAGTCACAAGATGCAGTGGTGGTGATTGTGCTGAAAATTCTTCAGGCATCCTGCGTTTCTTAGGAAACACTGTAGCTGCTTGGTTTAAGTGGGATGGGAGATGGGAATTTTTGCTTGTTAAGCGTTAAAGCCCTGGGTTCCCAGCCTGTGGCAAGTTCCCAAATACCTTCACTCCATGGGGAGTTCCTTCTGCACACGTGCAGCTCCTGTGGCGTCCAAGTGCTGAGGTGTTGGGTGGTGGCTGGGTGGCTGTGCCCAGGTGGTTTCTGAGGGTGCCTCTGGAAGGTAACTGTGTTCTGGATTTTCTCTCTTCAGAGGATGTCACCCCCATCCCCTCCGACAGCACTCGCAGGAAGGGCGGTCGCCGTGGACGTCGTCTGTAACCAGCACAGCACCTTCTGTTATTAAAGCTCTCTTAAACCTCTGGGTAGCTCTGTGTTTTCTTACTGGGGTGTGCTCAGAAGCCAAGGGGCTTCGGGGTTTAATTCCATCCACAGATGGGTTGTGTTCTGGAGCTGGGCCTCTGGCTTGGAGGGGAACGAGGCTGGCTGCTCCAAAGCCACAGGGGTCTTGGGCTTCATAGAGCAAAAGTTGCTTTCAGAATGAGTCATGACTTCTTGCATCTCCTGGAAAAAAGCTGGGCTGGGAGTGAGCAACTGCTGCTGGGTTTTCTGCAAAATGTTGCTTAATGCATCACTTCCCCTTTCTGTGGAAAAATCCTCTGCCTGGACATCTGTTCCTAAGCCAGCATTTCCCTTGGCACAGCCATAGTGCTTTATTTGTTATTTTATACGTGGCCATGGAAAATGTTAGAATAAACTTCCCTTACTGTCTTAAACGTGCACCATTTGCTGTTCAAATCACTGTTTTCCTGTACTTAAAGTTTTCTTTGAACTCTGTGGCGAAGGTGTTGAAAACATCAGAGAAGAAGCAGCTCAGCCAACATGGAGCTGAAAGGAGGAGAGGGCAGTACTGAGGAGAGCAGGGACAGCAGAGTCGTTACAGACAGAGAGTCGTTACCAGCAGCTCTGGTTTTTGGTACACTTTGGTTACAGTGAAAGCTGTTGCTGTTCGTGTGAGTTACTCTGTCCCAGGGGACATCACCGTGGCTGCTTCACAGGGCGTATCTGGGGAGAGCTCTACAGCAAAAACAAATCCAAGCCAGGACCTTTGCTGTGGCAAAATGCCAGCAGACTGCTCATCTCTTGGTGCAGGGGGAGATGTTTCCACTCACTCTCCTGCTGCCTACCTTGGTCCAGGCCTGCTCAGCCCTGCTGTTTACAGAGCAGATGTAGAAAAGGGAAGATGCCTGCTCCATGGGAAGGTGGATTTACTCTATTAACCCTTAATCCTTGGAAGCTGGAGCCATGCTGGTGCACACAGGGCTGGCTGAGCCGAGTCCCTGCACCCCCAGCCTGTGCCACGTGCTGCCCTGGCAGTGCTGTGCCGTGGGCAGGCTGGTGCCTGGGCTCGCTGCACAATTACAGGCAAAAATTGCTTTGATTTCTCAGCTGACGTCTCTGAAGGAGCTTCCTGTGTTGATGCATAGCCCCAAAGAGGAAATGGTGAATGAGGAAGAGAAAGCAAAGCCCCAGCACAGAGCAGCTTCCTGGCCTGTGTCCTGGGGCTTTCTGGAGGGAAAGACCCTCCTGTCAGAATGGCATGGATGGGTCTCCTGGGTCTTGACAGTCCTTGGCCTGACCCAACTAGCTTGTCTTGAGTGATTCACCCTATAGCTGGGTCATGGCTCCTGGGCTGTATGGATGGGAGATGCTGTGCCTGCCCACCCTGTGCCTGCCCATGCTCTGTCACCCTGGCAGGGATGCTCCTCCTGTGGAGGGCATGGGGCTGCTCAGGAGCAAACTCCATCCCCACACGCAGCCAGCGGTCACTGGTGAGACATGTGGCTCAGCCTTTTCCCTCAGGTTTGCCCAGGGCTGATCTGTGCTGTTGAGGGTCTCACCTCAGGGTCTGTTCCCCAAACACTTCTGCAGGGTCTGGGGGCTGAGAGCTGTGAGACGAGGCCCTGGTGGTGAAAGGCTACCTGTGTATGCCTGCTGGGTTATTCCACCTCACTGCCTGAAACAATTGCTCTGCCAGCCTGGTCCTCAGCAGAGTGCTGGAACCACTCCTTGCTCCAGATGGCTTTTTTCCCCAAAAAAGACTTGTGAAGTTTTTGATGGGCAGCACCAAATACAAAGCCTTGAGGTAACAGGCTGGTGACCATTCAGTGCCAGCCTCAGGCGATGGGAGAGTGAGGAGGGTCAGACAGGATGAAAGCTGCTCTCTGAAAGGGTCTGTGTCTTCCCCAGAAAATCAATTCACAGGCGTGAAAAAACACTGGGTGTCACAGCCCTGGGCAGAAGCTGTGTGTGTGTGAAGCACTGAAGAGCTGACTGGGAATGTCTGTGTGTGGAGCAGGGGCTGACCTAGGGCTGACAGTCACCCTCCAGGCTGGGGCTCGAGGGGCTCAGCCTGCCTGGGAAGGGAGCTGTTCCCCACCCCCAGGTTATCACCCACGTTTGTGGTTTGCAGAGCCGGCCCAGCTCCATGGAATCGCTGGGGTTTCGGTTGCCAAGTTCCTGTTCAGACTTTCTCTGGTTCCCCTTATGGCTGAGGCCAGTCACGGAATGCACCAGGAGCGTGGCCTTGAGGCAGGGATTGTGGCCCCAAAATGAGGAGCTGAGTGGGGGCCGGGGCTGTGAGGAAAACCCATGTGTCCCCCAAAACTCCCAGTGCCCATGAGGGGAGAGACAAAAATGTATGGAAGGCTTTTTTTCTTTCCTTTTCCCCCCTTTTTTCTTCCCCTTTTTTTTACTTCTCTTACTTTTCTTTTCTCTCAGTTTCCTCTCCCTTTTTATTTTCTTTTCAAACCCCTCTGATGGTTTCTAAATACAGCTTTGTTACAGGTGGCCTGGGGTGAGGCTGATGGACACCCCTGGGCAGGTACTTTCCGAACACGTGGGTGCCCAGGCCTTTCCCAGCTGGGTCACAGGGTTGGGACCAGGGTCCGGGCACCAAAACCCTTCCTGTATGTGGGGATGCAGTTTCCCACTCGGAAAGCAGGAGCATTGTCTCACCACGTTTCCTCCAGGAGCAGCATCTGCCGAGAGACCCTTCCCAACTCCCTGTAAATGCTCTGAAATGATCCCTTTGCTGCTCTCCCAGGGCTGGCTGTATGTCCCTGCCAGCTGGGAGGCTCAGGACTGAACCAGGAAAAGAATTGGAGTGGCTGAGACAATACGTCCCTGCTCACCCCAGTGGGTTTGCCAGGTAACCAGTGGTGCCTGACTGTTAATTCCACATTTGCAGTTTCACTTTTGACTGAACTCTGGCCATGGTCATGCTGAATCCTGATGCTGGAGCCAGCTTGGTGCTGGGCTCAATGTGACCCTCAGCCCAGCAAGGACAAAGGGGGTGTGTCACCCCAGGCTGCTCTGGGACACTGTGTAAAATCACCAAAACCCAGCATTATGGGGTGGATGGCTGCTCCTGCCCATGTAGCACTTGGGGGGCTGTGGGGGGGCTGGAGACCCCCATTGCCCCACTCCCACTGGTGCTTTGGGGTCACTCACCTTGAGGGGCTGCTTCTCCTCTCTTGGCTTTGGGGGTTCAGCCCCTGGAAGCTGCTGCAGGGAAAGCAAGGGGGATAGTGCTAGGAGGAAGGAGGGTTTGAAAGCCCTTGGTCCTTTAGTCATTGCCCCCTCAGCCAGAGAAGTGCTGGCCAAGAACCCCCACAGAGGGAGGGTCCAAAGCGACCCTCAAGGAGGGGCTTGAGCCCAAGTGCAGCTTTTCCCCAGCAGCCAAGGTCAGGGAGGAGGGGTGTGCCCTGCACTGTGCCCCCACGGAAGGTCCTGCTCGGCCTTTGATGTGGGGGGTCCTCCCCATGGTGTCCCACCCCCCGTGTCCCAGCTCTGCACCCCACTTCCTTCCTCACACGTTGCCTCTCACCTCCCCCATCGCACCCCCACCTCCCTTTCTCACCTCCGGTCCCCCATATACCACCTCCTGCCCGCCCAGGAGGACCGGAGCCTCTGGCCCCATGGCACCGGTGTCACCAGGCTGGGCACCGTGAAGCCCCGCTGAGTGGCCGTGGAGCTCACGGCTGTGTCCAGCATCATTTCTGAACTGGAGACCTCTGGAGCAGAGGTCTGCCTGGCAACAAGTGATGCAAGGGCCAGCAGCCAATAGGACTTTTTTTTTTGCTTCCCCCCCCGGGTGTCAGGGCAGGGTGGGGACCCGAAGGTATTTCCAGAAGCCTCGCTCGGGGTGCTCATTGCCTTCGGGGAGCCCAGCGGAGCCATGGCTGACGAGCAGCGGGACCTCATCTCTGACCGCGGCAGCGGCGTGCTCAGTGTTGGGGACGCCCAGAGGTGCCACATCTGGGGACACGGGGATAGGGGACACGGGGAGGACAAAGCGGGCACAGTGGAGACTTGGGGCAGGGGGGTATTGCGTGGCTGTGGGATGGAAGGGGATACGGTCGGGTCAAGGGGGCACAGAGTGACTATGGGGCACCAGATGGGGCGCAGGCTGTGGGAATGGGGCACTGTGGAGCCAAGAGGGCTGTGGAAGGGGCCAGAACACTTCTGTGAGCCAAGGCAGGGGCACGGGGTGGCAGTGGGATGGGGGGGAATTGGGTGGCTGTGGGATGGGAGGCATGGGGCGGCAATGGGAGGGGGACATGGGGCGGCTGTGGGATGGGGGAATTGGGTGGCTATGGGATTGGGAGGGCACGGGGTGGCAGCGGAATGAAAGGGGTCACTGTATCTCTGGGGCAGCCGATGACAAGACATGGCGATGGCGTTGTCAGGCTCACAGGGTGGGGCAGAGAGCCATGGCTTGAAGCTTTGGAGGAAGCAGCTTTGTGGGAAAGAGGCTGTGGGACAGGCAGGCTGATGATGTGGCCATGGGGCAGGAGCGGACCTTGGACCCAAATGGCTTTGTGGGGCTGTGCCCCCATGTCCCATCTCGTCCCGTCTCGTCTTTGCTGCAAGTTTTGGCACACCCCACCCAAAACTTGCAGCCAATCAGAAGCCAGAAATCTTTGACGTCACCAGTCACCAGGCAGACGCCCGCGCAGCGCGTCCCGTTCGGGACTTGTCGCTTGGCCGGGCAGTGTCCGCTCCGCCCCGGGCAGCGGAGGCAGGGGGTGACCTCTGGGGCACCGCTGCACCTCGCCAGTGCCACATCCACCCAGCGGCGCAGGGTCTGGCACAACATTTTAAAAATTAAGTGCAGTCCAGCATCCCGTGAGTCGTGTCCTCTGCCCCACGGACCAGCGAAATTCCAAGTGGTTTTCATCACCCGGCAAAAGGCGATACCCAGAGTGACGCCGTTCCCCAAAATCCCCTGGCAGCGCCCTGTCCCCCTCCCGTGTCCCCACTTCCCCCCGCCCCCACAGCGGGTTTCGGTTCCCGGTGTGGGGGGGTGACGCTCATGCTGAGGTTTCACTTCTGCTCTCTGCGATGGGGGAATTTGCATTTGTCTGGCTGCAAATCCCCCGGGACAGGGGTGTCTGGGGCGGGGAGGAGGTGACGGCGGGATGTCATCTCCTGCCGCCGGTGGGCGGCTGAGCTCCCTGTCCGTGTCCCGCAGGTCTGCGCTGAGGCGCAAAGCCGCCTTCTCCACGCTCTCCGTCCTGGTGGCCCTGCTCATCGCCGGCCAGGCTGTCACCATCTACTTCGTGTACCAGCAGAGCGGGCAGATCAGCAAGCTGACCAAAACCTCCCAGAACCTGCAGCTGGAGGCTCTGCAGAGGAAGCTGCCTGCCAGTCAGTAGCCCCATGGGCACCAGAGTGGTGGGAGGAGGGGGAAGAAGGGATGAATCCTTCCTGGACCACCCAACCTGGTTGGTGTCCCTCACAGTTCTCCTTCCTCGGCAGATGCCAAGCCAGTGAAGACGATGAAGATGGCCATGGCAAACACGCCTCTGGCCATGAGGGTTCTGCATCCTATGCCCTTTGAAGACCTTTCGGTAAGAGAGACCCACCACTGCTTGGCACTGCCTGCTGCCCTCAGGGCTTGCTGCCGTGCTCACACTGCCCCTTTGCCTTTTCTCTCGAGGTCAAGGCCCCTGTTAGCAACAAAACCGAGGACCAAGTGAAGCACCTGCTGCTGGTAAGGTCCCCTGCTCCCCCCATCCCCACACTACTGCTGTGTCCTGCACTGGTCTAGGGTCTCTTGGGGTGCTCAGAGCTGGTAGGAGCTCCTGACCTCCTGCAGCATCCATCTGGCTGATACCAGCAGAGCTCCAACCCCCACCCCCTGCCTCATTTTTCTTTGCCCTCACTGTGGTGGTTGCTCTGCAGCAAGCAGACCCCAGTAAGATGTTCCCGGAGCTGAAGAACGACCTGATGGACAACTTGAAGAGCCTGAGGAGCACCATGACTCATGTAGACTGGAAGGTCAGTGCTTGTCACTGTCATCCTGTCCCACCTGCTTTCCGTCCAGGAGTGCTTTGGGGAGGGACTGGGGTATCCCCTCCTAGATAAACAAAGTCTGGCTTTAGCCAGGCTTGGGCTGCTCCCACCCCAAGGAAGGGGATGGTGTTCACCACCTTCCCTGTCCAAGCCAGAGCAGTGACATGGCGCCCCTGGGGTGAACTCCCCCCATGCCCATTGACGTGCTGGACCCTCTCATTGCAGTCCTTTGAGTCCTGGTTGTACAAGTGGCTGCTGTTTGAGATGGCCAAGAACGACAAGATGGAGGACCGCAAGGCAATCCCAGCGGAGAAAGGTACTGGGGATGGGGCTGCTGAGCTGGGGAGGGTCAGGGATGTGTTGGCATGGGGCATCTCACAGGGAACCAAGCCCTCCCGCCAGTCAGGGACCTATTTGTTTTGTGGGGAGCCTCTGTTTCATGGCTGTTAGGACATCACAGAGCATCTCTGCCTGCTGCCTGTAGGGCATTTGGGGTAAATAAAAGGCTGAACAGCTGGAGCACCACCCCAAATCCTCCATCCCTGGTTAGCCCAAGAGCTTCAGAAAGGTCACCAGGCCTTGTTCACCTTTAACTGTTTGTGGATAGAATCTCCTGCTGAGGGGGAGAAAGGCCTGGGGGGCTGACAGAGTGTCCCCTCTGTTTCTATTGCCCTAGTGCAAACTAAGTGCCAGGCAGAGGCCACTTGTGGGGATGACCAGCTGGGCCACTTCCGCCCACAGTGCGATGAGAACGGCGACTACCTGCCCAAGCAGTGCCATTACTCCACCGGCTTCTGCTGGTGCTCCTACAAAAACGGCACCAAGATTGAGGGCACTATGACTCGGGGAAAGCTGGACTGCCCCGGTAGGTTGCCAGGGGGGATGGAGAGGAAGGAGCAGTGTGCATGCTTGGGATTAGGGAGGAGAGCTAGGAGAGGAGAGGAAGGGGTCCAGGTTGCAGGGTGCACCCCTCAGCCATTCAGTGCCAGCATGTTAAGGCTGGAGAGGACCCCAAAACCCACAGAGCCCCACAGGTAGCTGGAGCTGAGGTGCGCAGTCAGGGTTTTCTATGAGCCCCCCTTGCCCCCAGCTCAGCAGTGGGCACAGGCTCTCCCTCGCTGCCGTCAGAGGGATGGGGGTGGGTGATGGGGCAGCAGCGGGGTCCAGCACCCACATCCTGCCCTCCCTCTGCAGGCACTGCTGCTCCCAGTGCTGCTGCTGCCACCGCGGACCCAGAGGAGATGATCTTCTCCGGGGTGGATGTGCTTAAGCTGAACGCAGGCAAAGGTGAGTGTCCAACTGTCCCCAGAGTCCTGGGGACTGCTGGAGAGTGGGAGATGGCGATGGAGAGGGGTTTTGGGAGGTCCTTGAGCTGTTTCACTGACTACCTGCTCTTGTTCCCCCTACAGTAGAGTAGAAGAGGATGCCAGCAGTTGCCTTCAGCATCTCACCTCCTGCCTTATTTTTTTTCTCTATTTCTTTTCTGCTCTTACATTGCTTTTCCAAGGTGGTTAACAGTGAGCATCCCTGGGCACCCTTCCCCTGCTACAGAGCACCAGCCAGGGCTGAGCTGCCACCACCATCAGACAGAGTCTCCTCAGAGAGTGGGTAGAGCAGGCTGGAAAATTATTTCAACCATGTCAGATCCATAAATCCTGTTCTCTTTGGCTCGACCTCCAACAGCACCCAGGCGGCAGTACAGCTCACCCCTGCTGAAGAACTAATGCTTCCTTACACTGAACGAACATTTAAAGCAGCAAAACAACCCCCACCAGCTTCTTAACTGATCCCTGTAGGCTGGAGCCCTGCTAGCTTAGTGGAGTAATGGGTTTTTATTGTGGAGTGCTCAGATTTGTAGATAGAGATTCACCTACAGCCTCAGCAGGGGTAACCATGAGCAGAGGGGCTTCTAATTTCCCTGAATATATCTGACTGTTCCTTTATAAATGATCTCACAAGCTAATCTCAAATAAACTTTTGAATAAGAAAGCCTTGTAAGCAACTCCTGCAGGGCTCTGCGTGCTGTTTGCAGCTGGCCGAGGTTAAAAATAAACGAATCTTAACAAAAAGGGGATAAAGGAAAATCTCTGCACATACTTGGACAGCTGTATCTCCACCCAAGATTGGCTGTGTTTCTTGTCCCATTCCTGGCCCATCCCTTGTTTGATTTCACTTGTACCCTGGGGTCCCCCTGCCCCAGACAGGCAGACACTGGGCTCTGCTCTCCCACCCACAACATCCTCTAAAGGCAGCCAGCCTTGGCCTCTCCTGAAAGCAGCTGAAGTAAAATCTCACTGTTTGTTGTTTATTATTTTGTATTTCATAAAAAAACAACACAAAAACTGACTCTGCCTTGGTTGAGAACAGCTGCTGGACACAACTGTTCAGTGCAACTCCAGGGACATGATAATCACTGCTGTCAGTGTTAGAATAAAAAGGAAACCCGAGAGCTCTCTTCTGTAGTAGCAAAAGGACTGACACCACAAGTCACAGGAGGAGGGGGAAGAAAAGGTAAAAGTTTTTCTCAAAAATATAGCTCTGTGGTAAGAGAAAGGGATGGCTGGGTGTCAACAAGGGGAAAAGCAGTTTGTGCTCTGCTCTGGTCAAACTGCCTCCTCCCATTCCATTCTACCTGGAGGGATTATAAGCACATCTCTGGGCTTCAGCAGGACAGGAGGAGGCAGAAAGTTACTGCTCTGCTCTAAAAGTCACAGTTAAAAGAAGTTATAAATTATTATTTTGAAAACAGTTGGAATTCTCCAGGTGAGCTTCCTTCTCCTCTCTTCTGTTTGATCTTCACCCATAAATCTTTAATCACAGGAATGCGGTACCTTTGGGGAGAGGAGTTAAAAGAGTTAGGGATGGGGAGGAGGAGAACAGCCTTACAGCTGAGCAGAGCATGGCCAGAGGCATCTGGTCCACTTCCAAGTGGCTACAACATCACCATCTAATCCCCATCGCTTTTGCAAGCTCCCTGTGGTCAGCAGGGACAGACAGACACTGCCAGAGGCCGCTCATCTCTGCTGGTGACAGAGGTCAGCATCACCCAGGCTGGACATCCAGTTCTCAGCAGCTAAAGAGTTGAGGTCAGACACATCCAGAGAAGCCAGCACACGGCTGCACGACATTCCTCACACCGCTCCACTCCCTGGCCCTCTGATCTAAGGCCAGGCTGGCTCAGTGAGCACTTAGAGGCCACACTGTCTTCCCAAAACTGGCCCAGGAGTTCTGAATGTGGCCAAGGTTACGCCGCTCAGGGTACCAATGGCCAGTCCCCACAGGCCATGTACCTTCTCACATTCCTTCTGGCTCAGCTGCTTTCTTCTTCTAAAATGGAAAGGAGGAAAAATACATCAGTATCATTTGCACCACAGACACGAAGGACCCAGCAAAGCCACAGAGGCTTCCTGGATATGTCCCTGTAGAGGTGGCAGCCACGAAAAGGAACACCCTGTAGTCTCCCTCTGTCACCCCTTCAAGCCCTTGGGATGGGATGCAGAAGCCTGCCAAACCCTCAGGAGCTCCAGCTTCTGCTGAGAATGAGATGAACAGACAGCTGGAGAGCAGCACTTACTCCTTAGACAGGACTAAGTCCTTTGCCACCAAAAGGGTCCCTGGGTTTGACCCTTCCAGGGAAAGGAATCTCCTAGGGCAGCAATACAGGAACGAGCCCCTTGAGCCACCCTAATCCCAACCACAGGTCAGGGTGTCTGAAGACTGGCCACAGTGAATTGCAGGCTCCCCTGTACTGCCAGCAAGGCCAGGACATGGTTCTGTTCCTTCTCCAGCCTGGCGTACTGCTGGGATGAGCATCACAGCCCAGGGTCTGACACATACCTCCTTCTTCTTCTTCTTCTTGTGAACCTCAGCACAGCCATCTGCTACAGGCGCCCCTTCCAAAGATGCCTTTTTGCTCTTCTTCTTTTCTTTTCCAGTCTTCTTTTCTAGGAATGGGAAAGAAAAGCCAGCTAAGAGAGGGACTCTGGTATTGTCAGCCTCTTGAGAGGGAGCACAGACTGGTAGGAGCACCTCCAGTAAGTTTTTGATCACATCCAAACTTGAGGAAGATTGCAGAGCAGGAAGTGGGTGAAGGCAGAGCTCTGCTACAGGCAGCTGCACCCAGGGATGTTTCCCTAATACCCCTGAGCCAGAGCAGCTTGATCCCACCATCTGTGCACACATATGGGTGGAATTATATAGAATTTCCTTCTTTCCACCTCCTGCTGCCCACCTGATTCAAGGAACTGCTTCAGGGCTGGAGTAGATGGGCACATGCCAGACATGAGAGCCAGGGCAGCTGCTAACACAGGATGGACATGAGGCTCAGCTCAGCACAACTGCTCCAAGAGGCTCCACTCATCCCTGTGTAACAGCTCACACAAGGGCCAATGGACAAGTCTGTCTCCTCCAAAAATAAGGGCTGCATTTCAGCAGAACAGAAACCCCAGCGGATCTGGCTCAGCCAATCCATCTCCCCCATTTTTTTTTTAAAGCCTACAAGATCCAGTACAAAACCAGCTCTGATTTGTAAACACAGGCTGCACTGCAAAGCAAAAAAATGTCCTTTGGATTAGGGCAGAGAGCAGAGCACTGCAGAACAACAAGCTGTAGAAAGGTCACAAGTGACAGGACAAGAGGAAACAGCCTCAAGTTGAGCCAGGGGAAATTTAGATTGAATATTAGGAAAAATTTCTTCACTAAAAGGGTTGTCAAACACTGGAGCAGGCTGCCCAGTGCAGTGGTGTAGTCACCAACCTTGGAAGCATTTACAAGAGCTGTAGATATGGTACCTGGGAATGTGGTTTGGGGATGGGCCTGGTTAGACTCAGTGACCTTGGAGGCCTTTTCCTGCCCACATGACTCTATGATTCCATGAGGGAAGCAGCCAAGCAGGAAGCCAATGGAAAGTGGGTGCTACTTGCAAGGCCCTGCACCAGAGACTGAACGTGAATCAGCTGCAAGAACCTATTGCAAACTAGGCCCCAAGTGTAGGATGCTTACTTTTAGCTGCCTTTTTCTTTTCCTTGCTGCCTGCCACCTTCTCCAGGTCACCATCTGCTTTCTTCTTTTTCTTTTTGGGTACTTCTTCATTAGTTTGCCCTTTCCGTTTCTTCTCCTTGGGCTGCCCCACAGCCCCATCCTCTCCCGTCAGCTTCCGCTTCTGAGACGTTTTCTGCTTCTTGTTCTCTTTGTCTTTGCTCTTGGGTGTTTTCACAGCCTTGTCTGCTGTGGAGGATGGTTTCTTTTTTTCCTTCTTTTCTTTTTTCTCCCTTTTCTTCTTCTTCTTCACCTCCAACCCCTCCACTGTCTGCACTGCAGGGACTTTGGCAGCAGTGGTGACCTCAGTTTCACTCCCCGAGCTTGGCTGCTGTGGCTCAGAGAGCAGGGCATGTGATGATGCTGGGGTCACTTGCACCCCCTTTGCCCCGAAATCATTTTCTTTCACTGCCAGGGTTTTCTTCAGTGGGGAAGCTTTGAGGCTGGCATGACCTGGCTCTGTTTTTCCTGACACCTTCTCTTTGTTGGAGGCTTCTGTAGCTTCCTGTCCTGAAGGGGGGGTGTTTTCTGCAGAAACAGACAAGAGAGAAGATAACTCAGGAAGCATTCATTACACAGACTAGTCACAGGAGGATGGAAATACGCATTTCAAGAGGAGCATCCAGTTCTTCTCCCAAAAAAAAAAGCTAAACCTGTTGGCATCTATAGCACAGTCAGAGAAAGATGCCTCAGCCTGAAGTGGTGACAACAGCCACAACAGCTTTGGCTGTTTGACAAGATGGGTGAGCATAGACAGAGCAGTCCTTTCCCAGGACACCATCCCCAGTGAGCTGGGGACATCCCAAGGTGGTGGGGGTATCCACACTGCCACATGTAATCACCACCAATGGCCAACCCCAGTGCCCCTGGGCCCTCTTGAGCCCTTATATAGATAGTTCTGACCTCCTCAACAGCCCTTTGCACAATTTCGTGATGTGCCCAAGGGACCAACAGACCAATCTGAGCTTCTAGAGCAGGTCAGAGTTCATCTGAAGGTGCCAGGGTCACACCAGAGCAGAAGCAGCTTCCAGCTCCAACTCTTACAATTTGCCAACAAACCGGGGAAATGGTGGGACATTTTGTTTCTCCACAGGTCTTCTCACTTGCTTCCCCTCGTCTGCTCTCCAGACATGCAGCAGAGCCCACACAGCCCAAGGGGAGGCTTGAATATCAGCACTGTGCAGCAGATGTTCTTCAGGCAGTGTTTGGACCTTCCACAGAAGCCAGCAATGCAGTGTGCACTGGCTCCAGGGAGAGCCCTACCTGCTCTTGTTAATTACTGTGGTTAAAGCACATCTTGGAAGAGGCAAAGGCACTGAGCCTTGGAGGCAGCCAGCACAAGCAGGGTGTTCAGGGAAGGCTGTGCTGTGGCCAGGGAAGCCAGCAGACGGCAGCAGCACTCCATGCTGTGGTTCTGTGGTAGAGACACACTGGGAACGGGGCCCGTCCCAGTGACAGCCTCCCCAGTGTCACCCTCCTGTGCCAGCAAGGCTTCGCTCCCGGGCCAAGCAAATTCCCAACCTCGCCAAAGGAGACCCACCTGCTTTGTGGTTTGCAGCCACCTGGTTGTCATCTGTGTCGGAGTCACTGCTGTCGCTGCTCGAGCTGTCGGCCGTGGCTGCTTTCAGGGAGCCCTTTGTGAGGGAGTTTGCAGCACTCTCAGCCACCTTCCCTGGCCCCACTTTGCCTCCAGGCTGGGGGGGAACCGTCTTTGGTGCCTGGGGTGTTACTGGGGTCTTGGAGAGGATGGGGTAGCCTGTGAGGAGGGACTGAAACAGCACACACACACTGAGGAGTCACAGCAGGGCAGTCTCCCACACACCAGACATGCAGCTCTGTCTCTGCTGCTATTGTCCTCATGCTCCAAGTGAAGGGCCCACCTTTGGCCACCTGTGGAGCCTGCTTTGAGAGCTCAGGGCTACCACGAGAGGGGCCAGCACTGACAGACACCAGCTGAACTGACAGCCTTGAGAGCTGGTGGCCAGAGGCTCTCCTTTGTTCTCGCCCAGCAAGGCAGGCTTGGGGGAGGCTCCTGGCCATCAGCGTGCGCCCACGCACAGTTAATGCACTGCAGATGTGCTGCACGCCCTGCACGTTACTTACAAAGGGAATTTAATGTCTTGGACACAGGTTAAGTTACAAACTAAAGTGGGGGAAAAAAATCCCTGCTGCTCTTGGCACCGTGCACCAGCTCTCCTGGTTTAACCCTTGCAAGGTACCACGTCCTCCCGTCTCTTCTCTCAGGGAAGGCATCATGAACCCTGGACCCAGAGCCTGGCTGCTGGGGGAAGGTTCAAAAGCTTCTCTCTCTCTGCCCCCACCAAAAGGTCTTGCTCACCCCACTGCACTGGGGAACCCAGTGGCAAATCTACCCAGCACCCCATCTGCTATGGCTGAGAATTGAGTCTCTCTCAGTCCTACTTAGAAGCCAGCTGCAAGATCCGAGAGGATCCAGCCTGCTCAGGTACCATACCTGCGATGCTGCATCCTCCTCCTCGCTGGACTCTGAGGAGGAGCTGTGGGCTGTCTGGGTCCCTCCTGGTTTCTGCAGGGAGCCTGCTGGAAGAGCAGTTCTTCCTGTTAAACCACTGCTGCCTGGGGCTGAGCTCACCTCCCCAGCACAGGCACTGCCACCAAAAGGCTGCCCATCTCCAAAGAAAGGGGAGTGCTCTGCCAGGCTGGAGAGGAGGAACCCCTCTCCAACCACTGCACACCTCCCATGGGGTAACAAAAGGCTGTCCCCACCCTGGTAGCACCGAGAGCATCTTCTGAAGAGAACTGACCAGGTTTGGGGGGCTGCTTGGGTGCCTCCTCCTCGTCGCTGTCGGAGGAACTGCTGCTGTCTGAGGTGTCCTCTGCCTGGGTGGGTGGCACGGCCTGGCTCGGGTGGCTGTCCTGTGCTGGCTGCAGGACTGGCTTCCTCGCCTTGGCAGTGGAACTTCCTGGGGTGGCAGTGTTGGCTGGAGGAGCTTTTCCCACAGGAACCGTTTGCTTTTGGCTAGAAGCAGCAGGGACCTAGGAAGACGGAGATGAAATAGATCAGGAAGGAGGAACATCTAACTGCTCATGTCCATGAACTATGAGCAGCAGCCCAGAGTAGATGACTTTGGACCACCTTGGCCCTTCTTCAGCTGTTCTGCTCCAGGTCGTGTCACAGTCAGCCCCAGAACCTCTCAGAGGGCCCAGCTCACCCCAGAAGGGAAGCAGGCAGCTGTAGCCAAGCAGACAACTGCTATCACAAAAGAAGCAGCCAGCCAGCTGGGAGCCAGGAACAGCAAAGGTACCAGGGCTATCCTCTGCTCCTCTGCCTCATCTCATGGCATGATAATCATGGTCAGGATAGAGCAGCCCCTCCCTCCCTGCTTCATGAACACATCCCTCAGCTGGGGACATGGCACCAGCCCCAGACCCCAGCAGACCCATCTTCTCCCTCTCCCCAAGACAGCTCCCCACCTTAGTCTCCTCCATCATTACCTTTCCTGCCAGCGTGTTGTGCTCTGAGGCATCAGTGCTCGAGCTCTCAGACACTCTGCTCACTGCAGGGACAGCAGCAGTTTTTGTCCTCTTTCCTGAAGGCAGGGTGGCATTTGCCTTTGCAGCCACCGTGCTCGAAACCGCAGTTACTTTGACGTTCTGCTGGGACAGACTCTAAAAGAGATGAGAAAGAAAATCAGGACAGAGCAAACTTGGAGGGAAAAGACAGAGAGGCATACACCAATCCAGCACTAACTCCTAAGCCTTTCCATCATTTTCAGCACAGCATCAAGACTTTTGTTTTTTAATTCTCTCCTTTGCAGACCAGCTCTGTTTCCCATGAGCCTCTGAGCAAGGCCTCTGGCACAGCCAGGAGCAGAAATGAGGGCCAGCACCCCAAGAGTGCCAAAAGCATTAGCTCAGTGCCCCAAAGGCACCTACCCTGAGGGCAGGCAGGGGAAATGTGCTGTGCTTGCAGGCTGTGAATCCCTACCCACTGCAGCACCAGCAAGACTGCAGTTGTAAACCTTTGCAGAGTGGGCACTT
Source organism: Aleadryas rufinucha (assembly GCA_013397815.1). Taxonomy (NCBI): domain Eukaryota; kingdom Metazoa; phylum Chordata; class Aves; order Passeriformes; genus Aleadryas; species Aleadryas rufinucha. Next base: position 17,807 of record VZTH01000284.1, read on the forward strand.
GGACTCCAGGATGCCTTCTACACTCTAAAAATCACACACCAAGAGTTAATCGGCAACAGAGATAAACAAAGACACCGACACAGGGAAAACCTGCCTCCAGGTCCACAAGGCAAAAACAGATTAGGGGTCAAATTAACAAGAGCAATTTTGTTGTCTCACATTTGAAACTTCCCATCAAACTTAACATAAGAGGGGTTAAAAATAGAAAGGCCAGGGGCATGGAAACCAGGCACTGAGGAGAGGTCCATGACACAAATGCCAGCAGAGGAGGGAGCAGGAGCCACGAAGGAGCACTCAGCCTCCTGGTTTGTGTTACCGACGTGGCTACGTGAGCAGCTCTCCCCCTCCAGATCTCTGACAAGCTGGGCCTTTGTGGGCTGACATTTCCCTCACACAACATCTGGCCTTTGGAAAGGAAAAGGTCCCGCTCTGCCGTGCAGAGCCGCCAGCCCAACGCGAGCTCTCGGCCCTCTCACACAGAGCTCAAATTACAGCAACTGCATTATTTTATACAATCTCAGTAATATAAACATGCTTTACTCAAGGACTGCTCAGGATGGCTGCCTGCCCATCAGCTGGTGGGAGACAGCCTTTCTGCCGGCCACAGCCTCGGGCCAACACGGGGAAGGATTTCCTGAGTGCTCATAATGTCCCCCTCCCAGCAAAGGCATGTGTGGGATAAGTAGTGTGCTTGGCCACCAAGTCCTGGGCTCAGAGCACCAGCCAAGCCACCACCATGTGCAGCAGTAGCCATGTTCCTCAGTCAGTGGGTTTTTTAATGTGGTTTCTTGGGCTCAAACTGCAGCACAAGTGCAGACACCCCCAAGACAGCTTCACACACTAGTCCTGCAAAGCTCAGCCACAGCTTTGCAGGACTAGCATGGAGACACAGAGAGACTCCAGTGGGAGAGCTGGGATCAGCTCCACGACACTCAGTGGTGCTCTCAGCACAGATATGGGGTCACCTCTCTTCTCCAAGGCAGGGGCCTGGCTCCTCCAGCTGAAAGGCAGCAGGACCACTCTGCTACCCTTCAGGGCAGACCCTTCCATCCTCCCCAAAGCTTGTGGAAAAGAAAACCAGAGAACCTCAGGGGTTTGGGAGGAACCAGGCAATGGGTTGCCTTGGAGCTACACAGCTCATGGAAAGACTCCTACTGTAAGGATTTGGCTGCTTTTCCAGTCTAAATTCCTGGAGTAGAGCAGAGGGGACAGAGTCCCAGGGGAGGTCTGGGGTTGTGTGTCTACTCATGTTCCTGTTAAAGCACTCACATTCTCCACTGCTCTCACACACTGCAAGATTGCTGTGGCTGAGATGTGCACCCAGAGCTGGCATCAGCCAGACCCATGGACACTGCCAAGAAAACCTGATCCAGCCAACAGGTGGCTCCTCTGCACTGCTCATCATCTGTACAATTACCACTTTCCAAGTCCTGAGACTTCCTGAGTGTGCAGCACTAAAAGCCTACACAGCCAGTGGGTCAGCAGCTCCTCACCTGGGAAGGGGGGACTATTTCATCCTCTGAATCTGACTCCTCACTGGAATCATCACTGCTGTCCACAGCTGGAGGGGCTGTGGCTGGTGACGAAGCCGGTGCCTTTTTCACATTTGTTGGTTGGGACACAGAATTGGTTTTCACTGCAGGAAAAACATATGAGATTGTCACTGTGAGAAAGAGTTGCTCTCCGTGGCTGTCCAGAGAAGGAGCTGCTCCATGTGCAGGGGAGAGGAAGAAACCCACAAGGATGCAGGTGAGGGATCCTGGCTACTACCAGGAGACTTACCAGCTCGTGGAGGCTGTCTCTGTGCTGCAGGAGACTCCTCTTCGCTGTCAGACGAGTCACTGCTCCCACTTTCTGAGGCCTGGCTTTTCAAGGTGCTCACCACTGCTTTTTCAGGCTGCCCAGCTTTACCAGCCTGGCTCACGTCGGGAACAGACCTGGGCTGTTCTGATAACCTCTTCACAAAAAACAAACACAGACCCAGAAATGCAGTATTAGTACAGGTGTTGTTTAGGAGTTTAAGTGCAGTTTCACCTCAGGCTGGGTTTTGTTTTACCCTAGCAGAGCTGTTACTAGCACTCACACCATCCTGGGTGTGTTACAAGTGGAAGGGGCTTCAGTCCCTGCCTGGACTGAGCTGCTGTAGATACATCCCTCTGCATTTAGCAATTTCATTCTGACAGAAAGCCCAAGTGTGTTCTACGTGAGCACAGAGGCTAACAGTGCTTGTAAGCTCCTAACAGTAATTCCTCCTTGAGGCAGAGACGCTGGCTGGACAGGAGCCTGAGGACAGGAGAAGCACTGCAACCCCAAGACTCCCACTCCAAGGAAGCCACTCATTTAAGCACGATCTGCCCACAGCTCAGGGAATCAGTAGGAGTTGGGAAGCCTTGTGCCATAACACTTGCAAGATTCAGAGACAGCATTAGAGCAGCTACAGCCTAGAGCTGCTAGAGAGCTCAGTGTAGACACAGGGCTGACACAAGGGAGTGGGAGTGGGGGCAGGAGTGCGACTCAGCTTGGAAACTGATTTGTCAACAGGTCCAAGAATTTAGAAATCTCCAGACAACAAAACACCTCTGACACTCACTTGGGCTGTGTCTTTCTACAGCACCTGTCAACACCCAGATGTTCCAGCACAGACCACAAGCCACTTTCCCTGCTGTGTCAGCACTAGGAAGCCACAGTCACCTGTGCCCCAGATACACAACTGCCAGGTGAGACTCTCTCTCTTTCTGGCCCCTCTCCAAGGGCTGCAGATCCCCCTCCTGCACACTGAAGGCTAGTGGTGGCAGAGGGAGAGGCAGCGCTTGTGGATGATCTGGGAATTTCCTCCCCTGCAGATATTCCCCAGGCTGGCAGTGCTCTGCACTCGCTCATTTACTCCACTCATGGCTCATCTCCGGGCTGCTCTGCCAAAGAGTACATCGTGTTTGCCAGGGCAGGCAGGCCCTGTGCACCCTGCATGTGATGCCAGCCAGCTCTGGCGCTCCATGAGAGATTCCTGCACCACCCCTGCCATGCTGCCAATGCAGTGATACCCCCACAGCCCACAGTAGAGAGCACCAGCTTAGCAGCCTTTCAGGAAGACCAACCCTACTGTGCTTCCTGGCACAGCCCTGCCATGGGCTGCCACTGGGGCACTGTTTATCATCTCCAAGCCAAACACTAAACAGACAACAGCATCTGCATGTTTATCCCATTACAGAACAGCTCTCTGAATGAGCCAAGCACATTTTGACTCTGCTTAGAGAAATAGAAACCTCCACAAGTACTTGGGAAGGGGGGACTGCAAACCTCACTTCTCTGTTTTGTTTTGATACCAGTGAGTCACAATCTCCAGGAGAGAGGCCAGCTTTGCAATGCTGAAGAGACACAAGTACTTAGAGCAGTCAGAAGAATTCACACACACCGCTCTGAACGTGCTAGCTCCTCTCTGCTGTTCTGACCACTGCTGTGCAAGGAAGAGTTTACCAAGATCAGACCCCACTGAGATTTAAGCCCTGCATAGCAACGGGTCTGGCTTCTCCCTCTACGTGGATGCCCTGTACAGGGCTGCACCATTTTCTAACTTAGCTATGGAGTGGGAAAGAGCTGCCATGCAGGGGCATCCCAACACAGAAAGAACGTAACAACATCCACACAGAAACCACCATAAGGTTTACACAGCCTCAGGTCTTCCTGGAAGGCAGCCAAGGTCCATCCATCCACATCAAATGGATGACAGCCTCAGGTGGGATCTGGCCAACAGCATGGCAGAGTTACATCCAGGGAGCAGGTAACACAGGCAGAGAGCTTCTGACAGCTTGAGAGTCACAGGTACTGAAGTAACTCAGAGAGGAGGAAATTAACTCAAGAGGAAATCATTTTTCCTGCTCCCTCTCCAGCCCCCAAAGCAGGAGCTGCCTGTGAGTGTGATGACTCAGCTCCCGCACAACCCATCTGCCACTCGCTGGGTCCATTTGCATCCTGCAGCGCTGCATGACAAGAGGGGGAACAACACTGAGCCACGTGTGCCCAGCACGTTGTAAAATCACACTCCAGCACTGCCTGTGCGCCGCGGGAGCACCGCCCTGTACCAGGACTGGGACCAGTATCTCAGCTGTGTCACAGCCCAGCAAAGGGACAACTGCCACCTGCACAGCAGGGGGAACAGGGCTCAAGGAGGGAAAGAGACCCTCCATCACTTGGGAGATCTGGCCTCTCCCCACAGGGCCTGCAGTCCAAGACAAAAAGTTGCTGGCACAACTTTTGTCAGCACAACCCACGCGGGTTTTCCTGGGATGCTCAAGGAAGACACGGGTTCCCAACACACGGCTGCACGTGCATCTCACACCCACTCCTTGTAAACAGAAGCCAAAGCCTGTCTATAGAGGGCTCAAGCGCCACCTTTGGCTCAAAACACTCAGGAAAGAAGCAGGAGAGTAAAATTAGCAGCTCCAAAAGAAAAGCAGCTCATGGCATCTTTAAGGTCAGACTGCCCCCCATCACCATCCTTTCCCCCCAAAATCTGCAAACACCTTGTCAACTTCTTCAACTAAATATTCCTGAGTCTTCAGGGGTAAACATACCAATTAAGCAGTTCAATTTAGGCATGATGTTCATTTTAATTGTGCTAATCCACCCCCACAGGGAAAGATGAAGCAGCTTCCAACGCTCTGTATCTGTTTGGATCTTGCACAGAAGCCAGAGGAAGTTGCAGGATACAGTAAGTCAGTGGTTAGCATATGCCCAAGTAGCAGATGGTGAGGGATGAGCTAAGAAGAGTTTGACTGGGAGGACAGGACTGTGGACATAGCTAAGCCCAATGGTTTATCTTCAGGCTTCACTCGTGGTCTCTGCCTGCAGGCTACTAACATGGGAAGGAACAGCCTGTTTGGCAAAAATAGAGCTCCCTTGATGGCAAGCTCTTCCTTGCTGACTCTGGCTGTTGAGGGGTAAATGTCAGTTTGCAAGAGGGAAGATGCTGAAGTGGTTAAATCAGCAGGTAAAACTTGCTGTTGACAGCTTCACAGAATCAACACTGGAAGACACAAACCTACCCCAGCACATAAATCCTGCTAAAATGGACAAATCTCGATGGTTTTACAGTGGGACCTCATGGCTAAGCTATCAAATAGCTGTTCCTGTCACCTAGAGCTAAATCTTCACATATAATCAATCATGCAGGAAGAGAGCAGCACAGAGACAACTGTTAGAGAAGCATCCCCCTCCACCCACCTTAGCAGACCAAGGCTATAAAGACAAAAATGCAGAGCCTCGCTGGCTCCTGCCTGTCAACAGTGAAAGGACGTGTTGACAAAGAGCCTCCTTGCAAGGACACGTGAGGCTCTGCCCCCAGCTTCCCTTCCTCCCTTGCAGGCAGTAAGGCTGCATCTCCAAAAGGCTGCTTTCAGGGCACTTTATGAAGTGCCCTGCAGGTCAGACTTGAGGCAGAAGGTCTCAATACAATGTGCCTAGGGATGCTCTCAGGAAGGGATTTGCATCCCTGTGAGTTTAGCCACCTGAGTCCAGTGTGAGCTCCCAGTCCTTCTCCTTTGGTTAGAGAGCTCTAACCAAACCCTCACAGGAGAGCCAAGACCAAGCTACCTGTGACCCCGCACACAAGGCCACTCCAGAGGGTCAGGGCACGAGTGGACAGCTCGTATCAAACCATTTGCCTCCCACCACCTCTGGTACAGCTGCATGAGAACAGAGAGGCTGTACTTGCTTCCAAATAGAAATATCTTCCTCTCCAAGGGACTGAGAAACAAGACACTCCTGGTGTTTCAAGGAGATCTGTAGCAGCATTTAAGGGATAAACATTTGTCTAGCATATCCCATCCCTTGGCACTGGGCTGAATGTGGCACCTACCTTCTGGCTGATGGGCACAGGGAGATCCTCCTCTTCACTGGCCGATGAGGCAGAGCTCTCCACTGGCTTTATATTTTCAGCAGGCTTCGTGGGAGCAGCAGTCCTTCCCAGGGAGGTTTTAGCCTGCTTTGGCACTGCAGGTTTTGGTGTTGTCTTCCCTTGGGACAGTGTAAGTGTTTTTGCTGGAGCTGCTTTGACAGGGAGTGATGCTGCTGGTGTAGGTTTCACGGAGGATGGGATGGCCTGGGAGGATTTTGGAGGTGGCTTTGTCTGGACAAGACATGAATAGAGTAAAATAAGGCAAATCCCACAGCAGCATAATTCATTTGCTCAGACTGTAATCAAGGGAAGAAACTTCAGAGCCCCCTGGGAAAAGCAAACCCTGAACGAACATTAGTGACTGGCAGGACACAAGGAATTCTTTCATCTAGCTGTGTGGGGATTGTCTCCCAAGATGAGAAAGCAAGACTTTACATTCTTCATCAGCCTGCTGCTACCACCAGTCCCCTCCAGTGAGGTACAAGGCAGCACTTTGCACTCTCCACAGCAGGGAAGCCTAGCTGCACCACAGTTTGACAAATTAGACACTATTTATTGCAATTTATACCTGAGAAGCAAATTCCACCATGATAATTTGCCTCTCCAGGTGGAAAAAGAATTGCTGGGGCTTTTTTTTTCATTTAAAAGTACTGATGGGTTTTTCTAAGAAAGGCACAATGGGTTGATTAAAGCTCAGAGCAAAGACATGGAGGTGCCTTTTAACACCTCACGCCTCCTTCCTCCCACCCCCAACATGACTTTGCTACACACTACATGCATTTACAAAATTTTCTTTTCACTGCAGTTCCTAGCCCTGAAAGGCATGCAAGGAGAGAGATGATCTCGGAGACACGCACTTGGGTTACTGATGGACGTTGCTCATCTTCACTGTCTGATGAGCTGCTGCTCTCTGATGTGTCATCAGGCTGTGCAGCCCCAGGAGCTGCGTTGGATACAGGTTTGGCCTGGCTTGCTGCCAGTGCTGTTTGCTTCACTGCATTCTTCTTATGGGACACTGGAGCAGCAGGTGCACTTTTCACAGGCGCTGCATTAGACTGCACTGTTTTCACAGCTGGCTTGGCCTGGGAACAGGGGGAACAAAAGGGAACAGGAGAATCAGATAACACCTTGAAAGAAAATGGTTGAAAGCTCTAACTGCATAGAATCTGTTTTAAAGCAAGCTACCTTGCTAATTTTGACCAGGACAGGCTTGTTCAGACCCATGGGCTGTGGAATATCTGAAGAAAGTCACTTTCTCCATGGACTGCCTGACTATATCCATCAAATTGCATGCTAATCACCTCCTACAGATCCAAGGATCTCCCTCAGCTTCAGGCACTAGTAGAAGCTGGAATAGAATGGCTGATGTCGGCAGGGTTTAGTGGGGCTCTGAGCCACACAGCACATGCTCTGGTCTCGGGTTTGGGGATCTCACACACCCAAGGTAAGGGGTGCTGTCAGAATACAGCACTGCAGCATTTCCTCTCTTCTTCAGAAGAAGGGAAGTGATTTCCTAGGGACAAAGACTCCATGTTGGAGAGGTTACCTGGATGGCTGGAGTTGCCAGCTCCTCCTCAGAGGATGTGTCCTCACTTGATTCCTCACTGCTGCTCTCGGCAGCCCCAGCTGCCGGCTCTGAAACACAAGCGAGGAGATGTCACAGCTGCTGCCTGCTCTGAGCCCCCAGAGCCTGATGCTAATGTGGCTTTTGATGTCAGGGAAACAAAACAAGCCACAGAGAGGGCTAAGGGAATTTGCAGGGAAGAGGACCTAGCCCTGCTGAAAACAGCTTCTCCAGACAAATGCTAGCCTACAAACACCCCTCCTCGAGTGCAGGCAGAGATGGGAAATGCTTCCTGGCCATGCTCTGACCCTATAGGGTGCTGCCCAGCCACACACAGCTCCCTCCAGGGGCACCCAGCCTGGCTGGGCCTCCTCTGGAAAAGAGCCAAGAGAAGGATCATTTCCAGAACTTCAATGATCTACTTCTCACCCTCCTCCTCCAACACACACAGACACACTTCAAAGCATTTAAAGATTTCCCTGGAGACTCCAAACCCCAAAACGAATCACTTTGCAATTGGAAATAAAGAGACTACACTGCTGTGCCTTTCCATAAAGCTGAAAGTATCTGCAGCATTTGTACTGCATCTTCTCTGGACATGCCACACTGCTACCCCCAACCCCTGGATATGTGCTGGGTGCTGCCAGACATCTTAGCACAGGATCTGCTGCTTGAAATGGAGCAAGCAGCAATGGGCTGGATTCATCCCACGGAGCTCCGGAGCTGGCTGCTTTGCAGTGTTCTAGCAGCCTCCCCAAGGAACAAGCATCACTCTGTGCTTTCCAGCAAGGGAGCTGAAAGGAACATGCTGAAGGCACGTCTCAGATCCAATCTGCAGCAGAGCTGGAGAGCTCACACACATCTACCCCACCCTGCAGGCTCCTTACCCACTTTGGGGGCTGGGGCCTTCGCAGTTGGTGTCTCCTCTTCCTCCTCGCTCTCAGATGAGGAGCTGCTGCTGCTGCTGGAACTTTCAGGTGCTTTGGTCGTTACTGGTGCTTTGCTTTGTCCTACTTTGGCCACAGCTGCTGTGGCATGTCCAGGCTTCCCAGGACCGGGCAGTTTCTGGGCCTTGGCCGGGGCTGGAGCTGCAGCTGGGGCGTTGGGCTGCTGCTTGTTAGAGAGCACAGTTCTGTCAGCAGCAGGGAGCCCCGCTGCTCTCCCTGCTGGGGCAGTGGGCTTGGGAGGAGAATGCAGGGAGTTGGCAGCTTTGCCACCCACCACAGCTGCTGTCACCTACAGGAAATAAAGGAAATTAGAAGGCTACACACAGATGAGAAGCTAAACTGGAGACAATGTACCCGCAACAGCAATGCAGTGGCCAGGTAAGCCAGAACTCTTTAAGGAAGTGTATGGGGGACAGGTATCTAAGAAAAGGCTTATGGCAGCATAGGAGGGTCATGTAAACAGGATTTCCACCCCAGGACACAATTCCACGCATGCTGATGCATCTGGGACAGTCCTGGCCTCAGAGTACCACCAGCCTTCAAAGCCAGGAGCATTGCCTTACCGTCACTGCACCTTTCCCACCCGGGGCCTCCTCTTCTGACGAGGACTCATCTTCCTCACTGCTTTCTACATTCACTACCGAGTTCGTGGCCAGAGAAAGGCTGGCTGCTGCACAGGAGAGAGCCACAGAGCACCTGTGTGAGTGTGTTTCCCACACCAACACGGTCTCTGGTTTGCAGGAGGGCCCCAGTAGCAGGGCAGGGTCCCATCTCCACACCCAACCCAAGACCATCACCACTGACTGCTGTCCCTGTGACAGGCAAGTGCTTTGCTCCTCCACCCCATCCCTCTCCCAGCCATCAAGACAGGGAACCTGTCAAGATTCCCTGGTCTACAGGGAAGAGGTTGGTCTACAGCAGATCAGACTTTGCCAAAATATATCAGACAGGGGTTTTTGTTAGACTCCACAAGCCAATGCCTCCTACATCAGCTGCATGAGAGACCTATCCCCACCTCAGACAGAGGGCACTGGCTTTCCAGACCAACTAACAAGGCCTTCCCTGATCCACGAAACAGGGCTGCCTTTGCCGGCCCAACACACACCTGGGACCAACTAGAAGGTGCTCCATAGTGGGCAGCAAGAGGTTCCCAAAGCTTCATTCAAGCAACAACACCCATCCCTCCCCAATGAATCATGACAGGCTTTTTCTAGCTTCAGCAGACATCTGTGCTCCTCAGAAACGCCACATGAGAAGGGGGTGCTAAATTAGTTGTCCTATTTTTCTATGAGCACAAACAAATAGCCATCACTTTACAAGCATTTTCTCCAGCCAGGAGAGCTGGGCTGCTCCTACACAAGTCTCCAGTCCTACTCTGTCAACTCCAGGAGATGAAAAGCTCCTACCATTTGCAGCTTTCGCCTTCTCTTTCTCATCCTCTTCTTTCTCTGAGCTCTCAGAGCTGCTCACGGGATCAGGAACTCTGATCTTTTCTGGGATGGCTGCCTCCTCATCACTCACCTTTCTTCTCCTGGAATTTGGTGGAGTTCTGAGAGAAGACAATGGGTGTCAAAACGGGGAAAAAATATCTTGAACAAATTAGAATATAATTATTCATTCACTCTCAGATCAAGCTCCAGACTAAGAATAGGCAGTGACATTTCTCTACAGAGGAATTCCTAAGGGGGTGGGAGAAATACTTCTCTAACCTCCAAGGGACATCTCCAGTCCTCATTAAATGTCCAAGAGCAACATATCCCTGCAACACTCACAGGAGATACTGAACCTAGACCATTCTTCTGTGCCCTAGGCAGACTCTCTCTCACTTTAGCAGAGAAATAAAAACATACACAGTCAGGCTGGTGCTCGGTAGAAGGGATCCTACAGAACAAATTCCGTCTCCAGGAGGCAGCTACAGCCTCAGAGTAAGCGTAGCCTCAGGGTTAGGGCAGATATTCCCAAAATACCAGGTCTCCTGGTATTCCACAGGACCAGAAGTCAATCTAAAGGGTAGAAAAGCCATTTGAACTTGGGCTCTCAAGTCAAAAGGGCAGGAAAGTCAGGTTGCAGAGAGGTTGAAGGAAGTGGCTGGACCTACAGAAGATGTGTTGGAAAAAGGGGAGGATGAGGCCACATAAGTATTAAACACTTAAGCTGCTCAATTGGGTTAAAACATTAAGCTGAAGAAAGATTTCTCCAGGCTCTAAATCCTACCTGTACCAGAACAGATGATGTGGCTAAAGTTACCCAGTTTTCATTTGAGAATTAAAGACAACACATTTGCTTTATTACAAGGATAGCACTGGGCGCACACCAGTGTGATTCACACATGCAGTACTTCTAAGCCCTGGGACACACAATTATCAGAAGCAAATATCCTCACTTCTGGCCCAGTTTAGCTCATTTTATTTGTTCATCTGTTTTAAAAACAAGATTAGTTTAATTTGACAAGTAAAGATTGTGCTTGGTGTCAGAGTGTTCTGGCAGCACGGCTGTAACAGCAAGTTTTGTGCAAGCAGGCTAAGCCAAAGGCACGTTTGCTCTCAGAAAGTCCTGTAGCTACTCCAATAATCATTTTAATAAAGCAACAGGGCAACCCACACAGGCAGCTCTGATCCTGCAACACCTTCCTGATCCAGTGGCTGCTGACAGCACAACACAGACTGATGTGAGAATTTGCTGTGAGTGATCAGGAGCTCAGGAATACTCTGTGAAGGGAAGAAATGGTGTCTGCTAGTGCTGTCCCTGTGGCATTCCGGAACATCTGAGGGCTGCAGGGCTCAGGCTGCTCCCAGGGCTAAAATGGTCCAGCATTCCCCTGATTCCAGGCACCCTTCCACCCCCTCTCTGCATCCCCCAAGAGTAAATGCAGCTCTGGAGGGAGGCCACTCCTGTAACTGCAAGTCTCAGCTTGAGGCTCACTCTAGAAGAGTTTCTGCAGGACAGCACCAAGGACAGCCTTGGTGAGAAGGACAAGAGCCACATGGTAAATTAAGGAAGGACATTTTTGGGCCAAAAAACCTATGAAGCAACAGGATGTGATAAAGGCAGCTCACTCACAGGAGCATTCCAGGATAAAGGTAACTACTGGCCAACACATCCCTCATTTTGACTCCCAATCAAGTAGAACTCAGACAGACCAGGAATAACAGACATCTTTGTGGGGCAGGACCATAACAGAAGGATGACACTGAAGAAAAAGGAATTAAACCTGATACAAACGCCCTGTTGCCCCTCAAGTTTAAAAGCAAGAATGTCTGGGAGGGTTTGCTGCAGCAGGCAGGATAACCAGCACATGGGAAGGTCACCATCAGCACCCATGAGAGCAGCAAACTGTTAGAGAGAGGAACTGCAAACCTATTTCTATGCTGCTACATCCTCATCTAGATCCAGCCTTTCTCCTGCTCACGTATGGAGGACAAGAGCAAGGCACAAGGCATCAAGCAGAAAACACCTTTGAAAAAACACTTCCCAAGGCTGCTGGCATGGCCATGCTGAGGAGATCCTCACTCCAGTGCTCCCAGCTCCATGGATTCCCAGATAAGCCAGCACGGAGGTTGTCACAGGCTTCTCTGCAGTGCTGCACTCCAGCATCCAACCAAAGCAAGCACAGGGTGGGTGCAAATATCACAGATGGGAAGGCTCCCTCCTGCAGACCTTCAAGTGGGGGATAACGATGCAGGAAGGCGTTTGGAACATGTAAGGACTTGAAAGGACAGGCTGAAACCAAGAGATTTCCTCTGAGTCAGATCATCTGTGATCTGCGCCAAGGTTTAAGTCCCTGTAAGAGCTCTGGCATTTCAGCATCTGCTCAACTTCTCTGTTCTCGGGTCAATAATCCTGCCAAGCACGTGGCTTTAAAAAGAAAGTGAAACAGAACTGGGGAACAGATTTCTTACAGTAAAGCATGACTCTGAGCTCCACAACACTCCAGCATCAGCTGCTCAAAACTAAAGTAACAACTTATCTCCAAGCTCAGGAAATTTTAAACCAGTGTAATCCTGAACATCTGAAATGAATTGCTGTGAAAGCAGAGGTTAGGAGAAAACTCTACTGAGCACAGTTATCATTGGAAATCCTCTGACAACATGGAATTCCAGCAAATAAGAATCACACACGCCATGCAGCCTAGACATCAGCACAATCTGGAATCTATCGGATACTCATTCCCTCCTTTGACTTACTTTTCCCAGTGGGTAAAGATGTCCTCGAGAGAAGTCGAGAGGGAAGGAAGCAATTTCTGTGAAAGCAGAGCGAACACCAGTCAGGCACCGGCCCCGCTTCGGGATGTGACCAGCACACAGAAGCAGCGACCGCGGGGGCCCATCCAAGACTCCCCAGGAAAACGGGACCGTGTCTCCCTGCACACACCTCCCGGTGAATCCCTCCCACTCCCCGCCCCGCTGCACCCAGGGCCGCGTGTTCCCCTGGAGACTTCTCCCGGAGCAGCACGTGTTCGCGGAGCAGCAGCCCCCGGTATGGGAGGCTCTACCGGGCGGGTTGCAAGCCTTCTCCCTTCTTCCCGGCCGGCTCGGGGCCGGGACGGCCCGCGGGCACCGGGAGCGCCCGCTGGGCGCCGGGACACCACGTGGATCCAGCATGGACCTGAGGGCCGGCGTGGAGCCACGGGCCCGCGGCGCGCCTGGCACCCACATGGCGCTCCCGGTGGTCGGTGAGGGCGCGAAGGGGGACCGGGCCCTGCGGCCCCGCCGAGGCCCGCGCTCCAGGACCGCCCACCCC
>VZTH01000284.1:32087-140966 GCA_013397815.1 Aleadryas rufinucha
AATGGCTTTATACCTCCAGGAATCGCTCAGTTGGCTTTGTTTATTTAAAATAAAAGCCCCAAATCTGAACACTAATCCAGCTCCTACCAGCAGCCTGGTGATTAGAGGAGCTGCTGCCTTGAGCTCAGGGTCTCTCCTGGGCAGCAAACCTCTCCAAACGTCTTGAAACAAATATCAAACTATTAACGGAGGCTTGTGTGGTGCAGGGAATTGCAAAAGCGCTGTTTGGAGAGGCCTGGGGGGAGGGTGGGTGGGACATTTAGCACGGGGAAGGTGGCAGGTGGCCAGATTAGCAAGTCATCAAGATGCCAGCAGGGCGACAAAGGAGGGGAGCACATCCTGCTAACCTGCAGGGCTGGGACAATGCAGGCAGACCCTCAGGTCACGTACAGACAGGAGGGGGGAGCACAATCCCGCAGGGCGGGGTTGGAGGTGTTCTGCCAGCCCAGCTTTTCCAGAGCCCTCTGATCTCTGTGCCAAGGGATGATTCTTTACAGGGTGCCTGGGGGAAGCATCTGCATTATTTTCCTCCAGCGTTTGGGTGCCAGGAATCCAACCAGCCCCTGCTCTGCTGCATTTTCAGGTCTCCCCTCTTCTCCGATGGCTCAGGGCACACATGCACTAGAAAGCATAAAGGGTTTGGCTTTGACCAACTTCAATAAAGCATGGAAGGGAGGAAGATAGATGGGCACAGATGGGAGGAAACACTTTCAAGAGAGACTGCTTGAGAAAGGCAAACAGAGGATGTTAAAGCTCTGAGTGCCCATGCAGAAATGGCTTGAAAATTTGACTCCATTTCCCCCCTGCCCCCACCAAGTGTCTCTTCACCGGTCTGCCATAGTTCAGGGTCACCTGAGTCCAAAGCTTCATACCCTCAAACCACGAGGGTACGCTCCGCAAACCACAGCGCAGGGCCTGGGAATAACACAACCCACTTGAATGAAGAAATCTGAAAAAAAATAATATGTATGCTGCACCACAATTACAGGTAGAGAAGGTATTTGAGGTGGTTAGTAAACATGTCAAAAAATAAATACAGCTATTCAGTCAGCAAACAGCTGCGTGATTATAACCAGGAAAATCTACCCCAGCCCAAAACCAGCTGAGACCCAACAACACGCGCTTATTAAGGAGTGGTATTTTTTTTGTGTGCGCATTTTTTGGAAGGAGGTTGAAAATATTTTGCCCACTCTTTATTTTAGGAAGGTGAAATGTCCCTGGTGGATTTCAAAAGCCAACCTCTCGGGTATGCGTTCTCCATGCCAAGACACTGAGTCACGAAGAGATCAGAGGAAGCTGTTGGAAGTCCAGACGGGATAAAACAGCTGTAATTGAGGAGCCAGCTCAGCTCCGTCTGCTAATAACCACACAGCCCTTCCCTGCCCTCAGCCTTTGNAGCTCCCGGGCGGCCCGCGCGAAGCCGCCGCGGAGCAGGTGCTGGTGGATGAGGGCGAGCAGCTCCCGCCCGCCGCCGCCGTCGGCGGCCATGGCGCGGCCCGCGTGCCGCGCCGGAGAGACGCCACTTCCGCTTCCGCCGCGCGGCCCCATGGGAAATGTAGTGCCGGGAGTCGCCCCGGGCACCGTGGGGGGGGACTCGGCGAGGAGGGGTTTGTCACCCCCTGGGGGTCTCTCACACCCAAAAGGGGGAAAAGGAGGAGAAAGAAAGAGGGGATCACGCCATGGGGCCTCTCATGCCGTCCCAGTGGGAGACGGGAAGAATGCCGGGGCAGAGGGGGGGTTCACCCCACGAGGTTCTCTCACACCCCCTCTGCTGGGGATGGGGGACAAAGAAGAGCGGGGGTCACTTCACGGTGCTCCCGCATATCGCTCTGGCAGGGGATGGGGGAGAAGGGAAAGGGGGTCACCCCGTGGCGGCTCCCTACCCCGCCCTGGCGGGGGACGAGGAGAAGGGAAAGCGGGGGGGTCACCCCGTGGCCGGAGCTGGGCCCCTCACGCCCCCTGGGCAGGAGATGGGGGCGAGCAGGGAGCGGGAGGGAGGATAAGCCTCCCACCAGCGAGGGTGGCACAGCGGGGGTTGTCTCAGCAACACCATATGTAATTCTGTATATTTCAGAACAGTTTTCCATCAGATTCATCCACAGCGCTCCGGAGCCCAATCCTCAGAGCTGATTTAGTGCTGAGTGGACTTTGAGCTGTTTGTAGGAGCCGCTCTGGCATTTTGGGGGCTTAAATAAGCAAAGGGCCAGGGGGAAGAAGTTGCTCCTGATGCAGAGCAGCTGTTGGAGAGGGGCCTGTGACGGAGGGGCTGCCCCACTACCACCCCCCACCCCGCGCTGATACTTTCCAGGAAAAATCTGGCTCCCATCACTTTGGCAGGGGTTTATTTTTGGAAAGTTTAATAATGTCCGTGGTGCGCCTGTCGCTCATTCAAAATACAGACCCTTTATTTGTATTCATAGGCAGGATTAAATATAAAACTGGCCTGGCTCCAGCTGGCTCTTGCACCAAACGTCTTTGACACCACCATGGTCCAAGGCTGTAAAGCCACGGTCCAGGTGGCAGTTTTACAGCTCCTGTAAATGAATCGCAGACCTGGACGGCCCCTTCTGGGTCTGACCTCCCCCTGGTCAAGTGGTCACTGCAGCCTGGCATAAATGTGGCCACAGCACACACCATGAAGGGGTGGCTGGACCACGGCAGTGTCCCAGCAGCACTGTGGCTGCTCTGAGGTGACCTGAAGCACAAGTCTCAGCTGGTGGCCTGATTTGGGGCCCTGGTTCTCCTACCTGGAGAGAAAAAGCCAGATGGAAGCATCCCAGGGCAGAGAACAGAGAAGGAGGGTCCTGGGGAGGCTGTGGATGGGGCTGAGTGGACACAGGCAGCCTGGGGATGCTGTTCATGGCCTCTGAAAGTGAGTTTGGGTGGAGATTGAGCCCCCAGAGTCCACAAAGGACTCTGGTGCAGGGATCTGGATGAACAGCTTTGGACCGACTCTGACATGGTCTGGAATGGCTTTATACCTCCAGGAATCGCTCAGTTGGCTTTGTTTATTTAAAATAAAAGCCCCAAATCTGAACACTAATCCAGCTCCTACCAGCAGCCTGGTGATTAGAGGAGCTGCTGCCTTGAGCTCAGGGTCTCTCCTGGGCAGCAAACCTCTCCAAACGTCTTGAAACAAATATCAAACTATTAACGGAGGCTTGTGTGGTGCAGGGAATTGCAAAAGCGCTGTTTGGAGAGGCCTGGGGGGAGGGTGGGTGGGACATTTAGCACGGGGAAGGTGGCAGGTGGCCAGATTAGCAAGTCATCAAGATGCCAGCAGGGCGACAAAGGAGGGGAGCACATCCTGCTAACCTGCAGGGCTGGGACAATGCAGGCAGACCCTCAGGTCACGTACAGACAGGAGGGGGGAGCACAATCCCGCAGGGCGGGGTTGGAGGTGTTCTGCCAGCCCAGCTTTTCCAGAGCCCTCTGATCTCTGTGCCAAGGGATGATTCTTTACAGGGTGCCTGGGGGAAGCATCTGCATTATTTTCCTCCAGCGTTTGGGTGCCAGGAATCCAACCAGCCCCTGCTCTGCTGCATTTTCAGGTCTCCCCTCTTCTCCGATGGCTCAGGGCACACATGCACTAGAAAGCATAAAGGGTTTGGCTTTGACCAACTTCAATAAAGCATGGAAGGGAGGAAGATAGATGGGCACAGATGGGAGGAAACACTTTCAAGAGAGACTGCTTGAGAAAGGCAAACAGAGGATGTTAAAGCTCTGAGTGCCCATGCAGAAATGGCTTGAAAATTTGACTCCATTTCCCCCCTGCCCCCACCAAGTGTCTCTTCACCGGTCTGCCATAGTTCAGGGTCACCTGAGTCCAAAGCTTCATACCCTCAAACCACGAGGGTACGCTCCGCAAACCACAGCGCAGGGCCTGGGAATAACACAACCCACTTGAATGAAGAAATCTGAAAAAAAATAATATGTATGCTGCACCACAATTACAGGTAGAGAAGGTATTTGAGGTGGTTAGTAAACATGTCAAAAAATAAATACAGCTATTCAGTCAGCAAACAGCTGCGTGATTATAACCAGGAAAATCTACCCCAGCCCAAAACCAGCTGAGACCCAACAACACGCGCTTATTAAGGAGTGGTATTTTTTTTGTGTGCGCATTTTTTGGAAGGAGGTTGAAAATATTTTGCCCACTCTTTATTTTAGGAAGGTGAAATGTCCCTGGTGGATTTCAAAAGCCAACCTCTCGGGTATGCGTTCTCCATGCCAAGACACTGAGTCACGAAGAGATCAGAGGAAGCTGTTGGAAGTCCAGACGGGATAAAACAGCTGTAATTGAGGAGCCAGCTCAGCTCCGTCTGCTAATAACCACACAGCCCTTCCCTGCCCTCAGCCTTTGAGCTGAGGTCTTTGCTCTGCCACTTTCACAGGCTCTCTGGTTATTGCTTGGGGTCAAACTTGTCCACACCTATTCCGTTCTGAATGACTGCTTGTGTCCCAGCCAAGCCTGGGGTCAGGCAGTGTGCCTGCAGGCTGGGGAGCACTGTCCTTCCTGCATTTTTCCCAACGAGAGCTGACAGCCCTCAGGCACGTCTGCAGGACCCTTGGGCTTGCAGGGACACGTTGCTGCTCTCCAAGCCTCAGTTTAACGTATTTGTCCACCATGGCACATTGTGTGTTGTAGCAGCGTGGGACACGTCTCCAGTCACGGTCTGGCCTTTTTGTTTGGTGCACGTGGGGTTGCTGATGCCTCTTGAGGCCTCTCAGAATGAAGGGATTCTGTGATCCATAGGGATCACGGGGCAGGGTGGTACACAGCACATGTAGGGTCTAGATGTGGGAAGGTCCCAGCCTGTTTGCCCAAGGAAGTTTCTGCCTCTGGCTGCTGGTTTTTACACCACGGTGGTGGAGCAGGGACAAGAGGAAAGCTGCTCTGGCTGCTCCTCAGCTGCGGTGGCTCCTCGCCTGACATGTTCCATGGCTGCTGATTCCATCCAGAGTGTGAGCTGCAGGCACGATTCTCCTTCTGCCTCGGCTCCAGAGCAGGGTGGGATGGGTGGCCAGGGACAGGACCTATGGGACCCCTGATGTGTCTCACGGGTCAGTGCATTGGCTGAAAGTGCAAGCCATGTTTAGAAGGATAACCTTCAAGGCCCAGTTCAGAAACTGAGCTGAATTTCCCTGCTACGAGTGCCCCGTCAAAAGAGCTTCAAGCCCTCTGTCTCCATGAAGGAGCCCTGGGGGTACCACCTGAACCAAGCAGAGGAAGGAATATGGAGGAGGTAGGGATGGGGCAGGACAAGGTGCAAGAGGTAGATGGAGATGAAAGGTGTTAAGGGACAGTGAGGAGAGAAGGTGGGAGCACGGGCAGAGAGAGAAAAAGGGGGAGCAGTGAAGGGATAGAGAAAGTAGTTCTCATTTCCAAGGGAAGATGAGTCAGGGAAGGGAGGTAGGAAGCAAAGGAAAATCTGAGGAGGGATGGAGAAACAGAGGAAATGACGACATTAGCCTGGGGGGATTTGCTCAGTGGGGCCCCTGGTTGGGCAGCTCTGGGTGTGGAGGGGGTTGCCAGGTGCTGCTCGGCAGGGATTTGAGTCACAGCAGATTTCACCACGTCTGGGAAATGTCCTGGGCTGCAGCCGGGAAGCGCTGGAGGCAAAATTGTCCCTGGCCAGTGCCACTGTCCTCTGCCCAGCCGGTGGGCTCAGGCTTTGCAAGGACAGGGAGCTGCTTTGGGAGCAGTCTGACTCAGGAATCCCGTTTTATTCTCCCCTCCTTTGTTTTGCTGTTCTCTCCCCCCTCCTCCTTTTTCTTTGTCTGCTAATGCACAGCAGATGGGAGGAAATGCCATTTTAAATGCCACAGCATCCTGATGAAATGCGATGGGTTATGGCAGTCTCGGATGAATCATGGCATTGTTTTGTGTACACGGCCCTGCTGCCGCTCGGCCTCGCTTGGGCAGCTCTCTGCCTCCAGCCTTGCAAGTACCCTGAGGATTGTTCAGGCATCCCCACCAGCCTGGTGGCAGGTGCCCTCCCGGACCTGGGTGTCCAAGTCACATTCATTAATTTCACCAGCCACATTTCTGGAGGTCAAACCAAGCCCATGACACTTTACCAGTGGTGAAACCAGCATTTAGTTTTGAAACATCTGCTCCACATTGCCTTTGTGGACTTCAGGGGTTATAAATGATACTCAGTTCTCATGTTATGTTCAGAGGATTTTTGCACAAGGTGGAAGAACAAGATCGAGGGAGCCTGACCTGGTGAATCATAGCCCTCCCCAGCACCCCCAGCTTAGCTCTTGGCCCCTCTGGAAAGCTGTGTCCCCACACCTGCCTCCTCCTTGGCCCCACAGCCAGGATGGACCCACAGAGCCAAAGCTGAGGGCTGTGATGTGGCCACTTGCTGTTGAGGCTTTGCTTGGGGTGATCAGATCATTTCCCCTAAGCTATGAGGCAGGCATCGAATAATATTGACTCACTCTCTGGCAGCTTGCTGCCACATGAGAAGGAGCAGCTCAGAAGTGAAAAGCAAAATATAAAAAAAAATTACATATACACATATCCCAACAGCTCCATCACTGGAACTCAGAGCGACCCAGCCCTTTTAGCTCCAAACTAATTAATTGGAGGGGAAAAAGTCACCTCTAAGGCTGCAGAATATAAAGCAGTCTTTTAAATTTGGTAGCTGAAAGAACAGATTTGAGAACTCCAACGAGCAGAAGACGTGACATTAACATTTCGTTGCAATATGCTTAACAACCTCGATTGGAAGTGTCTCTCTGGCTGTGTCTCTGTGCCTGTGTGTCTGCTGGCGTGGCAGTTATTCAGTGCTGGCACTGAACATCAAGTAGCATTAAGCCATTTAATTTCTCTTTTTTTTGGGGAGTAGATCCAATATACATGGATGCAGCGAGCAGAAGGGCTGTTATGGTTAATCAGCCCCCAGCCCAGCCCTGCTTTCCCGCAGGCTCTTGCTCTCCTTTGTAAGCCTATCCCTGTTAAAAGGCCTGGCAGCCTCGCGTGCAGCACGGCCAACACCAACAGCCTCAACAGCCCCGCTGTGTTGATCCAGGACTCAGCAGCTCTACCTGGGAGGAGAGGGAAGGGGCTGTGTTTGCCTTCACGAAGCCAGGGATCTGGGGTATTATTTTTCTCCCATCAGGCATCCTTTGCTGCTCTAACTGGAGTCAAAAGGCGTGCGGCAGGAAAAGGAGGGGAAGGAGCAGCAGGGGGAGGCAGGGGCTGCTCGTGCCGGGGTCATGCTGTGGACCTGTGCTGTGGTTTGTGTCCTTCCAGCATCCCGAGCTTCCTCAGCTCCATTCTGACCAGAGCAAAACTCTTGCTCCTGGTTAAGTGCCACAATATGAGACAGAGAAAGGAGGAACAACTCCTTGTTTTTCAGCAGTGAGCTGCCCCACTGCTGTGGCTGTATCCTATTACTTTGCCTCAGGACAGTTGGCTCTTGCTTGTGCTCCCACCAGACCTGCAGCATGTGTCCCCCCAGCTTGTCTGTCTCTGCCCCACAGTCCCTGACCATAACCACCACTGTGGCCAGCTGGTTTGCTCTGAATTCCCCCTGTGTAAAGTCTGGGAGGCTTGGAAAGAGAGGAGAGCTTGCTGGGGTAGGAAGGCTCAGCAGGATGGGTCACGCAGGGGAGGATCACTGTGAGGAGCATCACTGTGCAGCAGCATGTACCACCACCCTCCCTGTGGCACCATCCTGGTGTGGGCAGAGCCATGTGCCAGCAGTGGGGATGCAACAATCTGAAAACTGGGTAAAAAAGAGAAAAAAAAAGGTAAGAATTTCGGCCTCTCTTTCTGAGGGTTTCTGCTTTGTACATTAGCGTCCCTTCCTGGTCCCCTTGTGCCTCAGTGTGGCTGCTGGGCACGAGAGAGCGCCATTAATGGGCTCTTGATGTGTGTTTATTTCGTTTAGCACATCCTGAGTGCCGTGGTGAGAGCTTCAGAGACGTTCATTACGCTGATTGCTTTCCCTGCTTATGAAGATGGAAAAAGCCACAGTGGTTAAGGGAGTGGAGTGGACAGATGCCAGATGCATTAGTGCTCTGGGCAGTCATGGAGGGCCGCTTCCTTAGGAGTTTTGCCTCAGGAGGGGAAGATTAGTGAAGAACACGGCTTCCCCAGGACCTGCACCCATTGACCAAGTGGCTGTGGGTTGAGGGGAGACCCCACAAGGGACCTGACACCCTGCAAGGGTCTACCCTGCTCTGGCAGGGCTCAGTCTGAAGGCAGGGGAGACTTGTGTGAGCACATCCAGCATGAGCCTTGCCTCGTGTCACAGCGTTGCCAGCCCTCCCTGATGCCTGTGGCATGAGCAGCCAGGGGTGGGCAGAGCAATGGTCCTGCTCACAGCATCCTCATCCTCTAAAAGTGTGACTGCTGAGCCAGCCTGACTGGCTGCAGCCCAGACCCTCTGACCCTGCCCAGGACAGGCAGCCACAGAAGGGTTGGTGGGTCACCCAGCACCTCTGCTCTCTCTCAGCACAAGCTCTGCCTGTTCTCTGCCAGACAAGAAGGTGGGCAGGATGGAAAACTTGTGCTCCTGGTACCCAAACCTGTCTGATCCTGGGCTTCCCAGGTGGACTGTGAAGCACTTTGCCTCTGCTCAGGTGGGACGCAACCCCACGCTGGCTCCAGGCACATTCTCCAGATTGATTTAACCTTGATGTACCAGAAAAACTCAAGTTTAAGGCAGGAGCAACATGTACACACGTGCTTGTGAAGGAGTAACATATGGGGGGACCAGATTTGGACCTGCACTGATGGGGACAGCTGAGATGGGCTTCTATAGCAACATTAGTCCCTGTTCTCTCTGCCTTGCTGAGGGGGCAGCATGGCCAGAGATGCCCGTTTATCTGTGTATGACAACAATACACAGGAATTGCAAACAGATTTTTGCCTTATCTTGCTCGAGGGTTGTTGCAGTACAAGGATTTATTTTGGCTTTTCTGCCAAAAAAATGTATGCAGAGATTCCACCAAAGCATATATATATATATATATATGTTTCTCTTGGAAACAGAAGAAAACCATTATCCGAAAAAGCCCTGCACTGTTATTAATCTCTGGGGTTTTATCCAAGTTTCATTAGGAATCTGGACATACTTGAAATGGCTTTCAGATAAAGCTGAATGAATCTCTCGCTGTCTCAGAGGCTGGTGCGGCTTAATTTCCTAGCTGAGATTTGGGTGGGTTGGGAATTGGGTAGGAGATTTTCAGCCACCTAAACCGGGAAGGAGGGAGTGCCTTTAAGCAACCCAATCTGGATGACTCGCAGGCACTTTCCACGGCTTGCCGGGAGCGTGGGGTGAGCAGGGATGTCTTGGCGGAGGGAAGCTCTTCCTTGAACTTGAAATTGCCTTGGAGACTCCTGACTCATGGGGCAGGAGAGCTGGGAGAGCCAGTCCTCTTGGGGTGGACAGCCTCCTCTAATCTCTCGGAGCAAAAGGCCAGAGCAGGGATGCTGGAGTAAGGAGGATGCTGAAGGCACTCCCCTGCCTTCCCTGGACCAGGGGTCCTGGATGTGGCCACCTCAAAGCCACAGCAAGCCTGCCAGCCAGTGTAAGCCACAAGAGGGTGACAAAGTGCCATCCTGTGCTGTGGTGGCCCTGGACAAACCCAAAGGTGTCCCGGGCTGGCAGAGGACAGCAATCCCCTTTGGAGGGCAACCAGAGGCTCTTGGAAAGTCCTTGATGAAATCCTGGATGGGAGAGAGTTCTGGCTGGAAATGGGATGCTGGTACTGAGGAGCTGGGGACTTTTTATTCCACCTGGCTTTAGTTAGCATCAGTGCTGGCATCAGCAAACCATTTTTGTTGCCAAAAGGTGGGGGGGAGCTCCCCAAAATTGCTGTAGCAGGCAGGGAGAGAAACCTTGCCCTTGCTCCCTGTTGGTGGTCTAATGTGAAACCCATGTTTTAGAGTAATTTTGGAAAAACAGAGAGCAGCTCCATGTCTGTCTTTTGTGCTCATGGAGAGGTCGTGGCCAGCCAAACCTGCACCTCCCAGTGCTCCAAACGTGCTGGGGCTTGGAGACATGGCTTGGTGGAGGAGCCACCCGATCTCAGGCAAGGTTGGGATGGAGGCAGGTTGGTGCCACTGGAAAGGATGCTCCAGGAGCATCTGTGCCACCTGAGAGTGGTACCTAGAAGGAAAGATGCTCGTGTTCCTGTTCCTTCTGCCTGGGATGTCCCCAAGGTGCCAATGTGTGGCACATGTCACACCTCACAGGCTGCAGCCTTCTCTATGTCCATGGCCATGTACTGCTGGTTGTCTTTTGGCCCTGTGGGGACTCTGTTGCAGATCCCAATCCTTGTGGCCCTCCCTGGGGAGAAGCAGTGGTCCCTTCTGCCTCTTCTCTCTCCCTCTGAGACTAACATTGCCCGTGGTGTGGTGGGGACAGGGACCGTGAAGCTTCCTGCAGGATGATCTTTGCAATTCTGCTTCTAGAAGGACAACCCGTGCTTCTGAGCAGCTGCCCGAGGCACTGTCCAAGACAGAAGATTGAAGTGCTCTGGGAGGTTTCCAAGCTGGAGTCTCATCCTCCCTCTGTCCCAGGAGGCCGGGGCAGCGGGTGTGGGCTCGACGGCATCTCCGGCCTGGAGTGCCAGCCAGCTCCCTTGTAACTTCATCTGGGCTGGGATGGGAAGAGCCCGCAGTGCAGCAGACAGCTCTGCCAACCTCTGATCTTATCTGCTGCTGAGAGCAGCTGGTGGGGGCTGGCCCTGCCTCCCAGGAAGGTCGGGCTGCCTGGCCGGAGAGCTGGACAACATTTTCCCACGGAGTGTGGATTCGTTTTACCCCTCATGCTGTTGCAGGAGTGCACGTGTGGATATTGGGATGTATATTTGCAAGTCCTCTCCCTCCTATCTGCTGTTTATGCTGTTATTGGTAAAAGGACAAGGGGACAGAGGGGTGATTGCCCCCTAAGTGCTCCAGGAGGTACCTGTGTGGCAGGGACAGGGGGTGATGTGAAGGAAGGTGTGTGCCTGGGTAATATAGGCTTTTTCTTGCAGCTGCAACTTCTTCACTGAGTTTACACTCCAAGGAGATTCTTCTCTGTTCTCTTTAAATACTAGAAGTAATTAGAAGCTGCTTATGAGTAATTGCTTGGACTAAACAGTCTGGTTTCATTTAAGTGGTCTGTATGAAATGCCTGATGGTTTGGTAGGGAAAAAAGTAAGAAAGACTCCTCCTCTTTTAGTCTCCCAGGAGCTGCCGTGGGGTTAAATCCCACCTTTCCTCACTCATCTGGGACTGTGAAGCCCTCCCAAAGGGAGGTGGGTGAAAACATTTTCTCCCTTGAGAAGGGTGGGGAAGGTGGAAGAGGGGCCAGTTATGCCAAAAAACGTGGCTGGGGTTTTTTGGTGAGGAACAGCTGATCCCTCGCTTACCTCCAGTCCCACAGCAACATACAGGAACATTTTCTGCCACTCCCCAAGGCAGAACTGTGAAAGCCTAAAGCCAATGTTAACGACCGGCTTGCAACACGCTGGATTTTACAGACCTCAGTGAAAATTGTGACAATAAATCTGCCTCAGGCTCCAGTCGTTAAGTTGTCCTCAATACCACAAAAATCCCTGCAGATTTCGTGTTTACTTTGGCCCTGCAAACGCCGTGCTCTGTTACAGTGTTAATGGCAAGAGAGATTTTCGGGGCCTTGGACGCGGCAGCGCTGGTTTGGATGAGCCGGCGGCGGGGAGCGGATGGAGGGAACGGGCTCCGTTTGGTGCGTTCAGCACATTTTATCAGCTTATCCGCTCCGTAGGCAGATGAAACAGTGCAAGTCAGGCGGGGTGAGAAGAGATTTCCCAACAGGGTAAGCAGGCATTTGGAGGCAGGAGGAGTGTGGGAACTGCAAGGGAGAGGAAGGTTTGGGACCTGGGGCTGGGGAAGGCTCTGTTCCCTTCCCCTGGCAGAGAGCTCGGGCTGAGGGGCAGGACCACTTGTGTGGCATCCCCTTGCACAAGCTCTGTATTTACCCCACTCCTCGTGCTGGAGGCACATCCTGATGCATCCCAGATACCATCCTGGAGACGTGATGCTGAGGAGCTGGACCAGGGCTGACCTGCGCAGCCGTTCCCATGTTATCCGTGCATCCCTGGGCTCTGGTCACCTAGCAACTGTGCATCACATCGCACGGCAGCCTTAAATAAATGGTGTTCAGCAGGACCGTGAACCCTGCCGGGCCCCACATCCGCATCCCCACTGCTGCAGCCTCAGCTCTGGCAGCTCTGCAGTTGCCAGCACACAGTCTGTCATGTGCTGCCAGGGCAGCTATATAATCCGTGCTCATGCTTTCCCCTTCCCAAATCCCCTCCATCACCCCGGATTTAAGCCAGTCCTGCGGCACCTGGTACACTGGGAGCTGCTTTCAGCACATCTGAGAATCAACTTCTCCCAGGGCGGGATCCCAACCCTGCCTTGACTTGGATCCTGGGGCTGAGCTACATCCCCTGTTTTCATTTTGCTTGGTGTTTAGGGGAGCTGAATATGGGTTATACCTTTCCATTTATAGTTTTAGCAAAGCATGATTGGATTTTGTTCCAGTCATTTTTTATCTTGACTAAAATGTCGGTTTTGAAGACCTATTATTAGCAATTTTTTGTATAGCTTCTGGATTACTGCAGATAATCATGAATCACCCTCTGCAGTATTGATATAGGTACTTTAAGCCTCCCAACAACCACCCTGTAAGTTATGCCTGCGATTACGAGTTGAAAACCCTCGGTGGTAACGGGTGGGCTTGGAGTATGGGGATGGTGCTCCAGATCCAGCGTCTGCAGAGCACATTTCTCCACTATCCTTGTGTGTGCCAGGAATCCTGGTGCACATGCTGTGGTTCAGCTCCAGCTCCCAGTTCCAGCCTGGGACTTTGCTTCCAGCCCCTTCCAGCCCCTTCCCTACGTTTGTCCTGCTTGGTGCCCATGTTGCCTTACATGGTCTTCCAGTGCTGGCTTTGGTGCTTTCTGTCTGGGAAACTGCATCTCTTTGCTTGCTCTGGTGGTTTTACTGGTGCCTGGTGGGCAGCTGCCTGCACTGGAGTGAACACAGCTCACCCTGACCCATGGCTTCAGGAGGAGGCTGCTTCAGGCCCCTCTGCTTTGGAATGAAGTTATTTGCACCCATCATAGAGTCTTAGAATCATTAAGTTTGGAAAAGCCCTCTAAGATCATCACATCCAACCATTAACCCAGAACTGACAGTTTCACTCCTAAGCCATGTTTCTAAGCACCAAATCTACATGTTGTTTCAACACTTCCAGAGATGGTGATTCCACCACTTCCCTGGGCAGCCTGTTTCAATGCTTGATTACTCTTTCAGTGAAGAAATTTTTCTCAACATCCGATCTAAACCTCCCCTGGCACAATCTCACCCTGCAGAGTTTGTCTGCAAATGCCATGTGCTGCCTCTGAGGAATCACTCCTGGAGTTTTCTGTTTGAGTGAAATACTCCAGTGTTCTCCTCAGTAAATTCAGCTGAGAGAAACTGGTTTTTATTCTCATTATTCTGCTCTGTTTCCCATTCAGGAGGGAGGAATCCAAGCTCCAAAGTTTAATCCTAGATTCCTCTGCTGACAGAGCTCACTACACAGCCAGGAAAGGAAGCTCTGCTCGGCTTTGGGCATGACTGATACAGCACCGTGGTTGTCCTGGACCTCTTCTCTGCTGGTTTAAGGTCCAGAGGTCAGACAGGTGTCCAGGTTTAAACTGAGACCTTCTGGTTTGACTCCTCTTGAGAAGCAATAGCAGCAACAAGGCTGGTGTGTTACAAACCCGGGGCGAAGGGGAATGTGGCTGCTCAGCGTTCAAAGCTCCATTCCCTCCTATCTTGCTTTCCACCCTGCTAAAATGTCTGTGGGCACCCTGGGCCTTCGAAGAAACTTCAAAGGAGGCAGCACACCCTCTTCTGTTAGCACGGAAGACTGATGAATAATAGAGTGGACCCACCCACTTGTACTTTAATCTGTCATGTTCTATGGAAATTAAGCCTTTCTTTTACAAGAAGGCAATTTGTGCTCTTGGCATCCTGGGTGAGAAAGAGCTCTCATCTCCTGCTGGATTATTGATACCTTTTGTATTAAGTAATGCAGTGTCTAATTGGGCTCTTTGCCTGTTCTGAACCACTCCCCAGACAGCGCTCAACAGCACAGGGACCTTTTGAAAGGGTGGGAGTGGGAGCTTCCAGCGCCTGTGCCCAGGGCTTGCTGCTGCCTGCAGGGATGGGGTGGGCAGAGAGGAGCTGCGGGGTCTGGCCGGACATGCTCCCTGCCCTCTTCCTGCTCCAGCAGCGCGGTTGTGGACAGCCTTGACGTAAAACCCTTTGAAATGCCCCTCCTGAGCTTTCTGCCTTCCTCTCCTGTCAGGATGGAAAACAACCCTTGGTGCTGGGGAGCAGCAGCATCTCTGCCATGGTCCCCCAGAGTGCTGAGGAAACACGTCCTGGATAAACAGGGGTTTGTTTGCCCGAAGGGGGCACAGGTGCGAGCCCGGCTGGCACGGGCAGGTGTGTTTTCCTTGTGCTGAAGTGGGGTTGTAAACGAGCAGGGCGCTGAGGCCATCCTGCCCTGCCCTGCTGCGAGCTCAGCGGTGAGAAAGGGCTCCTTGTCTGGGGCAGGCACCTGAGCCAAGCGGGGGAGTGCTGGGCTTCATCCTCCTCATCCTCCATGCCTTGGCTCAGGGCAGCGAGCAGAGCTCTGGGTGGGCACCCTGCCCACCGGCCGTCGCATCTCCTGCCAGCCCAAACCCACTGGCTGCCTTTGAAGAGGTTGCACCTGAAAGCAGAGATGGAATTTAAGGGCAGGCAGGAGCCAGGAGGCTGCCCAGCCCTGGGGAGAGGATGGCCAGTCCCTTGCTGTGCTGTGGCTTGGGAGGACAGCCAGGACCCTGGTGGGGTATTAGGAGGACATGGAGGGGCTGGGGCTGCTCCCACGGACCCAAGAGTTTGCTGGGTCGCTGGATACCTGATGGCCATGGCTGCTCCAGGAGGGAAGCCTGTTCAGGGGCTCTGCCAGAGGTGCCAGGTTGCAGCCTGGAGTGGCTTTGGGATGGAGAGACATTTGCCAGGCGGGTGCTGGGAAGAACTGCCCTTTCTTTCCCAGCCCGGGTGAAGCTGAAAGTGATGCCAGCATCTTGCATACTTGGAGGATTGAGGAGTTTCTGTGTCTCCCATGATAAATTGTGTCAGGAATGAAGGTGGGGGAGTCCAAAATCAATAAGCTGGGGAAGCCAGTGTCAGGGTCACATGGCAGTGCTGCCAGAAACCAGCTATGCTAAATGCTTAAATCCTTCCTTCCGCCGCCTTGGGACCTTCTCCTCTGCTTCAAAGAGAGCCCTCAGAGGCCAGGGAACTGCTGACTCTTTTTTTATACTTTTTTTTTTAGCAAGGCTCAGTCCTTCTGGAAGGTGTGTGTGTTGGGGGCAAAGTAAAGTCCACCCCAGGAGCCTGAGCCATGAGAGCCTGATGGGACCACGCCTTGCCCACGTGCCCACGTGCTCTCTATCTTCCCATCAAACACTGCCACACCTGGGCAGCTTCCTCATCTCCAGCCTGTCCTGCCTGCAAAGCCAAACTTGAGTTGCTTCCCTTGTCACCCTCTCCGAAACCTGTGGGTATCCACATCCCAACGCATCCCTGGTTCACAGTGAAGGGGATTCTCCATCCACACTGCCAAGCCACTGCGAGAGCCCTGGGGCTCTGCCGTGAAGCTCCAGTGGGGAGCACCTCGCCTCAGGGGAGTGCTGGATTTTGGGCTTGAGAAGAGGGAGCAGGATGAGAAGGGAGAGCACCCAGGCGACGTGGAAAGCTTGCCATAAGGCATGGGAAGAAGGGAGCGGTGCCAAACCCATGGGCTCCTCTCCAGCTCTTCAAAGCAAGTCGTTAGAGAGAGGAGAGGAGAAGGCGGCGAGCTGCAGTTTCCCAGAAGGTGGAGAAAGGCAAGGGAAAGAATATTATGTGAAGGAAGGGAAGCTGATGGACTGAAGTCTCCTGAATGAAAGGCAAGGAAGAAAACAAACATGAACAGGAAGGCGTAGAAGTCATTTCACAGGAGAATTTGCAGAATCATTGAGATGTATCATCACAGTGACCAAAACCAGAAGAAAATTCCTTACCCTAAGAGGAATTTCTCTTATTCAGGGCTTTTATTTCCTATTTTGCTGCAAGACCAAGAGAGGAGGAAGGGGAGCAGCAGTGTTTTGATGGGGAACAAACCCTGGCCAAGCCCAACATGTGTTATTAGAGGCTATGTTTTACATTAGAAAAGACTCTAATACTGTGCTACGGCTTCCAAGTGTATTTTGATGGTGATGATTATTTTCAACTGCGCAACTGGCATGAAATACAGGCAGGGTATTGAAAAAAAGACCATTTGGCTTCAAGAAAAACATCCAGAGCCCCTGTCAGAGGGACAGCTGATGCTTTCCTCTCTGCCCCATAACGTGCTACCCTGGCGGCTTTGACATCCTGTGCCACGGCTGCTGCTGCACTGCTCCTCGTCCTTTCAGCAATGATCAGGGTTGCATAACCAGGAACTGATGCAGATTTGCTGTTTTCTCCTCCTCTGGCTCCAGCTTCCAGAGAGTGAATTATGGTGTGTTCAAAAACCTCCGAGTTCCCCCAACCCAAACCCCATCCCTGTAATCTGGTCGAGGTCTCACCGCAGCGGTTGCCACTAGAAAATTGGTTTCTATCCACAGGGTCCATGTGGCCAGAGGCAGAGAGGTGCTGGGCTCTGTGTGGGAAAAATGAGGTCCTAGAGTGGGAAAATAGAACATGGGGGGCTGGTGGGGAGGAGGCAGGTCCTGGCACAGCCTGGCAGAAATGCTGCTTGCCTGCAATGCACCGGGGAGGGAAGATGGTCCTTGGGGAGATCCCTGGAGGATAAGACACTGGGGAGCAAAGAGTGCTCATGACAGGGAGAAGTCTGGGACAGGACCATTCACCAGGCTGAAGGCATGATGTCCAGGACCACCTGGAGGCTCCCAAAGTCAGTGGAGAGGCGCTCACCTCCAGCCCCATCCTCTCCTGGGCTTGGGACTGGAGATGCCTCCAGCCTCTTTCCTTCACCACAAATTACCTGGCCAACCCCTTCTCTCAGCCTTTTCCCCCCCTTCTAGACAAAACAACCTTTCCCCATTCCTGGGACTGCTCCCTTCTTCTCCAGACTTGCCTAGGCTCTTTCATCATGCCAATAAAAGAGCAAATGCATCACACGTTGGCCGGGGAGAGCGGAAACCCTTAAACATCTAAGAGGCGAGAGCGACAAGAGGTGTTTTTTCGAGGCTCCCTGATGCCCTGTTAGGTCAAATGTCTTGCTCTGAAGCGGGAGAGAGGGGACTTATTAAAAACCTTTCATTTTTCTGATTTTTAAAGTCCTGTTTCAGCAGGCCGGAGGCCGAGGCGTGAGTGGGGCTGTCGAGGGGGAAGGGCAGCGAGCTGACGGCGTGCAAACAGATTGTGCAATATTTGCCTTGCACAGAGCTCCCATTGTAAAGCCTGGGAGTTCTGCTTCCAATAAATCCCCTGCCATAATGCCCCATTGATGGCAAGAGAAAGGCAGTATTGAGGGCTGAAAGAGCTACGGCCCCAGGAAGGGTTAAAAAATAAAGAAAAGGGGGAAAAAGTAAAAAAAAAAAAAAAGAAAGATTTGAGGCTTAGTTTTAAACTTTGCTGTGTGGCCCTCGTGGCAGATCTCAGGCACAGAGAAATATGTGGAGCCTGTTTGCATAACCCCATTTGCAGCGAGCGCTTTCGGAGCCAAAACACAAGTGCGGCCGGAGCTGGGGGGCGGAGGGGAGAAAAAAACAGGAAGGGCTGTGTTTATTTTCATTCTTGCCCCAGGCCACATAAAATTAATAATTTTTTAAAAAAATTTAATAATTAAATATTTGGTCAGAGAACCAGCTGTGCAAATGTGAGGAGCTGTGCCAGCTGCAGGGACATGGAGGGACTTGGTCCAGGCACTGGTCAGGGTTTGATGCCTCGCAGGTCGTGCTCCTGGGCTTAAAAGCACTGAAAAGGAGCATTTTGGGCTTTGGCTGGTGACTTTACCCTGGCTGCTGAGTGATTCCTCAGGATGGGGAGCTTGGTTCCAGCTGGGAAGGGTCTGCAGGCACCTGGAAGGGCTAGGCTGGGGTGTGGGTGGGTGATGCTCTGCCCACAGAGCTGCTGCCAGCCTCACATCCAGCACCCAGCTCACTTGATGGGCCTCCCCATCACCCTGAGCTGGTAATGCCACTGCAGATCAGGCTGGGAGGGAGATTCAGTGTCTTTTGTCACAGCAGCTGATGCGACGGGGAGGAGCAGGGCTGTCCTTGGCAGGGCAGATGCAGGACCAAAGCAGGCAGGGTCTGCTGGCTGGCTCAGCATTCACGGCCGGGCCGGCTGCCAGGGGAAATCTCCCCATTGTGCAACATGCTGGAGCATCCAAGGAAGCTTCTGACTCTTGAGACATCTTTGAGTGAGGCTGGACGAGTGACTGCCTTGAATTAAGAGCAGTTGAAGGGGTGCCTGCAGGCCCTGAGTACTTTTTCCATCCCTGGACCTTGTGATGCATTAATCACTCTCAGAGCAGCTGTGCAGACAGCTTAAATCGTCCTGACCCCAAAACTCCAGACTTGTCATTTCTTCCTCCTCCTCCTCCTCCCTGCTAGCTGCTCCCTCCTCTTGCCTCCTGTCATGATATCAGTGGGGCTGGTTTGAGGGTCCCATTGCACCCCATTTCCTGGGATCTAGAGTGTTTTCGCTGTACCCCTTGCTGCTTTTCACCCTTTTATAACTTCTTGGAGGAGAACCCAGCCAGCTGTCCCTGAACCTTCTGAGCAGGGTCACTGCCAACAAATTCACTATTTATTCACCCTTTGGCTTTTGGAAAAGCTCCCTCAGTTAAATTAACCCTGCTGTTTCCTCTCCAGACCCAGGGCCAGCTTGGACCCACCACTGATTTAACTGAGCTGGCTGCCCTGGCTGGCACAGAAAGTCCCCTCCCCGTGCCAGCATGTGCCCACATCCCTGCTGCCACCTCCTTCCCTTCTTTCAACCCTCTGAACTTTGGCCATTGACAGCAGCATAAACTCAGGATGACTCTCCCAGCCTGCGCCTCCTCATCCTAAGGGTGTGAGCTGGATGTGACCCACCACATGGCTGTGGAGCAGCAAATCCACACACCCAGGAGGTGCTTGGTTCTGCTCATGCTCCTCAGAGGTGGGATCCAGCCCTGCTCCTCGTAGGTGGGCTCCAGCCCCCCTCCTGTGGCCACACATCCCTTCTACTGCCCCCCTCCTGCACCTCCCTCTTGCTCATCCTCTGGCCCCAAGCAAGACATAGTTTATCAGTGATCTGTGTTGCCTTGAACACGCCTTCTCTGCCATGTCTCAGGCCTGACATCTTCAATTTCCTCTCTCATCTGTAATACTCACCCAAGTGGGCCATTATTTATTATTTGGAAAGAGCTGTGATTACAACCCCTGGCGATAACTCTGACTCTGGTTCGGGATGTGCATGGAGCCATGTGTACAGGAGAACACAGGACCCAGGAGACAGGGATCCCCCACCTCTATTTCCCTTCAGTCAGGTCCAGGTTTTTCCAAGAGGAGGATATTGTTCAAAACTGAAGATGTTGGGGAAGACAAGGGAGGCAAGTGGTGGGAAGGAGCGAGGGAAAGGAAGAAGAGAAGCGGGCGGAAGAAATGAGAGATGAACCCCTGGGGATTTATCAAGCCTCACTGAAGGGCTCAGCCCAGCCCTTCGGAGCTCTGTTGAGCGAGCAGGGGTTCCTGCCAGCAGGGAAAAGCACAGAACACAGCTCTCCATCCCTGCCTCCTGCTCCTGTCCTCTGCACCCCTCCCTGTGCTCCTGCAAGCCCCTGAGCTCTGGCTGAAACTGGCTCTGTCCCCATCCCTGTCCTTGTCCCCATCCTCTCTGCCTGTGTCTAAAACCAGGAGGGAGAAGACCATCCTCCCTTTGCTAATCCTGGGAGTCACCCCTGTCCCTGGGAGTGAGGAGCCTCGTGTTCCCTCCTCCCCACTCCTCCATGGTGTCCTAGAGAGCAGGCTGGCATGGGGCAGGGGGGACACTTGGGCCACAGAGGACTGGAGTGTCAGTGGAAGGACAGGGAGTGTGGGGGGAACCCATGGAGGGGACCCAGAGGAGGGGATCTGGGAAGGGGACATGTAGGGGACATGGAGCCATCTGTCTCATCTGCTCTTCTGAGCCAGTTCTGAAGGTGGAGCCCTCCCAAACCCCAGTGAGCCCCACCACAGCCCTGCAGTTGTAAAGGGAGGTGGGGTGGCTGGGCTGGGGGCTGTCGGGGTGCCTGGTGTGCTGGGACCCCTCGGGTCCCCATCGGGACTGCAAACAGCCACAGGACTCAGCTCCCAGCTCTGACAGGGGTGGGTGAATGTGAGGGGGTTTGTGCTACCAAAATTCCCCTTCCTGGGCCATGTCCTTCTCTGGGAAAGCAGAGGGGACAAGAGGCACACCAGGCACGAGGGCTTCCTGATGCCTGGTTAATGCTGGCCCTGCAGAAGGAATTGCACAGGGCCATTGCTCATCTCTGCCAAAAACCCCCCTGAAGCATCAGGGCACTGGCCCATTGTCCCAGCACCCCAAGCTCAGATCAGTACCCCTGCATTGGCAGAGGTCTCTGGTTCCCACCAAACCTTGCCCCTGGCTGGCTGTGACAATGGCCCTTTGCTGCCTCAGTTTCCCCACTTGGAAAACGGGTGCAGCAGCACCCACCCCACTCTGTAGCGTTCTGCAAGCCCCTGGGTGGTTTTATTAACACTGGGGGAGTTCAAACACGTTTTTGCAGCTTCCCCTTGTTCAGGATTTATTTGGATGGTGATCCTGTCGGATCCAGCCGGCCCCAGCAATCCCTCCCAGAGCCCCTTCCTGCTGCCCTCCCGGGCTGGATGCTGCGGGGGCTTCAGCTGAGCATCCCGCCAAGGGTCCTGATCCGTGTGTCACGCCTCGGTGCAAGCAGGGAGGGAAGCATCGGTGGCTCAGGGAATGCCACGCTTAGGACGCTGCATGCTCTGGGGCTTCCCAGCTTTTTGCTGGAGCTGCTGAGCTGGGAGGGGCCGAGCCGTCAGCTCCCCATAAACCTGGCGGCTTAGACCACGTCCTGGGCAGATGTTGGGACTCTGCCTTGGAGAGGAGGTTGGGAAAAGGAGAGGGCGGCCCTTGCCCGGAGAGTGAGGAGGAGAGCTCGGCACCCCTGGGCTTGAACTTTAGCACCCTCTTCCGCAGGAGTTTAAAGCCAAGGATCGTCGTATCCCGAGCGAGCCTGGATAGCCGGGCAGGCGCAGGGCTGGAGCAGACGAGAAGCCAGCAACTTTCTCTGACGAGGATTTTATGGAGCTCTTCATAAAGAAATAACACCAGGGAGAAAACCCCAGGAAGCCAGGAAGTGTTTCCAACGCTCGGGACGCTGGTGAGCGGCTCCGGGCCGCCGCAGTCCCTGCGAGGAGCCCGTCCTGCCCTGCAGATGTGTGTGATTGGAGCAGCGCGAGGGTTATTTTCCTTTGACTGAAGGCAACCCAGCCCCGGCGGATTAAGCTCTTTGTGTGCACGCGAGTGTGCCTTGATGGAAGCTGCTCCCGCAAAACCAGCTGCAGGGGTTGCGGGGAGCATCCCCTAGGTCAGGGGGCCCTCCTGGAGGAGGGGGAGACCTCCTGTTTTCGTGGCTGTGAGACGATGCTGGGACGGTAACTCCCTTGGCAGGCAGCACAGCGTTTCGGGATGGCCGTCTATGCCCTCACGGGCTTCTCGCTCGTCAGCCTGCTCAGCTTTGGCT
This sequence comes from Aleadryas rufinucha, assembly GCA_013397815.1. NCBI lineage: Eukaryota > Metazoa > Chordata > Aves > Passeriformes > Aleadryas > Aleadryas rufinucha. Next base: position 53,870 of record VZTH01000284.1, read on the forward strand.
ATTTATCTTGGGACTGGATGAAGCCCAGTTTGGTGGCCGACGTGGCCACAGACCCCATGGAGAAATCACTGCCTCCCACCTTCACCAGGCCACCCCACATCATCTTCATTCTGACTGATGACCAGGGCTACCACGACATCGGCTATCACGGCTCAGATATCCAGACACCGACGCTGGATAGGCTGGCAGCGGAGGGTGTGAAGCTGGAGAACTACTACATCCAGCCCATCTGCACCCCGTCCCGGAGCCAGCTGATAACTGGCAGGTAAGCCAGCGCCTGCTCACACCCTACTCATGTCCCCCTTTGGTCCCTTCTGTAGGTCTGAGGGGCTTAACCCCAGCTGGTTGCTAGACCAGTGCCCTGGTGTATTAGCAAGGGATGGAGATCCTCCAGCGGCTCCGGATTTCTCTAGAAAGCTTCCTGGGTGAACAGTTGATTTCCACACAGGATTAATAGTGGCACATGGCAAGAGCAAAAATGTGGATGCTGCTGGGTAATGGATGTCACTTTGGGAGAGGGCGGTCTCTAGTCAGGAGGTGTTTTGGTGCTGGGCAAGGTGCTGTGTCCCTAGGTAGTCCCTGACACAGTGGCTCTCGGGGTTTTTCTGTGAGGCCCTTGGTCTGTGCTTCCCCTGCATGCGTGTTCAGTGCGGCACTGGCCAGCACAGGCTGGATGTCGCTCCATCGCCCTCTCCCATGGCAGCACAGTCAGATGTCCCCTTATCCTGGGCCATTCTGCCTTCTAGGATAGGTGGGGCTTTCTCTGGAGCAGTTCTGTGTGGTCAGCACTCACTGCAGGAGGCAGATCCCACCAGCCCATCTCCTGCTGAGGAGTGGGCCCCAGGGAGGTGCCTATGGATGTGGTCACCTACTGTCTGGGGTGGTGGAGCCCACAGGGGCCAGGCAAAGGCCTCCCTTCTCTCCTGATGGTTCTTGAGGGGTCCCAGACATTTTTGTGGTGTGCCAAGCAGGGGAGGACAGGGATGGCAGGGACGTTCAGGTAGGGCATTGTGAACCCCCTTGCTTGTGCTGCCCAGCCCTGACACAGCCCAGCCACCTCCCCAGGCTGGCAGCAGAGGGGACAACTGCTGGTGGCATTTTTGTGAGATGTCTTCTGAGCCCTTCTCTGTGTTCTTTGCATCTGCTTTTGGTACTTACGGATGGATGAAGAGCTCCCTGTCCCTGGCTGGAGCTTGCTTCATTGGGTTGGGTTGGGTGACATGGGGATCTGCCTCTGTTTTGGGTCTCTAACACATAAAGTGCCATCACGTCCTCACCCACTGCTGCTCCTCATCACCACTGCTTCCCTCTGGCTCTTCCTCCTGGCAGGTACCAGATCCACACAGGACTGCAGCACTCCATCATCCGTCCTCGGCAGCCCAACTGCCTGCCCCTCGACCAGGTCACCCTGCCACAGAAGCTGCAGGAAGCCGGCTACTCCACACACATGGTGGGCAAGTGGCACCTTGGCTTCTACAAGAAGGAGTGCCTGCCCACCCGCCGAGGCTTCGACACCTTCCTGGGCTCCCTGACAGGCAACGTGGATTACTACACCTACGACAACTGCGACGGGCCGGGCGTCTGCGGCTACGACCTGCACGAAGGGGAGGACGTGGCTTGGGACCAGAGCGGGAAGTATTCCACCTTCCTCTACGCCCAGCGCGTCAGCAAGATCCTGGCATCCCACAGCCCCAAGGAGCCCATCTTCATCTACGTGGCCTTCCAAGCAGTCCACACGCCCCTGCAGTCCCCCAAGGAGTACATCTACCGCTACCGCTCCATGGGCAACGTCGCCCGCCGCAAGTATGCGGCCATGGTGACCTGCATGGACGAGGCAGTGAAGAACATCACCTGGGCTCTCAAGAAGTATGGCTATTATGACAACAGTGTGATCGTGTTCTCCACGGACAACGGCGGGCAAACCTTCTCCGGCGGAAGCAATTGGCCTCTACGGGGCCGCAAAGGGACGTACTGGGAAGGGGGAGTGCGTGGCATCGGTTTTGTCCACAGTCCCCTGATCAAGCGCAAGCGTCGGACAAGCTGGGCGCTGGTTCACATCACAGACTGGTACCCGACTCTGGTCAGCCTGGCCAGGGGCAACATGAGCAATGTCCAAGGCTTGGATGGCTACAACGTCTGGCCTGCTATCAGTGAGGGCAAGGAGTCGCCACGCACCGAAATCCTGCACAACATCGATCCCTTGTACAACCATGCCAAGTACGGCTCCTTGGAGGATGGCTTTGGCATCTGGAACACGGCTGTGCAAGCTTCCATCCGGGTTGGGGAGTGGAAGCTCCTCACTGGCGACCCAGGGTACAGCGATTGGATCCCCCCACAGACCCTGACCAACTTCCCAGGGAGCTGGTGGAACCTGGAGCGTCTCACCGATGGCCTGAGGAAGTCCGTGTGGCTCTTCAACATCACTGCCGACCCCTACGAGCGCTACGACCTCTCAGAGCAGCGCCCGGACGTGGTGAGGACCCTCCTGATGAGGTTGGTGCACTACAACCGGACAGCCATCCCGGTGCGGTACCCTGCGGAGAACCCCCGGGCTCACCCAGACTTCAACGGCGGCGCCTGGGGACCTTGGGCCAGTGAGGATGATGGGGAGGAGTGGGAAGGCGGCCGGGAGCCCCTGAAAAGCAGGAACAAGAAGAAGAAGAAGTGTAAGATCTGCAAGCTGCGCTCCTTCTTCCGCAAGCTGAACACCAGGCTCATGTCCAACCGCATCTGACAGGACACTCCCCCAGCATCCACTCATCCTGGCCAGGGTGGAGCTCTGGACTGCAGTGCCATGGGGTGGGAGTGAGAGAGAAGGACAGGCAGGGAGGTGGCCAGTGCTCTCTTGCTCTCCTTTGCTCCAGGGTTCACTCCTAAACACTTCTCCTCCCTGGCTGTAGTGATGGCCACAGGGAGTTGCTCCCAGTGGGTGAGGAAGGGCGATGTGGTCTCTGCTGCGGTGCTCGGTGGTGGTGAATGACTGTGCTGAGCTGGGCTGGCCCTGCACAGCTGCTTCCAAAGAGAAAGACCCTTTCCTCCAGGATTCTGCAACCAAGCATAAGCTTTAAGCGTTGGCCATCACAAGGGCAGGAGGAAGCCTGGGGGGCTCTGCCTTCATGTTAACCTTCGCCATTTCGCTCTCTTTCCTCCTGGCTCTCAGCCTGTTGCCAAGCCCCAGTCCCCCAAACCCAAGGCCACATTGCTTCTTTGTGGAGGGATGGATTCCTGACCATGGATGTCAGACCTGAGATCAGCGTGGCTGGACTAAGTCATGCTGCTACAGGGACCTCATGTGGGGCTATGGCTTCCCCTCTCCACTGGCTTGGGGGGCCGGGAGCAGCCCTGGTGAGGAGCTGTGGCCCATGGAGGCATGGTTGGATGCTCTCAGAGGACAGGTGGTTCTCTTTGGCCCCACATTTGGGAGGCAGGTTTGCCCCAGGCTCTGGTGGACTCCACATGGGTCAGCCACCCAGCAGACCCTTTCACCCAAAATTTGCCTGGACAGCCCCCTGATGTGCATGGCTCTAGGCACCCCTGATCCTCCCTAGGAGTCCTACACATCCAATCAGCCAACCACCCCCGGCTGCCCCTTCCCAGTGCTGGAGCTGTCCCTGTCCCCACATCCCACTGCTGAACCCAGGGCAGAGGGAAGATCTCAAGAAGGTCTCTGCAGAAGCTGATGTGCTGTTCTGGAGCTGCAGGACTCTGAAGCCACGGTGGAGGATGGGGATGATGGGGACGTCTCCCACCTGCCAGCACCGCGCCGCATCCCCTTGCCGCAGATGGGCACTGCTCTTCCAGCAGCGCACGCGTGGGGAGGAAAACACCTCCCCATCCTCTGCTGCCGTGGGGAGCCAGCCCATCCGATTGCCGGGGGCCAGGGAAGCCAGCAAAGCTCCGGGCCCCCGCGCCTTCGGCAGGGTGCGAGCGCACGTACGTGCGCTCACAGGAGAGCTGGCGAGGATGAAAGGGGGTAAATCGCTTTAAAATCGTTTTGGATGCATGGTGCATTTCCATTTACACAATGTGTTTTACATTTCTCCCCACAGGTTTCTCTTGGTGCAGCGTGTGTAGGCGAAGGCCCTGCTGTGAATTTTGAAAATAGTTATTTTTGTCTCTGGAAAATGAGGCCCGTTAGGACTTGTCAGCTCTTGGATGAGCAGTGTGGGCTTTCTTTTTTTTTTTCTTTTCCCCCCTCTTTCTCCCTTGCAAAATAACATTCATTTAAAATCTGTCATTGAAAGATGTGACAATTGGCAGCGTGCACACTGAATACCTTTCAGTGCGCTTTCAAGCCCTGTGTGTGAGAGAGGGATGAGGATGGGAAGAAAATGCAATGACATGTTTGTATTTTTTTTTTCTTACTCTTAGCTGGATTATTTGGGGGAATTGGGATTTTCTATAGAAACAAAGGAAAAAAACCAGCTGACAGCAAGGCAGAAGAGAGGAGGCCTCTTCTTGTAGAGCTGGAAGGAGTTTGGAAAGCCGGAGTGTGGTGGTGTGTGCGCCAGTCGCCGCTGCTCCACGCACGCCCATCACCGTGCCATCCCATCCCGTCGGCTCCCTGCATCCCTGCAGGCACATCCCAAGGACAGGTTTCAGAGGGGGACTCAGCCCGTCCATCAGCTCCATCCCTGCTCCCTTAGCATGTTGCTCCAAGAGGACTGGTTCCCATGGCATCACCTGGGTGGAGGTGAGCCCCAAGAGGATGCTCCACATCCTCAAACTACCTCAGTCAGCCAGCCTGGTCCCTGGGGATGTGCACCACCAGCGGGGCTGCGGCACTGGCTGCCATTTGGCAAAGCCAACCAGCTGCTGAAAATAAAGCAACACTTTGCTGAAGAAGAGGAGGCTGCTGCAGGCAGAGCCAAAGCCAGGGGAGGGCAGGGGGTGATGCTGCAGGGGCTTGGGAACAAACATTGGCTAAGGGACAGTTGGTGCTGAAGGGAATGGGAGAGCAGGGCTGGACGTGAGGTGGTGACAAGGCTCGGGAAACGGCTTTCATTTCCATATTTATATAAATGCATCCAAGTTTAGTCCTTCTTTTATTTTTTTTTCTTCAAAAACGGAAATTTCCATGAAAACATGCTTGATTTTTCTCCCATTCCCTTTTACTAATATCCCCATATAAAGGTTCGTCTGGTCTCACTTCCTTTCCAGGTTTGGATCTGCTGGGCTGATGCTGGGTTTGCAGTCAGCCTGGCCACAGTGGTGGATCTGCTGTCATCTGTATTTTAATTAAAAAAAGTTGGATTCTGAATCTTTGCAAGAAGAAACAGCTGAAGGAAAATCTTAGTCCCTGAAAACACAGAGAAGTAGGTAGGAGCACCTCTGGGTGCCTGGAGAGAGCAAAGCCTCCAGCCTGAGGACAGCAGTTGTCCTTCACCAGCTGATTCCAGCTGTGCTATGTCTGAACGTTGGGCTGGGAAAGGAGATGCAGCTGCTGCCACGTGTTCTCCTAATCACAGCCATGTTCATTAATGGTCTGTGCTGGGAAAAATGCAGCCACGTGCCAAAATCCCGTGTTTTCAGAGAGCTGGCGTTCCCCTGGGATTGTGTGCGCGCTCTGGCTGCCAAGGGGTTAATGCAGCTGGAGAGATGCTCAGGCGGTGGAGTTCCCTGCACCGGGAGATGTGTTTTCACAGATAGGCTGAGGCTCCCCTCCTTCCCAACCTCCCTTCCAAGCGCCTGGCAAGCCCCAGGCAGCTCCAAAGCCCAGCAGGAGCTGGGCGTAGGATGGGGGCCTGGGAGGGATGGGGCAGGGGGATGCATGGGGCCATCAGGGATGGAGGGGTGGTGGCTGCCTCTCTGTCGGCATGGACTGGCTGTCTCCACCCTGTTTCCACCCTGCTGGCTGGAGGGAGTGGGAAGGGGATGGGCTGGGAATGAATGGAGTTGGAATGGGATAGAGATGGGGAGGAGGGTAAGAGGAGGGTGGGGCTGGGCTGGGCTGGGCTGGGGAGGGATGGGAAGGGAAGTGGGATAGGATGGGGATGGAATAGGGATGGGATGCGTTAGGCAGGACTGGGGGTACGTCAGAGCCTCTACAGCCCTACAGGCTACTCCCACCCGAGAGAGGGAAGAAACCCGATACCCGGACAGGGGATGGGCATCCCAGCAAGCCGCCACAGTGGGAGAGTGGCAGAGCACCCTGAGCACCTCATGCTGAGTAGAAGGTGTTCTGCATCAGGGGCACTTGTGTCCTTTCTCATGCCAGGGATCTGAGGATGTGTAGTTTTGCAGGTTCCCCCCACCCAGATCCAGTGCACGATGGTTCCAGGGAGCCGCATGGCACCTGCTGGGTGTCCCCAAGTATCATGGACATGTCCACAGGAGGGTCTTTGCTTATGAACCCCACTGTCAGGGGGAGGGTGGCACTGAGGACACCCTATCTCAGCCAAAAGCAGCTTCCTGTGGTTGCAGGAGCAAGTGCTGGGCCCGCAGGGACAGGGCACGTTTGCAAACACAGCCCTAAATGTAAATCAGCTCTCCTCACCACGGTATTTATAATCTCCTCTAAAAATAACCCCAAATTCAGCTTCCCAGAGGACAGCAACTGAGCATCCCCCAGACCCCAGCTTGCATGTGAAACTGTCCCAGTAATTTTGGGATCTCTGCAATATGTAATTGGCAGCCCGGCTGGTTCGGTGTGCGAGGCACTGCTGCAAGCCCCATCCCCTGGGAGCAGGGGCACCTGCTGCAGCCCTCCCAGGACACGTGGATCCTTCCTGAGCTGCCCATCCCGTGTGTTTGGAGTTCGGCATCAGACCTCGAGTGCCCACCCGGGGGCAGCCCCGTGCTGGGATGCAGAAACGAAAGCTCTGCAGGCAGAGCAGGGTGTGGAGAGCAGGATGCATTTTTAGAGAGGCAGCCCAGTGATGGAGAGGAGCACTGGGGATGAAGGTCTCCATCAGGTGGCCAGACCCGAGCACGGCAGCAGGAGAGCAGCATGGCTCCCAAAGCCCTGCAGGAGCAAATCTTGGGATGGCTGGGAACAGACACATCCTAAGAGTATCCTGAGGCCTCTGGGAGAGCACTGGGACTACTCTCCTCTACAGGGGAGCCCACAGCCCAGAGATGGAAGGTTCCACCCAGAGCTCCTGCTCCCCTTGGATTGTCCCCAGGCACCCAGGAGTGGGACCACGCAGCAGTTCTTGCTTGGTAAAACATCAGCAAAGCAGAGCAAGTTCAGCATGCAGAAGTCTGACACCCCCCTACCCTCAGGAGGGAAAATGTCGAGGAAAAGGGAAAAAAAACTGAATAGAGAGAAGAGCAGAGAGGGAGAAACTTTTCGTGGAGAGCCGTGTCTCTGCCAGGCAGGAGAACCCTGGGGAGGGAGGCAGGGTCCTCGTGGGGGGCTTTACCATCACCCCCTGCCTGGGTGAGGGGTTTGGGGTGTCGGGGTGCAGCAGGGGGGAAGGAAGGGACAGATCCCTCCTCCTGGCTCCGGGAGCACGCAGTCACGCGTGTGGGGTTGAGCACGTGTGGCAGTGTGGGGGTGGGCACGGGGAGGGGGCAGGTCACATTGCGGAGCTCACGGGGACACGAACATTAGCGCAGGTGGGAGGGAGGTGGGAGTGAGGCAGGGGCACAGAGCCGCCCACGGGCATCCATGGGGTCTCGGGAGTGGGGGGCTCTTCCTCTTGCCTCTAGGGTTCCAAGGGGCTGCTGGGGGCTGGCAGAGAAAGGCTGGAGGAGGAGAACACTCCCACAAATATCCGGATGCAGCGGCCCCCACGGCAGCCCCCCGCCTCCTGGCACAGCCCTGGGGTGGGGAATGAACCCCCTTTTTTTGTGGGAGTGACATGGGGAGGAGTTGTGCAGGGGCAAGGAGGCATTTTGGGCACCATCGTGTCCCTGGGGCACAGATGGCACATGCGCATTGCCTGCACCCCAAATGAGGGTGCCTGCTGTGCTCTGCCCATGCCAGGGTATGGCCAGGGTGGGTCTGGGGGTCATCAGCCCTTGGGGGCTGTGGCCCCATCCCTGTGCCCATCCATGGCTGGGAATCGGTCCCTGCTCTGCCACCGGGGTCCCCTGGATGGGACCAGACAGGAGCAGGAGGCTGGATGCAGGGATGCAAGGTGGGGATGCAGGTGGGTAATGGTGCAATTAATGGAAAAGCCATTAGACCTTTCTCCTCCTCCCCCTCCTCTTCCTCACTCCGCCACTTGCTGTCCTCCTCCACTTCCACCTCCTTTCTTCTCTCCCTCTCTGCTCCTCCTCTCTCCCCTCTCAAAGATTTCTCCCTATTTTTGTCTGGTTAGAACCTTTTCTTTTCCTTTTAACCCTTCCGTGGCAGCCTGAAAGGGAACTCAATCCATCTCAGCTGCCAAAGGCAATGCCCTCCCAGCTGGCACAGGGAGTCCCTTCTCCTGTTGTGATGAGGGTCCTGCTGCTGCAAAATCATCCAGAAACGGGACAAAAGCATAGTAGAAAGCTCTTCTGGGGGAAGTCAGCAGGTGGAAAGTGCAAGGGAGTGTAGACAGAGGGGGTGGTGCTGGATCCCCAGTGAGTGCTGGTGGGGACTCAGAGGGAAACCCCTGCCGTGAGGTTTTGGACCTCACAACTCCACTTTTATTGCACTTTTTGTGCTTTCTTGTGTTCAGCACAGCAGAAAGGCGACTCAGCAACAAAAAGTCCAAGGACTGGGGGGCCAGACCTTCCTCCTATTCCCACTCTGAAACTTCCTCCTTTCTGCCCTGGCTTGGGCACCACAGGAACACAGCACCCCAGGACACAGCCCTTGTGCTCCCCTCTAGCTGCACTTCAGGCCAGGCTGCTCACCCCTCTCTGGGGGGGACCCTCAGGAGCTGCTCCACGGGAACCCCAGGGCCCTTGGGAGGACACAGGTGGCAAAGGGGGGAGTGGGGAGCAGGCAGCGTCCCCTGCAGTGTGATTGGGGCCAGCCCCCCTGGGGACCCTGGCTGAAGGCGGGACGGTGTGGGGACCTGGGGAACTGCCATGGTTTCTCCAGCTTCTCCTGACACACTTCTGCTCCATCTGCTCCCTCCTGCCGCAGCGTGTCCCCATCCCACAGCCCCCCAGGGCCCCCAGGAATGCTGCTGCAGGTACCAGCAGGGCCTGTATTTTTTTTTTGGGGGGGGATAAGCAGTTGCTGGGGTGATAGCATCCTCCTGCAACATGGAAACCACGGTTTCCATGGAAACCTTTTTTGCCCCAATTATTTTACCACTGCCACAGCCTTTAATTAGCCTTTAATAGTTGTATCTAAATATCCCCCCCTCCGCAGCAGGTGGGTGACCCCCGGGCAGCCCCCGGGCCGGGTCCCCAGCAGGGCCCTGGTCCCCACGGAGGGCGGCGGGTTTGGGAAGCAGTTGCCCCGGCAACAGAAACAGGGCGTTTCTGGCAGCGGTGGTCACCATGGGGACGGGGATGCTGACGAAGGCTTGTGAAGCTGAGAAGACAAATTGCCCTCATCATTATCTCTGGGCTTGTCAATCAAACATATTCCCTTATTTACCTCAGCGAGGAGAGAGCCCCGGGAGCACACGGAGAGGGAGGGAGCGAGAGGAGAGCTGCTTGCCCCAAACTCTGCACTGGGAGGGAGCATTTCCAGCCCCTCAGGATGGCCACCATCACCTGCAATCGCTTCACCGAGGAGTACCAGCTCTTTGAGGAACTGGGCAAGTAAGTTGGAGACGGGGCTGGGATGCTCAGAGTGGGGCTGTGCCCTGGCTGGGAGAGAGACTCAGCGGTGCTGGGAACTGCTGGAGATGGGGGAAAGGAGATGGGCATGGAGAGAATGCAGTGGGAATCGGAGAGGGCACGCGGGTGAGGATGAGGGCTGCCAGCCCCAGACCTGCTTCTCTGTCCCTGCCTGAGTTCAGGGGCTGCTGATGGGTGTTTGGCTGGGGGCTCGGGACCCCCCAGAGGTCTGGAGTTTCCTGGGAAGGGCTCGGCTGCCCCTCTTATGGAAAAGCTGCTCCCAAAAAAAGAAGGCTGCTGGCTCCCTTGGGAAGTTCTCCAGCCGGGAGGAGGGACAGGACAGCCGAGGAAGAAAGCCAAAGCAGTGGGCACCGCTCACATTTCTTTAGGGAATTTATCTGTGTGGATTCACCGGGGCTTGACTAGACCTGCAGGAGACCCAGTCTGCCTGGCAGCCCCCAGAGAATCCTGGTGGGTTTCGGAAAGATCCGGGGTATTCCCCACCCCTGTCCCAGTGCGGGTGAGCCATAGCCCTGCCTGACCCTGCTTTCCTTCCGGGGAGGGCTCACCTCCTCTGCTCCAGGTGTCACCGCATGTGCCTGGATCTGTGTGTGTGTGTGTGTGTGTGTGTGTGTGTGTGTGTGTAAACAGAGCTGCCTGTGCACAGCGAGGGGATCCTGGGGAGCACTGAGCACCCCGGGGTGGAGCAGGGGATGCCAGGTTCCCGTGTGGAGGGATGCTCCGCGTCCCGCCCAGCGTGTGGCTGTAAAACGGGCGCAGGAGTGAGCAGGCGTGTGCCTCTGTTTTGGTTTCTGTGCCTTTTTTTGGAGCTGGTGTGTAAATCTGGGGCGTGTGGCCGCCGTCCCCTCGGAGCGGCTGGCAGCGTGGTGGTGGGCTCAGGGTGCCCGTGCTCCGGAGGGGAAGCTTTGTCCATCCGAAGGCACAGGGAGGCTCCAACCCCGCAGCCCTGCATCGCCCGGGCGCAGAGCAGCCTGTGCCTAAACGTGTGCCCACACGCACGTGGGCGTGTGAAATGGGGGCGAGGGAGAAGGGAGAGGGCAGAGATGGGGAAATGGAGAGGCTGAGACAGGAGGACTTCGTACAGGGCTGAACGCTGCTCACGTTCCCCAGCCAAACCGTGGCACCAGGGTGCTGCTACAAAGTGCAGCTCCGTGGAGGCAAACGGACCCCCCTCACCCCGTCCCGGGACACTCACATCCATCCCCGCGGCATCAGGGTGACAGAGAGGGGCTGGTGGACAGCAGGGGATTGGGTTGGGGAGTGAGTCCCTGTGGTGGGGACAGCCCCAGCTGGCGCTGCAGGCAGGGGGATGGGCACCCGCCGGGGAGCTGGTGGCAAGGTGGGATGTGGGACCTGCTTTTTCCAGACTTTTCTCGGCTTTTCAGGGCTCTAGGGCTTTGTGGTGGTGGCAGGGGGCGGGCAGGTGAGGCAGTGGCTGCTGGGTGCCTGTGGTGAGGCTGTGGGGCTCTGGCTGGGCAGAGGTGGCTGTGGGGATGTGGAGGGGAGTTGGCAGGCCAGGAGTGATGGGGGAGGACCAGGAGGGCTCCTGACGGTGTCTGGGCTGCGACGCTTTGCTGGGTGGGTGCTGACTGGAGGGCTGAGCACCCAGGCTCAGGGGCTACCTGCATTGCCCGGCACTGTGGTGTAAAACCACCTGGACAGATGCATTTTAACAGGAATAAAGGAGCAAAGCTGGCGCAGCAGCTCAGCAGCCCCTGAGAGCATCGCACCCGACCACCCCAGTTCTGGAGTGATGCAGGGGCAGCAGCCCCAGCTCGGTGCATCCCACAGCTTTTCCATCCACTCAAGAGGGCAGGTACAACCGCAGCACTGAGGTGTTGCCGAGTTAGGGGCTTCACCGGGTTAGCCAAGGTGCTGTGGGGCTGGTTGGGGATTTTCCACTGGGATGGTTTCCAGCACATCCTGGCACATTCAAAAATCAGCGCTTTCCCATGGGGAAATTTCCGCTTCACGGGCTTAGAGAGGGAAATCAGGACGAAGTGCCGCACCTCTGCTCTGCTGCGGCAGCTGCTCGCGCTGGGAAGTGTCGTTCCCCCTCCGGAGAGATGCTCCCGGTGCCAGTCGGGGTGGGGGTGTCCCGGCAGGGATGGGTAGAACGGCTCTCCCCGCACCAGACCGTGGTAGGGAGCAGCGTCCTGCAAGGATTCGGAGCAGAAAGGGTCCATCTTGAGTTTGCTGTCCCCAAGGGACTGGGGCGGGCTGTTGTGGGGGACACGGTGTGTCCCCAGCCCGGCTGGCAGGACGGCAGGTCTGCGTGCCAGGCTGCTGCACCCACCCTGTTTCTCTGCCGTTTGTTTCCTCGGCTGTCACCCATCCTGACACCCGGGCAGGTGGGAGTTTGAGATGCCACACACTTCATGGTGGCACCGCGGTGGGGCTTTGGGGGCAGGCAGAGATGGGGAGGGAGATCTGCAGAGTCTGCCCAGCAAGGCACAAGCCCTTGGCACAGCCCAAGCATGGTAGGACATCTGTCCGAGCGGGGGACACGGAGCTGGGGAAAACCCACTCCTGCGGCAGCCCCCGCAGAGCTGAGCAAGCGAAGGGCTGCTCCGATCCCCCACGCCTGCAGGAGGGAATCAGGCGGAGGGCGGGGGGCAGCAGGGGGGGACAGGGAGAGGATCCTGCCCACGGCCCCCCGGAGTAGGACAAACATGAAGTGCAGCTCCATCGGCGCCTCCAAATCCGCCCCCGCAGCAGGTTCAGGGAGAGGCTGGAGACAATTACCGTGCCGAGCCGTAGGATCAGCCCCTCCGCTCCCGGAGCTGCAGGAGAGAGGGCTTATTAAAAAGGAAAAAAAATATGGAGGAACAAAAAATCCCCAGCCCACACTCTTCTCTCTAGAAAGGAGATAAAATGCCTCGGAGGAGGAGGAGGTGTTGAAGAGAGGGAGGGCGGCAGCAGCACAGCCGGGCGCTGGCAGGGAAGGTGTGAAAAAGGGAGAAGCGGAGCATCCTGGTGGCAGAGCCACTGCTTGAGCTGGTGAGGGAGGCCGTGGGGACAAGGCATGGGGTCATGCCTGGCCTGGGGACCAAGGGACAGAGGCTGCAGGGCTGGAGCTCAGCAGTGCCAGGGCTCGGGGCTGCAGGGACAGGGCTGGTGCTGGGCTGTGGGTCCAACATCACCCTGTGCTGGCAGCCAGCTGGGGAACAAGGACACAGTCTGTACCCATGGCCCTGCAGGTGATTTACCTGTCCCCTGCTCAGACTGGGACGTGCTGTCTCATCCAAGCCAGGCAGAGATGGGGGTCCTCAGCTCCCAAAAGAGTTGGGGTGATCCCCATCCAAGGACCCAGCGCCCTGGGAGCGAAGGGACACGCTGCTGCCCATGGCCAGGGAATAGGAGATGATTCCTTCCTTCCAGAGGGGTTTCTTGCAGCACAGTGGGGCTGAGCTCCCTGCCTGGCACCCCCAGCTCTGCCTGCAGTGCCCTGTGATCCCCTGGTGTGGAAGGGGATGCTGCCTTTGCTGGGAAGATGCTGTATTTAGATGGAGCAAAGGGGGGCTTTTTTTCCCCTAGTCTGGAAAAATCCTACATGGGACTGAGTAGCAAGGCAGCAGTCTGGCACAGGGAGCAGAGCCTGGCTGGGGGTCAAACACCCAATGTGGAGGGTTCCTGGCCAAGGCAGACCCACTGAAGGACCTGACTGGAGCAAGGATGGGGATATGGCAAGTGTCCTGTACCCCTGGGTATCCTGCACCTGCATCCAGTATTCCATGTTCCACCCACCCTCCGGGCACACAGGGTTTTGCTTATGCTTTACAGACCACAAATAGACATTTGGTTTCTGTTAGGAAGGGCTGGAGGAGCCAAAAGCCAGGAATGCAGCTGGGGGAGTGAAACAGCCGCTTCCCATGGCTCCCCCTTTTTCGCCGTTCAGTTCAAATAAATAGATAAGCAAGTGGCTGTGGACATTGGCACCAGGAGTGACCATCGGTCCCCAGCCTCCAGTGGGTCTGGGACACCTACACCCCTCCAGCCTCATGCTGGGTTCTGCAGTGAAACCCGGAGCTGGGGCAGGGGGACATCCCTGCTTGCTGCACTCTGCTGCAGACTGTCCTGCAGAAACATCACACGTCTTTAGGAAAAAAAATAGAGATGAGTCCCAGGGATCCACAGAAGCCCACAAACCCTACACAGTGTGGAGTTCCCAGCAGGATGAAGAGAGCAACACCATGGGACTGACAATGGCTCTGGTCTCCCTGCCTATGGCAAGCTGGATATGAAGCATTTCGCCCACCCTTTCCAGTTAATTCCTCCCCAGGATTCAGGGATATTAACAGCTCAGCTCTTTCAGCAGCCAGGATTAAATGGCAGGACGGGGAAGCTGGGAAGCACCAGGATGTTTTCCCCCAACTCCTGCCTGGCACGTGCCGTGAGCGATGCTCTGCGCGGCAGCACCGGGCGCGTGGGCTGCCAGCTCTGCAGTGCTGCCATCCCCATCCCTCCACACCCGCTGCTTGCCTGCTCTCCTAAAAATCACATTCAAACCCAAATTGCCCGTCTCCACCCGCCCCCGCCGCTAAAATCAATTATCCGCCGCTCTTGCCAGCCCGCAGCCTTTTATTCCTCGGCAGGGAGCTGGAGTGGGGTGAAGGGGAGTGGGGGGAAGGTGGGGCAGGAGGTGGGATTGCTTTTGATAGTTGTTATTTTAGCGATTGGAGGGGTTTGGTAGGAAAGGGAACCTGGCACAAAGGTTGTGCTCAGCAGGGCTGGAGCGTGCACGTGTGTGTGTGTGATTGCAGTGCCGCAGCTCCCGGCACTGCGCTGGCACTGGCAGTGCCACGAGCTGGCAGGACTTGGGGTGCGGGGTACAGGGGCAGACGGGAGCCTTTGGAGTGTCCCAAGCACTCGTGCTTGCTTGCCTGCCAGACCCCAGGAGAGCTTTGCATGTTGGCCCATGCGTGTACAAGGTGCAGCAGCATCCATCCCTGTCCAGCTCGGCTCCATCCTTGCAGGGTCCCCTGGGCTGTCCCTGCCTGCGTGACAGTTTTGCAGTGGGGGGGATCTGGCACTGGTCACAGCCACGGAGTCCTGCTGTGATTGGAAGGTCCAGAACAGGCAGAACCACACAGACTGAAGTGGCCAAGAGCTACGTGGCAGCTGCAGCCATCACGGTTTCCCTTGGGAACCAGTGACCTCGGTAAATCACTGCCCCTTCCCTCCTGGCAACAGGTAGGGCAGAGCCAGGAGGAAGAGGAGGAAAAGTGCACGATGCCTGGGGTGTCCCAGAGGAGCACGGAGGGGACAAACCCACATTCATCCCTAGGTCTGCATGTACCACCTCCCATCATTCCTCAAGGACAGTGGTGCAGGGAAGCTGGCTGAGATCCCTCCATGTTTTCCCCAAGTCCCTGCCCCAGTCAGCACCTATCCCCATCCTCGTCCCCATGCCTGTGGCTGCCCCTCACCCCACAGCCACATGAGGGCTGAGCTGTGCCCATGCCCACGCCAAGCCCTTCACCTCTGGCTTCTTCGGTTCCCAGGGGCGCTTTCTCCATTGTCCGGAGATGCGTGAAGGTGTTGGCAGGACAAGAGTATGCGGCCAAGATCATCAATACCAAGAAACTCTCTGCTCGAGGTAAGCACTGAGGGTGTTTTGGGGGAGGCAAGAGATGAGCAGGGCTCATGGAGTGGGGATTTGTCCCCTCTGCACGGTGCTGAGATGATGCCTTTGAGGTGCAATGAGGTGGGGGGTGTTTGATGTGTGACAGGGACCCCCTCATCCCACCCTGTCCCCACTGCAGTACACACAGCTCCTTGATGGACGGGGTGAACGTCCTGAGGAGGTGTCTTGGTGGCTGCTGGCCACATCCCATCCGATCACAGGGATGCATCCGCAGCCTGGCTGTGCCGAGGCTCAGGGGCACTCCCGGACCCCAATCTGCCTGAGGAGCCAGAGAACCCCATTTCTGTCCCTGAGACCCCCCACCACCCTGCACACCACATTGCAGTGAAATGATGGTTACAGCCTTGCAACAAGTCAGACCATGCCAGCTTCGGGCGCAGGGTAGCACAGTTATTCTGGGAGCATCACCTTCTGAGAGGGACCCCATCCCTGCTCTGGGGTCTTTAAGTTTTCCTACTCATATACCTACATCAATGAAATGGGAACATCCCTGCACGTGGGGGTTTGACTTCATTTCTACTGGAGATGGGCCCTCACTCCTCGCTGCTGTCTGGTGAATTGCTCTGGTGGAGCACATTGGCTGTTTGCTGCTGGAAGAGGCGCTGGCAGGTCTGTCCTGGTGGGTCTGGCCCAGCTGCTCCTCGGAGTGAGGCTGAGCTGAGCCAGCACAGAAATCACCAGCCAGCCCTTGCCCCAAGCCAGGGACCCCTCTGCCCCCAGGCACCTGGCAGAGGAGCTGTGATGAGGAGGATTGAAAGGATGAAGCAGCAGATGCCGTGTCCCCGCTCTGGCTCCTCCCTGGCTGTCGGGAGTGCAGGATGGGTGCTGGGAGGAAGCATCCTGCCAGGAGTGTTTAATTAACCTCCCTCGGTGTCTCTCCCAATTCCACTGCTCAAGTCTGAAGGCAAAACCGAAATGCAGAAAAGAGTGACAAGGTCCTTTCTGACCTGGAATTAAACCAGTATGTTGCAGTCTTCCCTCCCGCAGTGCTGCCAAAGCGGCACAGCACCGGCACTGAGCCCCTCGGGTCCTCCAGCACCGACCCCTGCCCCTCTTCAGGGATGCAGATCATTCCCTTCCTCCAGAGCCAAAGGCTGGGCTCTGGGCAGGGTGTGCGGTGCTGGGCTCAGCCCTTGGCTGCTGCCCGTGTACCCCAGCTGGCAAACGCCTCCCAGTTTGCAGGGCTGCCTGGAGCAGCAGATTGAGCCGCCCTCCCTTTGCTCCCTCCTGCCTCCGCTCTCCTCCTCCGGCAGTTTGCCCCTCTCCATCCTCTCCTGGGGTTTGTGGTGTCCCTGCAGTGCCGAGCAGTCCCCTGGAGAGGTTTCACTGGGATTATTTTCCCTGCTCTGCCAGCTGGAATCACCAGCGACTTTGGCTAATGGTCTGGAACCCCCCATTTCTGCAGTGCTGGCAGGGAGGATGGCACTTCCCCAGACACAAAGGGCAGGAAGGAGAGAAGTGGGGAGAATGTGAGAGAAGCTGCAAAACATCCCCAGCCGTGGTCTGTTTCTTCAGACATCCTCCTGGCTGCCAATACAGGCCAGCAGGAAAGAAGGTGGAGGTTTTGGAGGAAAAATGGGATTTGGGTGTGTGCAGGAGCTGGGTTTGTGGGGTAGGAGAGGCTGTAACTCACGTCCCCAGAGAAGTGCTTGCCCCACTGGTCACACTGTCCCTCCATCCCATCCCTGTCATGCACCCCACAATGGACTTCAGTGAGAACAGCCTGAACTCCAACCTCTCCCTGTCACCCTGTCCCACCCTGGGAAGGTTGTCACCCATCAGGGGAAACGCTCTGGGGAGCTGAATGAGGCCACCAAGGTTATCTCAGCCTTCAGCTCACAGACTCCAGCACAGGCTGAAAAACTCACCCCAAGCCCCAGGGTGCCTCTCGGACAGGATGCTGAGCCCTGGGGAAGGTTCCAGCCCTGCAGGGAAGGGGCTGCGTCGCTTTCACATCTCAGCGGTCGGAGACACCTAGGTTTGGTTTGATGCAGAGCGAGACTCTGGGGTGTGAACCTGCAAGGTAGCAGTGATAGCACCGAGAGACAGCAGCCCTAATTATATCCTTGCTTGTCCTGGCTGCTGAGCTCCTGCATGAAATGCCTCCAGTCAGGGTGGCTGGGTCAGGTGTGAGCAAGGAGAGCAGTGCAGAGGAAGAAACAAAATTATTTGCAGATTCATTCTGAGCTGTCCCAGGGAGGAGGATTTTTTGTCTCAGCTCAACTTGCTATGCCCAGAGCTCGGTTGTGCCACATGCCCAAGCCTGCTGAAAGCTGGGGAGTGGGACCTGTGCTTCCTGTTGGGAGACAGGCGCCAGTTCCGAGACAGGGTTCTGCAATGTGGGAGAGCAAAGCCCTGGTGTGGAATGGCTGGCGATGGCGAGGGGGAGTGAAGCCCATAGCCTCATTTCATCCTGACACCTCTTGCTGGTTGGCTCTGCCTTCAATTGCTCAAATTGTACCATGCAGGGCCAGAAATGTCCTGGCTGATTGCCTGTGCCTGGATGAATAGGAGAAAAGGGAACAGTGCTGCCGGCAGGGATAACCCAGACAAATCCAGGGTATTTGGGAGGTGATCAGAGATTGTTCAGCAAAGAGAAGGGAGTGGGGAGGGAAAGGGATCATTCCAAACCCAAGATTGCCCATGGCATCAGTGCCTGGGGGCCTAGCCAGGGACTGCATCCATGCTGGGATACTGCCCATCAGGCTCTGATGCTGCACTTATCCCAAAATATGTAACTCTGTAGCAAAAAAAAAAAAAAAAAAAAAAGCTGCTCTGTCTCCCCAGGTTTCCTGTGCCAGCAGCTCCTTTGAGAGCCCAACAAAAGCTGAGAGCAGTTGATTCCCTTCCTCAGATCCTAATTTAGGGCCGTTGCCTCTTTCAGATCATCAGANGCAGCAGCAGCACGGACTGTTTGTCCCCGAGGTTGAGAAGGGCTCGGTGTCGTCCTGCCCGGTTGATCTGCAGAGCCATCCCTCCTCTTCCTCGTGGGAAGCACCATCTCCAAACGGGGTCACTGGGCAGAGGGGGACTGAAGTAGGTCCAGACTAACCCACTTGGCCGTAGCTCCCTCAGGGAGAAGCGGAGCCCCAGGAGGCTGCAAGAGGCTATTTTTACTGCTCTCCCCCGGCTCGGGTGCCGTATTCCTCTGCATGCTCCAAAAAGCGGCTGCAGCTCGGAGCAGCAGCAGCAGCAGCGCGGGGCGTGTAGGAGGAGCGATGGCGGGGGGAAGCGAAGACTTTCCCACCGACCGTCCATCTGAAAGTAGCCTCCTTCGGAAAAGCTGTTTCAGGAAAACTCCTGAGCCCCTGCAAAAGACAAAAATAGGCCAGAAGGAGAGAGAGAGAGGGGAGGGGAAAAAATTGCAGTAAAAAAAAATCCCAAACNGTCTCCCCAGGTTTCCTGTGCCAGCAGCTCCTTTGAGAGCCCAACAAAAGCTGAGAGCAGTTGATTCCCTTCCTCAGATCCTAATTTAGGGCCGTTGCCTCTTTCAGATCATCAGAAGCTGGAACGAGAAGCTCGGATCTGCCGTCTCCTGAAGCACCCCAACATTGGTAAGTGCACCCTGCACCCCCTGTGCCTGCCTCTGCTGCCCACCCACCCTCCCGTGTCCAAACCAGGGCATCCACAATCCAGCCAGCAGCAGCAGCACGGACTGTTTGTCCCCGAGGTTGAGAAGGGCTCGGTGTCGTCCTGCCCGGTTGATCTGCAGAGCCATCCCTCCTCTTCCTCGTGGGAAGCACCATCTCCAAACGGGGTCACTGGGCAGAGGGGGACTGAAGTAGGTCCAGACTAACCCACTTGGCCGTAGCTCCCTCAGGGAGAAGCGGAGCCCCAGGAGGCTGCAAGAGGCTATTTTTACTGCTCTCCCCCGGCTCGGGTGCCGTATTCCTCTGCATGCTCCAAAAAGCGGCTGCAGCTCGGAGCAGCAGCAGCAGCAGCGCGGGGCGTGTAGGAGGAGCGATGGCGGGGGGAAGCGAAGACTTTCCCACCGACCGTCCATCTGAAAGTAGCCTCCTTCGGAAAAGCTGTTTCAGGAAAACTCCTGAGCCCCTGCAAAAGACAAAAATAGGCCAGAAGGAGAGAGAGAGAGGGGAGGGGAAAAAATTGCAGTAAAAAAAAATCCCAAACTCCATCCTGGAAGTGGTGCCGATGCAGGCTCTTGATCCCTGTGGATGAAACCCCTCTTCCCTCTGCTGCACCCCAGGATGTACCAACCCCAGTGGGATCCTGCAGCTTTTGGGAAAGAATTTGGTGGTTTCTGCAGCCCTCTCAACCCACAGTTGGGAACTGGGAGGGTTCCCCTGCGGTTGAGCTCCTCCCTGGCCCCCTCACTGCTCCGGTGACCTGGATCCATCCTTCCCCAGGAGCTGCTGCAGCAGATCCAGGGAGCTAGATCCAGGGCCACTGGGACGAGCCATGTGGCTCCTGTCCCATAAATATTTCAGTTCCAAAAAAGACTGTCAGCTTCCATCTGTCTCGGGCACACGGCTGCGTGGCAGGTCTCCCCTGCATTGCCGGGGTGCCGGACCCTGCAGGTTTCCCCAGCCTCTGCTCCAGCAGGACCGGGAGCTGCCCTGCAGGGGTCCCTCCGGGGCGTCCAGCCTCCCCTTTGCACCAAAATACGTGCGGGGACTGCCGAGACCTGAAGGAAGCGCACTGCAAAGTGTCTGAATAGGAAGAAATACTAAACCCAGAGGAACTCACTGCATGAGACCTGCAGGACAGTAGCTGCAGGTTCCCCCGATTCCCAGGTTTCCCGGGTTCCCAGCTTGGCCACAGCTCTTTCCCACCGCTGTCTTCCACCCTTCCTTCTCCATCACCTGCCCGTGGGGCTGGCGAGGTCTCCGAGGACCAAAACACCTCACCCGTCCCTGTCCTTGTCCCCCATCCCTACACCACCCCTCGCTGTTCGGCTGTGACCTGGCAGGTTCAAAGCTGCAAAGGCTGGAAGGGGTTAACAGCATGAGATGATAACAAGCCCAATCTGCTGCTATTTATACTCAGGAGGCTCTTCTCCACCCCCCACCCCACACCCTCTTTCCTTTCACCCCCCTCCACTGCTCCTGCTGCCTGGAAACTTGGGCTTGCAGCTTCCCTTCCGTGCAGCAAAGGCGGCTCGTTACCCACACAGGAGCTGGAGCGAGCGGTGCCACTGCAGAGCAGCCTGGTGTGAGGAAGAGGAGGCACTGCTGCTGGATGAGGCAAAACAGCCCCGTCCAGCCCTTCCTGAGGAGAAGCACCCCAGCTGCCAAGGGGCTTTGCTGTCCTCTTTTTCCCTGCAGCGAGGTGGGGTCCTTCCATCTCCTGCGGGAATACTGTGCTGCAGTTCCTGGAAGAACCAACCTGTGCTCTGCACCGTGCCTGCTGGAGAGCCTCGCATGGAAAGCTGTGCACGGGTGGTCAAGGGCAGGTCCAGGTCCCCAGGACCCCACAGCACACCCACAGCACTGGGTGATATATTAGGGAGAGCTGTTTCCTTTCAGGGAAGTCTTGCTTTATTGGGAAAACTTTGGCTGCACCCAGCCCTGGAGTTTGAACTCCAGGTACTCGTCCTCTGAGTCTCATTCCTAAAGCTGAGTCCTGCTCCTGCCTTGGCTCTCAGCTCGGAGCTGGAGTTGTTTGGCCAGCGTGGCTCTCTCTGACTATGGTCAGTAACAGATACTTGTAGGATCAGGCTATATTTAGAGCAGCTGCTCCCTCTTATACCTTCTTGGCTCCTGGCAGCCACAGGCTTTGGGACTTCCTCAAGCAGGGGACATATCTAGACCATATGCTTATGGTTATGCTGGCCCTATCCGCCCCGAACTCACCTAATCCCTCTGAGAGTACTTTGACTTCTGTGGGATCCCAGGCGTGATACCCCCAAATCCCTCCCCGCTGAGATGAAACGGGAGGAAATATGTTTCTTCCAGCAGAGGAAGGCAGAAAAGCTGGGACTGTGTGTTGGAGAAGAACGGAGCAGACACAGATGTCGGAGCACAGGGGATGTCTGCAGAGGCCAGCGGTGGGGAAGGATAACTGGGGAATAAGATGAGCAAGTTGTGTCAGTAGTCAAGACCACAAGAGAGACAGACAGGAAAGATGCTGCTCAGCCCATCAGACCTCATTTGCCCTGTACCCTGGCCAGGTGAGGTGATGCTGCTGGCAACATGCTCTTGGCAGCCGCTGGATTTGCCCACGGAGCTTGGAGACAGGAGAAGGACCAGCAAAGTGGTGTTTGCTGGCCTGGCAGATAAGAGTGACACAGTGCAGCGTCTGCGCTCAGTGCTGGGGTTGTTATCTCCCCTGGCTCACACTGAGTCTGGAGGATGTTTCCATATAGGGCTCAGCTGATTTAGATGCAGTAAAAGGGGCTAGGAGTAAAACTTCCCACAAAATCTCTCACCTGAATGTTTCTTTTTTCCGCCCCGATTCCCAACATTCTCAAATATGTTGGAAGTTGTATCAGGCTGGAACGAGGTGAGAGAGAGGAAGCATTAAATATTCATAGCCTCAAGGGAATCAAACAAAATACGAGGTGGGGGACAGAGGATGCTGGACAAGTCTCTGTCGATCCATCCTACCTGTTTCTGTGCCTGTCCCCTTGCTGCACACCTGCAAGTGTGAGCAGGGATCTGAGCCTGAATAACCAGCGTGCAGCTGCAGGGTGACAGGTTTGTAGCTGGCTGTACCTGGTGAGGGGTGTGCCCAAGGGGAGAGGGTGCCAGGAGATGGGGCAATTCATCCCGTGGAGATTCCCAAGGAGAAAAGGAAGGTCATGAGCAGAAAATAAAAAAAGCCCCTTGATTGCCAGAGTTGTCATCTCAGCTCCCTGCTGAGCTCTCCCTCTGCTCGGGCACCTCTCGTGAAGGGACTGGGGACACCCATGCCTGCAGCCTGCCCAGTGCCCAAGATAGCCCAGCAGCTGCCTGGAACCTTGGCCAGGCACAGCCCTGGGGCAGTCCCCGATTTGGATGTGACCTTTGAGCCTCGCACGACTGCCCCAGGCTGGGGCCATGGCTGGGGTCCCCCCGTGAGCCGGGACCCCCACCCAGCCGGTGGCAGTAACAGGAGGAATAACCCTGCTGTGCCCTTCCCCAGCTCCTGCTGGTGCCCAAAGGGGAGCAAAGGCATTCCCAGGGAGCGGGGTGGGAGCCAGGTGTACCCCATAACTCTTCTGTCTCTGCTGCAGTGAGGCTCCACGACAGCATCTCTGAAGAGGGCCACCACTACCTGATATTTGACTTGTGAGTAATAGGTTCACTGTATCCTCTAACCCACGGGCAGCTCCCTGCTTCCCCGGGGTGACACGACCTCCACCTCACCTGAGCCCTTCCCACAGGCTGGGTTTGAACCAAATGGGTCCCCCAAGCCGGGCAGAGGGAAGGTCCCTGTGCTGCACCCCTGGTTCTCCCCCCGTGCATGGTGCAGTGACATTTTCGGGGGGCTTGCCAGGGCTGAGTGTGCTGTCAATCAATCCAGCTCCCCCTGTCTTCTTGCAGGGTCACTGGTGGGGAGCTGTTTGAGGACATTGTGGCCAGGGAGTACTACAGCGAAGCGGATGCCAGGTGAGCCGGGCTGTGGAGGGGACAGCAGGTGTCCCCTTCTCCCACAAGCTGCTCCCTCCCGGGGTCCTACATGACTGGCTTTCTGCAGCACCAGCTCGTTCTGTACTGGGAGGTGTTTTACAGCCACTCTGCAACACATACTCATAGACCAGAACTGTGGTGCAAAAAAAAACCCACCCAAAATGCTCTTTCTAACTCACTCAGCTCCTGTGCCAAGAAGTGCATGCGCTGCCACAGGACTGGTTTCCACTTTGAATCAACTGGCTCCCAGCCATTGCCCACAGCATCCTCATTCCCCAGGATGTTGGGATAGCCAACATCTGACCTCACTGTAAATGAACAGGGTGTCAGGGGCTCCCTGGTCTGGGGGCATCAGGACTGCCTGGTCTGGGGGGCACCAGGGCTCCCCAGGCTGGCAGGGAGGAAACCCAACACCAGGCTGGTGCCCAGCCAGGGCCATGATAGCACGGACACCCCGCGGATGTCACTCCTTCCCCTTGGAGCTGCATTCCAGCCGTCTGCAAGTGCTTCTCTGGCATTTATCACTTGAAAGCACTGAGGAGGAGCAGTCAAGACAGGCTGTGCTGGAGCTCTGCTCCCTCCCACACTCCCACTGGCATTTTCCAGGTTGCAGAGCCATTTCAGCCACCCCTTTGGTCCCTGCAGCTCGACCAGGGGACAGTATTAGTCTCACTCTTTTGAGGGGACATGATCTGGCCCTCTCTAATCTCCAGATATCACTGTGCCTCTTGCCTTTGTCCTCAGGCTAAGCATAGCCTGTATGTATGTCCAAGGGGGTGGTAAACTCTACACCACCTCTCGGCATGGAAATATTCTTTATTTCTAGGCAGAAAACAATCTCATTTAATGGGCTGTCTGCACTGAATCCACTTACAGCCCATCCACTTATTAGTGTCATACAAATAAAATAAAATACATGTAAATAAAGACCTTCTGCCTTGCATACAAGCTGTTTTAGAGCAGAAGCGATCAGCGCCTCTGTCTTTTTCCCTTCCTGTCTCACGCACACAGCAGAGCTGGAATGTAATGAACTAGATATAAAGCAAGCAGACACAGCAGAGCCACCTGCATCAGAGGAGAGCAGGGAAATGGGGCTGGAGCAAAGGTTGCACAGAGCACATCTGCTCTGCCTGGGTTTGGAGACCAAATCTTTGCTGGCATTGTTGTTCCACTGTTGGTCTCCAGCTCCCCGCCTCCAGTGTTGCTCCTGAGGGGTCCCCACGGGCTCAGCTGTGTTCCCCAAGCTCCTGCTCTTCATTACTGGGTGTCCAGTAGCTCTGTTGGATTCTTACTGGGTTAGAACTGCTCCCCACAGGTGTGTGGGTTTTGGTGAAGGGGAATGCTGAGCTGTGCTGCAGGGCTGCTGGTGGGAAGTGTGATGGGGAGAGGGGTAGAGGGGTGAAATGCAGCAGAATAGAAGTGTCTGACAAAACTCTGCCCCACCGGCCACTTGTGTCAGCTTTCTCCTCTCTCCCACAGCCACTGCATCCAGCAGATCCTGGAGGCCGTCCTGCACTGCCACCAGATGGGGGTGGTTCACCGGGATCTGAAGGTAGGAGCTGCAGGGAGAGTGCCTGTGGGAGGACAGGGGACCCCATCTGTGATGCAAAACACTGTGGAATAACGCTCAGAGTCCTCCAGGGCTGCTGAAACAGCAGGGAGGAGCACATGTAGGGCTGCGGGAAACCCAGAGAGCAAAGACGAGCTCCGGAGCGAAATGACACAAGGGAGATGGGGTAGGGAGGTCTTTGCAATCCATGGTCCCCTAAGGATCCAGGGACATGAGGACAAAGAGCAGGACAAAGCAGTCGGGGAGCAAATCGAGAGCTTCCTCTGTGCTGTGCTGGGAAACTCCCCTTGCCAACAGCAGAGCCCCTGAGGAGTTTTCACTCCTCTCCAACCCCCATCTCCTTCTGCAGCCCGAGAACCTGCTGTTGGCATCCAAGCTGAAGGGTGCTGCCGTCAAGCTGGCTGACTTTGGCCTTGCCATCGAGGTGGAGGGGGACCAGCAAGCATGGTTTGGTGAGTAGGACTGGCCTGAGGTGGGGTATCCTCCAGCTCTCCTTGGCATGTTAGTTCAGGGGGACTCCAGGACCCCGAGCCCAGGGTTATGGGAGAGCCCCAGCAGCACCAGCCCAGGAGGCACTGCGGATGAGCAGGTTGATGTGGAGCAAACAGCTCCACAGGGACTCTGTGAGTCACCGAGGTGTCCTGGTGAGATGGACAAGCTGGCAACAGGGGCAGACCAGTGGGAGGAAAGCCTCTTCCAAGAGCTGGAAGTGCACAGCAGAGCACTCCAGCCTTAGGCACCCTCTGGGGTTTGGCAGTGGCAGAAGGACACAGTTTGCTCTGCCCTCGGGAGTCCCAGAGGTTTCTGGAAGGAGGGTGTCTGTCCCACCGGGTCGGGATGTGCCAGCGCTGTGCCTGGCCGGGGACCAGTCCGTGCTGCTGAGCTGTGCGGGGATGGGGGCTGCCTGACGGCGGGCGTGACGGGCTGTCTGTCCCAGGTTTCGCCGGCACCCCGGGATACCTCTCCCCCGAGGTGCTCCGGAAGGACCCCTATGGCAAAGCCGTGGATCTGTGGGCTTGCGGTAAGTCAGACCGGGGCTGGAATGGCGGGAGCGGGCTGNGGATGAGGAGGCTGTTCATCCAGCGTGTCCTCCCAAGTTAGAGTTGCCAGTCAAATCTCAGGGAGGTCAGGGTGGAGGATTTACCCAAGAGGTGGCACATTACCCTGGGCAACACCCTCTCTCCCAATCCAGTGGCACCCTTCTCTGAAGGATCAGCTCCCTTGCTGTGTACCCAAAGCTCCCAGTCAGGGGAGGTGCTGCCTCTTTTCCCTGCGGTGCTGGTGGAGTCGGGCAATGCCTCCGTGCAGATGCAGCCATAGGGGAGCCTTTTTCCATTCACGATGGAGAGGAGGCAACACCCATCCCTGCCAGGGCACCCACTTTGGGCTCTGCATGGTGGCTGCCAGAGCCTTGAACCTCCCCAGGTGCTGAGCTGGACCCACCAACAAGCTTTTTGCTCTTTAAACAGTGAGCAAATCTTCACGCTTCTGTAATTTCTGTTTCTCTGCTTGAGCCTGACCAGTCCCCAGGCTGTGTGTGCTCCTGCCTCCAGAAATGAATTCTCTCCCACTGATCTCATCTCGTCTCCTGGGCAGGTGTCATCCTCTACATCCTTCTGGTTGGGTACCCACCCTTTTGGGATGAAGACCAACACCGACTCTACCAGCAGATCAAAGCTGGGGCTTACGATGTGAGTGAGTTTGTCTTGCTGCCCCCTTTCACAGTCTCCTCTCTCTCCTGCTGTCCCTGCCTTGCAGCCTGCTGCTCTAGAAGAGCAACCAAGACAAATTCATACAGATGGGAACAAGGTTCTTTCCTCTGCCCTGGTTGCAGAGCGTTGGCCACATTGCCATGCCCAGGTGCACACGTTGGCATGTTTCAGGGCCACTTTGTGGGAGAGACAGGTCTTGTCCCGAGCCTTCCAACTTCCTTCTTCCACTCCTGCTCTTCAGTTTTCTACCTGGCAGCTCTTTGCAGTTGCTACCATCCCTCCAACCTGTCCCAGGCTGCAGGAGAAGCAACCCAAGTGCAAAGGGGCTTTCTGCCAGCTTTCACTCTGGTCCCTTTGCTTTGGCAGTTCCCCTCCCCTGAGTGGGACACGGTCACTCCTGAAGCGAAAGATCTCATCAACAAGATGTTGACCATCAACCCATCCAAGCGCATCACGGCAGCCGAGGCTCTGAAGCACCCCTGGATATCGGTGAGTTGGGCCAGAAGGTAGAGAGATGTGGGGATTCACAAGGGGAGAACATCTCATTGGGGATCACATGTTATCAAACATGCTGCCAGCTCTCTTCTCTATCCTGGGAAGATGGTTTCCTGGCACGGTTCCTCCCAATGCTCTCACAGCAGCATTTCCCCTGAGGTTTTACAGCAGAGAAAAGCTTGTGAATGCAAACAGCATGTTCCTGGGGGAGCTGGCGATGGGAGGGACACACATGCTCCCAGCCCTGGTGGGGACAGGCTCATTTCTCGGTGTCACGCTGTGCTGGGAGGTCTTTCTTCAGAGGCAATGGGAGTAGGCTCATGTTTATCCATCCATCCATCCACCCCAGCAGCAATCCCTCCACCCTTCACGGCATCCCGCTGTTTCAGCTGCTGGTTCTCACTCAGAATCAGATCCTAAAGGCAGGAGGAGTCTGTGGGCTTAACCACTCATGTACAAACCCTGAGCACATTGCTGGTCAGTGAAGGGGCTAACTCGGGGGGCAGCCAGTTCTCCACGCACCCCCACCACCAGAGCAGATCCTGCTGACTCCAAAGCTTTGATCTCCCACTGCCCATTAAACTTTCATCTGCTGCTGCTGCTGCAGGCAGCTCTGGCCCGTGCCTCGGCCATGGGAGATCACACACGTGTGTGTGCATGTGCGAGTGGGGCTGGGGGAGCCCCTTCCCCCCAGCACTGCTCTGAGCCAGCTCTCTCTCCCCCCAGCACCGTGCCACCGTGGCGTCATGCATGCACAGGCAGGAGACAGTGGACTGTCTGAAGAAGTTCAATGCCCGGAGGAAGCTGAAGGTAACTCTGTCCAAGCTGGCTGCTAAATGCACAATCAGGTCATTGGTGGGCTTGTTCCCTGTGTGGGAAACGACAGGGTGGTGTCTGTGGGCAGTGGTGGGGGGGTGATGGGCATTTGGGGACCCCCATTGTGAAGAAGGGGAACGAGACTGAGTGGGGTGGCAGCTTCATCTGGCTGGGGTTCCCGGCTGCTCAAAGAAAGCCATGGTGAAGGAAAGCACCGAGTCACACTGGACACTGCGGTGAGGACTTTTCCACTGCAGTCAGTGTTAAGATGATAGCTTCTTTTTTGGGCTGGACATGGCCCTGAGAGTCACAGTGAGACCCTTTGCCTGATGGCCAAGACACTTTGTAGCCAAGAAATAAAGTGATTCACAGACAGACAAAAAGCTTACCCACCCCAACAGCCCCACAGCCTTTCCCTTCTCGGATGCTGCCGTGCACCACAGCGTGGACCCCTCTGAAATCACCATCTCCAGCTTGAGCACCTCCCTGAGGCACCCATCTCCTGGGTGCTGCTCAGCCTCAGCCAGCAGCACGGCGCTGGGAATGGGCTCTGGAAATCACAAAGCCTCCTGCAGGGCGGGATGAGGCTGGTCTCTGCCACAGCCGGAGCCATCAGTGCTCCAGGCCTGAACGCAGCGTGGCACAGAGCAGTACAGCTGCAGGCTACTAACAAGATTATCAAGCAAAGAAACTGGCTATAAACTATTATTACTTTTCAGCTAGACAAGTAATCAAATTAGTTCAGGCATACGCTTCAAAATAGTAATCCATTACTGTAAGCAATTAGTCCAAAGTAATCTCATTATACGCTGAGTAACTAGTTAGTAGACTCAGCTGGAAAAGGGGAAGGATTTTTACGAATGTTGTTTTGTGGTGGTGATCTTTGCATGGCTCCCATGAGCAATCCCTGCCCTGCTGCTCTGAGCTGGCACAGCTTTAATCACAATTAAATCCTGTTCCACTCCCAGTGGGTCCCCTTGTTGCCAGCTGCCAGCCCCAGTCAGTGGGGTTGTGCTTCATCTAGGACAGGGTAGTATGAGACTGAAAAGTGCCCCGCAGATATTTAATATCCCTTAAATCTCAGAGGGAAGGCAGTTTTGGAGAATGCAACCCAATGCCCTGGTGCTGGGGATATGGGGTCAGGTATTGAGAGCTGCTTTTGATGGCAGGAGGAGAATATCAGTCCGTGGGCCAGTTTCCTTCCTTCCAGTGGCTGGGGGACAGGTGCTGAGCATGGCTTTCCTCCCCCAGAGATGGGGGGAGCAGCAGGATGCAGGGGGCTGGGGTCCAGCACATCCTTTCCTTCTGCCTTCCTTGTCTTTCAGGGAGCCATCCTCACCACCATGCTGGCCACCAGGAACTTCTCCGGTAGGTGCTGTCTCTGGGACTCATCTCATTTTCTTACAGGATACTCAGGGCAAATCTGTAGGGTCCCTGGAGAGCTGGCTTTGCCTCGTGTCACAGGGAGGCTGAAGTTGCAGCCTTGTGCCTCTGGGGATGTGTGGCTTTGGGTGCTCTTCCAGGAGAGGTCACCTGGCACCTCCAGGCTGGCTGCTGGCTTGGGATGCAAGAGAAAAGGTGTCTAGTTGAGGCTCAGTGATCCACAATGCTTTAGGGTTTTGGGGTTTGTATGCACCCAACCATCTGGCTTGTGCTGGGATGGGGATGTGGGTGCTGGGGACAGCCAGAGCTCAAGCAGCTGGTTTTGTGTCCTCCTGGAGACATTTGTGGCTCAGGGAGAGCATCCTCTGCATCGGGAGTACAGAAAAGCCCCTGGGTGCCACTGCAGGCAGATGGCAGCAGGATCTCTCCGGTCTCTCGCCAGGCAGGTGGATGCTAATCCTGCAGGATTCCCCACTCTCTTCCTGCCTCCCTACATCCCGAGGGCTGCCATGGCGACAGGACCGAGCATGGCAGCCCAGTCTGTGCGCTGGAGAGGTCTCAGTGCAGCCAGAAGCCCCTCTGCTCTCCCTGAGAGCTGTTCCCTCTGGGGACACCTCGCTGCAGATGGGATTTCACAGGCGATTCCCCAGGCATGGAACCAAACTGAGCCATGTGACTGCAGAGCTCATCCGCCCGCTGTCACCTCCAGCCCTCCCCAGTGCTGGGGATGGCCCTGCAGCGGTGCTACAGGGCTGGGACACACCAGCCAAGCCCTGCACGCTGCTGAGCTGGCTGGTGGCAGCTGTTTGGGGTTAATTGGGTGTTTCAGGGTGCTTTGCTGAGGCTCCCCGAGTGTCAGGTGTAGCAGGTGGGCAGGGGTGCCAGGGCAGAGGGCTGTGGCCAGGGCTGGTATCTGCATTTGTCGTGGGGGGATCGTGCTGACACATTTAGCACTTGTGGCGGGCGCTGGAGGAGTCCAGCAGCTGGGGGGATCCGATGTCAGGCCCCACGCCGGGAGAGGCGGACAGGAAGCATCAAAAGGCAGGAAGTTCAAAAGCATCTCCCCTAGTGCTGCCCATCCCACGCACGGCCCGAGGGCTCAGCAGTGTCCTCTGCCTGGGAGCACGGCAGGGCTGGTGGGCGACAGGCGCTGGGCTCCACCGGTCCCCCCTGCGCTGGGGGTCCAGGGGAGTGGGGGGGCTTGTGCAGCCGGAGGGGCTGGGGCAGTGTCGGCAGCGGTGGGTGGGCACGGGGAAAGGCGCCTGCTTTTCATCCTTGTCAAAATGCGGGCTTGCAGCTGTCGGGCCGGCGGGCCGGCAGCACATGATCCCGGCAGCATGGGGCTAAAATTAGAGGGGGCAGGCGGGCAGCCCATTCCTCCACACTGCACCACGCCGGGTCAACAGCACCGCCCGGCCAGAGCCCGCCTCTGCCGGCCAGCCCTGCCGGCCCCCTCCGGCCGCCCCAGAGACTTGGCGTGACGTTAGGACACGGGTCATGCCCCTGGCCAAGAGCCACTGGGGTAGGACAGGACAGTGCTGGCAAGGTCGCCCCTGAGCTCCCACGGGTTGCACCGGGAGTTGCCGGAGAGAAGACGAACCCCACCAGCCGGTCCTGGGGGTCCTGCCGCCCTGGCACCCGGCACCATGCTGCTGATCCTCGTCCTCCTGGTCTTGGTGCCCTGCCTGGCTCTGCTAATCTCCTTCCTCCTCTCTCCAGGAGGCAAAAGTGGTGGCAACAAGAAGAATGACGGCGTGAAGGTAAGCCCACCCCCGGTGCCCTCTGCTGCCTGCCGCTCTGCTGCCGGGGCGGTGCTGGGGGTCTCTGTGCCGTGCCGGCGGTGAGCGTTTCCGTGCCCTGCTGGCGGTGGGGGTCTCCTTGCTGTGCCCGTGGTCTCCGCGCCACGCCGGCGGTCCCTACGACACCCTGCACTTTAAAGGGCAGCTGCTGGCTCGGCTGTCCCGGTGTGTCCCCGTGCCACCGGCTGGGCTCCTGCCAGGACAGGCAGAGCACGGGAGGCTTTGCAGCGCAGCGGGCGAGGGGAGTGGGCTGGTGCTGGAGGGTGCCCGGCGGGAGCTCGCTGCTGTTTCATTGCCGGCAAAATGCGCTTGTCCCTCGCTGCCCCCAGGGAGGGGGAAAGGCAGAAGCTGGACCAGGACAGGGGACAGGAGGAGGCAGCTTTGCAGCCCAGAACCACGGCTCCAACAGCAGCTGTCTAGCGGGATGGGTGGCCTCGTCTCCTGCTCGCTCAGCATGGGGGTCCTGCTGCAGCTGGTGAGACTGGCTCCAGTTCCTGTCCCATCCTGTCCCAAGGGCTGCTGTGCTGCTGGGTGAAACATGGGTGCTTTTAACCCCCTTGGCAGTGCTGCTTGTCCCCTGTGCCCAGTGCAGACAGCAAAGAAACATGGTGATGCTTCGACAGAGTAAATGGCTTGGTCATGCTCTAAAAACAAGCTGGTGCTTGGTGGATCTTGTTTCTTGGGCTGCAGAGCCTGCAGGTTCATCAGCCCTTCTGAGGTGGGGCTGCAGCTCTGCTCCAGGACAAGGCGGCTCCAGGAGGCAGCAAAATTCTGCTGTTTCTGGTGACATGGAGATGTGGTGGATAGTGGTGGTTATTGAGCTCTGTCAAACTCCTCCTGCAGGAAGGAATGGTCCATGTGAGGGTCTTTCTCTCCTTACCTGTTCCCTTCATGAATACAATGGATCACTCAGCAAGGGAGAGCTGGCGTGGTGACATCCTCCATCGTGGTGACATTCTCCATCGTCAGGCAGAGCTTTGGAAGCCCGACTGCAGTGTGGCCACTCTCCTTCCTCCATAGGGACCCTTTGCTGGGAGAACCTACAGAACCTTCTCCCGCCCGTTTGCAGGGACCCAACTTTTGGGCTGTGATGGGTGCAGGGTTTTGGAAGAGCAGAGCCCTCAGCCAGCTTCTTCCTTCCTCAGTAAGAATAGCTGGTGAAGCCAGAGGTCTGGGGATGGCATATCTTTCTCCTACTCTTCCCAGACACAGCAACTGGGCCAGGAGAAGCCTGCAAGGACTGAGACCATGCACAACCCTCCAAACCTGGGCTCAGCTCCACAAGAGGCCATTCTGGCCATGCAGTGTTATTCTGCAGCATGAAGCTGATGGCCTGGATGGCTCTGAGAGGACATTACTTTGGGCTGTCAGGATATCATGAGACTTGCAGGACAGAATTAATAGGTCTGGGGTGGCAGATCCCATGGTAGTCACAACACCCCATGTGCCAGCCACTGCTGGCCTATACTCTGCTGCTCTGAGGTCCCGGCTACTCCTGCGTGTCACCTAAGATGTGACACCACAGGTAGAGCTGACTTGGTACAAGTTGCTGGAGCACAAGTGAGAGCACACAGAAGATGCCTTTTTAAGCTATTAAAGGAGAGATTGCTGGATGAAGAAGCTTCATCAGGCAGAGTCCTGAATCTAATTTCCCAGCAGAAAGGGACAGTTTTGAATTTCTGTTGTGCCAGCCCAACATGCTAATGATGCTCCCTGTTGGACTTCAAAGGAGCTTTGAGGGCAGACATTATCCTGGGAAAAGAGGCACTTCCTATTGTAGCAAAATAGCTTGTTTGGGTGAGCAGCCTTCTGGCTCATTCCTGTAACTCAGTGAGGAGAGTCTGGTTTCAGAGTGAGATCAGAGAGGCTGATTTGCATCCTCAGCCCTCGCTGGTGAGAAGGGAGCAGATCGTGAGGCTTCATTCCAAGTGCAGTCTACCCACTGGCACTCATCTGAAAAGTGTGGACAAGCTCTGAGAATGAATTTGCTTTTTTATTGCCCCCTTTCCAACAAGTAGAGGGGAGACAGCTTGGCTAGATGGCCAGGAAAGTGCAGGAGGAGAAGACAAGGTAGAGACAAGCTCACTCCCAACAGCTTCCTTGCATTGTCCACCTTCAGCATAACCATCCCCACCTCTCATTCCCATGCTCAGCCTGGGGGGACCTGCAGCATAACTCATTCAGGGGGGCACAGGGAGGCTGGGTGTTTTGGGTGAAGCTCTAATGGCCCACTGGGCAACCAGCAGATGTCAGGACACTGCTGAGCAGTGGTAACTTCTTTAACTGGCTGGAAAAGCAAGGTAGGAACCTGGAAGCCTGCCTTGAGTGGTTGGGACAGTGGGAGGGGAATGGTCCTGCCTGCTCAGAGCGGGGCCACGTGGTGTGGGTGACTGTCAGAAGAGTTGTGTCCCCACTTGGAGTAACGTGCTGGACTGGCCATCCCCATGAGGGCAGGCAGGTCTCAGGCAGCCATCCCTGCTTTTTCTGCCCAAATCTGTGCTGGTGGGCAGCAGGCAGCTGGAGCTGCCCTGTGGCCTGTCTGCACAGCCCTCCAACACCAGCATGGTGCCAGCCCAGGCTCAGAGGGCTTGAAACTCACCCTCCCGAGGAGGTTCCTCACCTACTAAAAGCATTCCTGGGACCAGAAATCCCCCTTGAGCCCTGCTCTGGGATCCATGGGAAGTCCTCTGGTCCCAGCAGCTATGATACTTTCACTGCCCTGTGTAGTGTCACATCTTGTCCCATTGTAAACTAATGGAATCACTGCCCCGTGTCGCATCCTGTCCCGTCCTAAACTGATGAGCTCACTGCCCCGTGTCACATCCTGTTCCTGTATGTCCAGACTCGACGCGGTCACTGCTTTGTGTTGCATTCTGTTGCGTCTGAAATTTCTGCAGTTTGCTGCCCCGTCTCATGTCCTTGGGTAGCAGAAGCTGTCAGTCCTTCCTGCAACAGCCCAGCTCCAGTGGCTCCCTTTCTCCATGAGGTTCCTGGCAAAATACCGCAGCTCACTCTGCCCTTTAGGACGTCTATTTTTTTGGTCAAGGAAGGGCAAGAGTTGACAGATGAGGCCCAGTGCCTAAAGGGGCTACAAGAGTGCTGGAGAGGGACTTTGGACAAGGGTGTGGAGTGATAGAACAAGGGGGAATGGCTTCACACAGATAGAGGGCAGGTTTAGATTGGATATAAGGAGGAAATTATTAATTGTGAGAGTGTTGAGGCACTGGAATAGATTGCTCAGAGAAGCTGTGGGTGCCCCATCACTGGAAGTGTTCAAGACCGGGTTAGATGAGACTGAGAAACCTGGTCTAGGAACTGGATGATCTTTAAGGTCCCTTCCAATCCACACCATTCTGTGATTCCATGATTCTACAACCTAGCGAGGAAGGGGAGAGCAGCAGTAGCAGAGGGGGAAACTCACTGAAGATGCTGGTGGGAGCCAATCAGGATGTGAAAGGAGCAATGAGGGGGAATGGATATCATCAGTTTTTATGCTGTAGCCCACCCATGTACCCTAATGGGTCGCTCCATGGACTTTTCCAAGAGATTTGCATGGTGTGTGCTGCTTTTTCCTCTGCAGGGCAGGCACAGCTGGTGCCTTGTTAAATATGCTGGTACAGCACTTTGTTATTTGGCACTGCAGATTCTGATTTCTGCACATTGGTATTCCCTGACGCACACTGGGATTCATTCCCTGGGAGCCAGAGGTGCAGAAAGGGTTTGAGGTCAGCATGTATGCCCCCCTGTCTCCTAGCTAAATTAAAGATGGAGATGGGGAGCAGGGCACAGTAAGGAAGGAGAGCCCTGAAATAGTTTGGGATTGCAAGCAGAAGAGTGGATATGGGGTCACCCAACCCAAAAACCTTAAAGCCTAGTGGTAGTGGTCAAGGATGGAGATAAATGTGCAGGTCTTCTCTTTGGAGTCCTGATTTAAAGCACTGGAGCTACGCTCAGGACTGCTTCCCACACGGTGGGCCTGCCTTGAGGCCTTAAGGCCTTGCTGGCCTTAAATCAGCCAGCTTAGGACTGGTCTAGGTCCAAAGCTGAAGGAGTGTCTCCACACCAGTCAGTGCCATCAGCAGGTGCACCCAGAGCAGATCCAGGGAAGTCAGTACAGCATTCACAGGGCTGTGGTGAAGCACAGGGCTGTGGTGAAGCTGCCTCAGCTTTTCAGTATGCCGCTTCCGTTCCTGTGAGCTTGTCGGCCTGGTCACAGGCCGCCAGAGCGGTCAGTGACTCCTAGGGGATTCCCTTTTGGACTAGCCAGGTCCTTGGGATGAGCAACCCCAGAGATTGTGGCAGGTCAGGAGAGAAAGGTGCTGCCAGGAATGCGGGGAGGGAGCTGGCAAGTCACCACCAGCACTACAGCCAGCGGCACATCCCTACAGGAGCAACGAGTCCCTCCGCGCCTTTCGTTTGCCCCTCCATGAGGACCGAGAAGGGTGGCTCAGGAGCTGCTGCCTTTCATGTGCTGCTCTCAGCCTTTCTCACTCTGTGTCTCTTCCTGTTCCATCTCTTCTCCTTGTTTTTCCAGAAAAGAAAGTCCAGTTCCAGCGTTCAGTTAATGGTGAGTGTCCTTCGTCTTCCTAAATGCCGATATTGCTGGGCCTCTCCACATGTTCCAGCTTCCCCCGTTTTTGGAAGTTACCTCGGGGTAGGGAAGAAGGGACAGCGGGGTTGGAGGGAACATCCTCAAAGCCGTATCACCCACAAACCCCATTAACAGGGTTGGTGCAGGCACTTGCTGGCCACCAGCTGGTGGGAAGCCAGCCCTGGTTCTTGCTGATGGGTTCTCATGCCGTTTCTCCCAGTTCTCCTGACTCAGGTCTGCAGGCTGCATCGGTCCAAGGAGCCTTGGAGAAACACCTTCCATGCCTCTGCGGGGACTGTATGGTCATGGGACACCTTGCCAACCTACATCGGGGTCTTCTGGGTAATACACAAGCAAGGCTCTGCTGGGAAGAGCTAGCAGAGCCATTGCTCTAGCTCCGCTAGCAGAGTTGCCTTGATGAGGCTCCCGGAGAGAGACGGGGGGTCAGTACCCCTCTCCCCCCAAATCTGTGTAGTGCTCAGCTGTTTCTTGAAAGAGCTGTGTCTCAGCCTTCAGTGGTCCATGTGGGTCTTGGAAGCACTGTTTTATTGTACATTTCTCTCCCTACTCTGCGGTCAGTGTGGTCTCTCTCACTCCTGCACAGTCCCCTCTTTCTCATCCCAGCTCCTCCTCGCTGTTAATTTGTACATCTCTCTCTTTATTGTACAGTCAACATGGTGTCTTCCACCCCTGCACAGCCCCTCTCCCTGCCCCTCCGGCAACGCTCCTAGGAACCCACCACATGGCCCCTGGACCTGCCCCCATCTCTGTCCCCACAGGTGTCGGTAGGAAAGGCAGCGCCGTTCCTACGAGACCCTCCACAGCCCACCTCTTGTGCCCTTGGCGACAAGGAGTGGAGGTCAGGGAGGGCTCTGCCAGTGCTGCCCTAGAGCTGTGGTTGAGGACAGGTTGGACCTGCTGGCGTTTTCCTTGGTTTCTGTCTGTTGGCACAGTTGAGCGCTGTGGGGTCGGACTCGGGGGGCTGTCGAACACACAGAGCTCCGTCTGTCACGGGGAGAAGACCCTTCTCACCACCCCATCTCTCCTTTCTGTTCTTTGCTCAGGAATCGTCGGAGAGCACCAACACCACCATTGAGGATGAAGACACCAAAGGTACCAGTGGGGGCACATGGGAAGGTGGGCAGGTTGTTTAGGAGGGGTGCCATGGGTCTGACCACCCCTCTCAAGCTATTTGCTACAGCAAAACCCACCACCATCGAGCTGCCTCAGGGCCTTTCAGAAGTTGCTTTAACTCCTCAGGTGGTTTCACTGCTGGGTTGCTGACACGGGCAGCTGGGGTGCTGCTGGTGAAGAGCGGGATGCTCCTGTGAACAGGGATGTTCCCTGAAAGCAGGTGTGGAAATGCCGGAAATCTGCAGGGACAGCAGCCCGGCTGCTCTTTTAAAATAAGTGTCCCTTTGGGAAAAGCCTCCAGGGGAAATCCCTGTCTGCCGCCCGCCTGCCTGCCAGAGGCAGCTTTCTAAGAATAACCCAGGGAATAATTTATCGGTGTTAATTTGTAAAGTCTCTCGATGAAGTGATCTCGGCACAAAGCAAGATGGACTTTGGCCTGACATGAGGGCTAATATGACAACTTCTCCTCCTAGAGATGGGCTCCCTGAGCCTGCATGTGGAGGCAGGTGGTGCTCGGGAAGTGATGGGATTCCCTTGCCTGTCTGAACAACTCCTAGGAACGCGCTCCCTCTCCTTTCATTAGTCACAATGCAAAAGGAAAAAAAAAAGTCAGGCTGATGCCAATTTGCATTTGAAGCAGAGCCTTGTTAATAAGCCCAGGGTTACCTCTGACAGCTCCTCCTGCATCCCTGGGAGCCAAAGCTGCTCTTGCAGCCTATCCCTTCCCAGATGAACCAGCAGTGCTTGGAATCCCTGGCAGCAGCTGCAGTTCTGTGCCCTTTGCAGGGCCACTTCTTGTATCTCTTGGGGTGGCTGCACAGGTCACTCACCTGTTCTCCTCCCTTCTGAGACCCTCTCTTCCCATTTCAGAGGGAGATGAGAGCATCCTTGGTCCAGCTTGCCCTAGCTTGCCTCTGCTGTGAGTTCATGGGGTAGAGGGTCCCAGCTTAGCAAGGCTTTTCAACCAAGACCAGCCTGTCCCAACTTTTGGGTGAGGGTAGCTTCCCACTTGGTGATTAGCCTTTTGGTTCTTTAGGAAATTACAGGGGTTTTCAGTTTTGCCCTGAGTTTGAAAATCTTTCCTTTCTGGAGATGAAGAGCCCTTCCCCACATCTCTCTTCCAAGTCGCTCTCCTGCTTTTTCCCTGTACAGTTTCCAAAGTCCCCCCGCATCCTGTGGTCTGTTTCTGAAGAGATAAAGATCTCTCACTGATATGGTAACATCAGCACCTACTTCTGGTTTGTTTTATCCTTTTATTTTCCTTTTGTCTTTGAACCAACAGTACGGAAGCAAGAAATCATTAAAGTCACAGAGCAGCTGATCGAAGCAATAAGCAATGGCGACTTCGAGTCCTACACGTGAGTGTGCCCAGTGCGGGTTTGGGCTGGGTGAGAGCTCAGCCTCCCAGACCGGGGTCTCTCACTCTTACAGTGCTGCCCAGGAGATTTTACTGCTGCCCAGGGCAGGGTGACCAGGTTGATGTGGTGGGGAGAGTTGAAGACCATCCAAGAGAAGAAGGAGGCATCAGTTTCCAAGCCTGACGCTGCTCCCGTGCTCAGCTAACCACAGCTCTCTGCTCTCACTGTCATGGATGAGCCTAATTTTTGGTTTGAAGAAAGAGGAATAATTGTAAATGTGATTTATGGTGAAAGAAGTGTTGGCATCCGTGGAATCCATTATATCTGGTTTGCCACAGGCTGTTCTGAAGTGTAGATGATTTCCGTGTGCTGAGCTGATGCTGTTCAGAGTACATCTTTTCTGTGTCCAAGGCTGATTTAATTAGTGATGTCTGAGTGAGTGCAGGTCTTCATCCCTGCCTCAGAGGATCGCAGCAGGGATGTTTTGATACAGAGCAGATAATACGAGTTTTTTCCCTGATGTCTTTCTTTCTTGTAAAGAAGATGACAATGTTTGAGGAAGTTTAATTGCAGAGGGTCTGCAATTTAATTGCCTGATGGAGAATGCACCCTGCTTTGGTGGGGTCCTGGCTGCAGCCAGTGGGCAGGAGGTGAGGTGGGTTGGGCAGAATGCAGGGATGAGGTCAGATTTTTGCAAGAATTACTCACTGGTGCAGACATTCCTCAGCCTCAGGCTGAGGGAGCCATCCCGAGCAGGAGGCATTTGGATTCTTCAGGCTCTCACGCCAGAAGTGGTGAGATAACCTCTCCCTTTTCTCTCCCCTTCCCGACTCTCCAGGAAAATGTGTGACCCTGGAATGACTGCTTTTGAGCCTGAGGCTCTGGGCAACCTTGTGGAAGGCCTGGATTTCCACCGATTCTACTTTGAAAACCGTAAGCAGCTCACTTGCTTTCCAAGGGACCCCTCCCACCTCCCATGTGCTTGTCTTGACCTCCATCAGTTTGCTGGAGGGAGTAGGGTTAGGGTGGCTGTGGGAGCATCTCTGGCTGATGTGGAAGATCCCAGCAGGAGGTGTTAGGTCAGCTGGGGCCAGGTGTCTGCGGGGGAGTTGTTGGGTTAACTGTTTTCTAGGTGGACCCATCCTGAACCCACCTGTACAGCATTTACTCGGTCCCATCAAGCAGAGAGTTTAACACAAGTGTCTCCCCTTCCCACATTGCTGCCACTCCAGGCAAGAGCCACCCAAACTCCTTCCCCTGCCAAAATCCACTCGTGCTTGTCTCCTCTCCAGTGTGGTCCCGGAACAGCAAGCCCGTGCACACGACGATCCTGAATCCCCACATCCACCTGATGGGAGACGAGTCCGCCTGCATTGCCTACATCCGCATCACGCAGTACGTGGACTCTGGAGGGATCCCCCGCACTGCCCAGTCCGAGGAGACCCGCATCTGGCACCGCCGGGATGGCAAATGGCAGATTGTTCACTTCCACAGATCTGGCGCGCCCTCGGTCCTACCGCAGTAAACCCTGTGAGCATCCCGGGACGGGGCACAGGGGATAGGGAGGGCTGGGTGTGGGCTCGCTGCAGTGTTGAGGCTCACAGCACGTGGGATCCTGTCCCAAGGAGCCGTGGTGGGGAGGAGGTGCCTGATTGCTGTGAGATGGCAATGGGCAGAGGGATGCTCTGCCAAAGGGATGGTCAAAGCAAATTCCGGCTCTTCCCGGTTTGTGTTTTGCAGCTGAAGCGTGGCCCTGCCCGTGTTGGGTTTGTCACTGACTGACTACCAAGGGGAGACCTCCTCCGACATGTTCACCTACGGGACTTTGGCTGTTGGCTCTGCTGCTTGGTTCCCGCTGGAATAACCCCTCGCTTCTCACCGCACACACACAACAGCCCCGCCAGTGCAGCGCAAGCATCCCATCAAACCCCCCACCCTGCCGGGGTCATGGCGCTGGGCCCCCTTCCTCTGCATGAACCGGAAAAAGAGAAACCATGAACTTAACCCCAAGCATCTGGCCGGTGTACAGGCCTCCCTCGCCAGCTGCATAGCGTCGGTAGGCCCCCAGCACATCTCCTGAATTGGGCTCAGACTCATCATCCACCTCCATCCCCACCTCTGCTGGAAGCCCTCTGAGGAAGAGGAGGGTAGTTTTGAGCCGCTCTCTGCTGCATCCTCCCTGCGTGCTGGTGGATTTTGCTTTGCTGCTATCAAGGTCCCCGTCTGCCGCCATGACTCCCACCTGCTCCTGACCTGAGTTCCTGCTTCCCAGCAGCCTCAGCCAGGGAACTGCAATTCAATCCATTTGCAAAGTCCATTTTTCATGCGTACCTGTGCAAGGAGGGCCATGTTTGGATGGGTGAGTAAAGACTATCTGTTTATTTTCCCTTCCCAGTGCAGGCTGGCTCCTTCCCAGGAGAGCAAGTAGGTTTGCACTCTGGCTCCAGGCAGCTGCTGTGCCAAGAAGGATGCTCTCCCTCCTTCCTCCCTTCTCCCTTTGGAGCAGAGACTGGCGATGCTGGGAGAAGAGAGGAGGAGAAAGACGACTGCTTCCCAGTACCACATTGGCACAGACGGGAGCTGGGGCTCTCCCATCCATGTCCGGGCGGTAGCATCGCCCCTGCACCGCCCTCCTCACCCACCACCCAGCCTGGATCCTTTACCCCAGCATCCACCCTTGCCCCCCACATACAGCACTGGCGTTCCCCTGCTCCCGACTCCCAGGATGGGATGGGGGCAGCCAAGCTGGCTGCTGGCTCGGGGCACAAACCTCCATGGCCCACGTGACTCCTTCCAGCGACAACAAGGAATGCAAGCTTTAGTGACAAACTGCAGAATCTGATTGTGCTTCGACAAAAACAAACAAGCCTTTCGCTGTCTTCTCCTTTGAGCGCATGCCTTTTTATAGGGGAAAGAAACCAACCTACCGTGTATTTCGTAACTTGATTTTGAGTATTTGCTGAAATGGATCTTTATGTAATAACTAGAAACATTCAACTGTTTAAGTGGGGAGGGAGGGGGGATTTTCGGGGGTTGCTGTTTTTCATTGCGTTTACATTTGAAGTGGGGTTGTTCTGCCACGATGCTCCTACCAGGGGTCCCACAGCTGCCAGCCCCCTCCTCACACCGTGGTGGCTTGTCCCATTCTGTCCCACAGCGTTGGGTGGCAAAGGCACCCACCTCCAGGGGCACCCATCTCCAGGGGCACCCACATTGCCATGGCGCCTTCCTGCACCCCATGGGTCTTCCTGCAGGGCAAACCACAGCGGTGGCTCTGGGAGTGCCACCAGCACGTGGCTTTCAGGACAGAAGACATGGCCGGGAAGAGAAATGTTGGTCTCACCTCTTTGCCATCAGGTAGAGGTCTGAGAGTGGGTGTTTTTCTGGCAATTCTTCCGTTTCGTATTCTCTTTTTTTCCGACTGGAGCCTCTTCACTCACTGACATGAGGCTTCTGCAGCACTGCTGCCCCGGGGTACTTTCTAGCTCCGCTCTCTTTGTCTGCATGGTGTTTAACTTTCTAGACGGTGTGTTGAAAAACAAAGAAATGAACAAAACCTGCTTGTTTTGGACCTAAAAAAAAAAAGAAAAAGGAAAAAAAAGGAAAAAAAAAAGAGGAAATGTTTCCTCCATGTAAATTCTGAGCGTGTATTTTGCCTTTTCTGTGGTTTTGAATGCTTTGCTCTCTGTTGAGGCAGGGACGGCCACCATGCCAAACGCAGCTGCATCCTTGTAGACTGCAAAATTATTTTCCCACTGGATGGAGGGGAAGAAACCTAAACTGCTGGGGCATGGACAGGCCCTGAGAAGTGTTTTGGTGTGTTCCTCTGTGCCAGCAGTGCGATGACTGCTGGTGATGTATGTAGGAGATGCCTTTTTGGGGGCAAATCACAGAACTGATCCATGGGTGCCTGTGGGGGTCCCCATGCCCTTGGTGGACCTGTGTACCATAGGCTTGCAAGAGTTCCCCAAAGCAGGGAAATCCATGCAGGGAAAGGATTAACTTTTGAGGTAGAGTTTGGATGTTTTTACAGATCTGTTTTTCTTCCTGTAGTCATGTAGTGCTGAAGTTTTTTTAATTTTTAAAGGAAGGACTCAGCTCTTTCACAGTTCTCTCTCTCCCTCTCCAGAGCTGGCTCTGAAGCCAGCCGTGGTCAGTGTCATCCACCTTCTGATGTCCAAGCTCTCCAGGTGTCAAGAGGATTTTTGGGAATTGGTGTAAGGTGGATGATGATGGAGGACATCATAGCAGGGGTCTGCATGGGGGCTGAAGGGCAGATGCCATCTCAGCCTGGTTTTGAAGCTGCTGATAGCTGTGGACCTCGGGTGGGCTGTGAGGGTGAAGCTGCTCCAGCAGCTGCTACTGGAGAAAGGACTGAGACTGGGGGTGTGGTGGGATTCACTGGGAATAACAGATGAGCTGTTGGGGTAGATACAATCTCCTTTCACTGAGAGCCCACAGTCACTTCTAGGGAGAAGCATCTTGGCTCCCACGAAGGCTTTGAGGTGTCTTCTTGGAGGGAGTTTCTCCTCCTTGAAGTTTCCCTAAGGTCATCTCCCCAGGAGGCAGCTGGATGTCCTTGCAACACTCCTTTCCAAGGGAAGCAGAGTCTGAAGTTTAAACTCCTTCTAGTCTTCCAGTCAAGCTGCAGCCTGACCGAGGAAGACCCAACTTCCCAACATGCCCATGCTGGCAGCATTAA
This sequence comes from Aleadryas rufinucha, assembly GCA_013397815.1. NCBI lineage: Eukaryota > Metazoa > Chordata > Aves > Passeriformes > Aleadryas > Aleadryas rufinucha. The sequence continues at coordinate 96,338 of VZTH01000284.1, forward strand.
GCACCTGCACTTTAGGGGTCTGTCCTGCCTGGTGTCTCTGCCCCACCTTGCCCTGCTTCTCCAGAGCGGGTTCCTGTATCTCCAGAGCATCTCAGCAAGCACTGATGGACCACCACCGTTTCTTTCAGTATCCATGGAAAACATCTGTCTCTGTCTTCCTTCGCCTTTGTTAATTTCTCCTGAACTTGCAGGAAAGCTGTATAAATAAGTTTCCACCATCCTTCTTTGGCTGGAAGAGCCAGGGATGCTGCTGTTACATCTCTACTTTTAAGCTGTTGACACTGTCCTTGACACATGCAAACGGGCATTGCCCCAACAATCCCACCATGGTTCTGGGAATGACAAGGTCCAGGGATGTTCCTAATAACCAACATGGACAAGGCCACCTTGTTGGGACAGAGTTTACCACCATGGACCTCCAGTCCCATCGGCCTCAAGGCTGGAGATCAGGCTATGGCATGTTTCATTTCCTGGCACAGACAGAACTCCTCTCCTCTGGTCTCCTGGTATCTGGGTCAAACCAAACTCGGAAGTCCTCCAAACTCATCCTCTCTTCCACCTCTCCCAGACCACAGGGGATGTCTAACTGGAAGCACTTGCTGTAGTGGTGTTGAGCTCCCAGCTCCACAGGTGGGCTGGGGAGCTGCCTGTTTTCCCTCCCTGGCTGCCAAGGTCCACTGGCAACATCATAATTTCTCACATCTTGCTGATGCAACCCCTCTGGAAGACCAAGAGGCCACTCCTGGGCCTCTGCTCTTTGCTGGAGGAGCAGGCACCCTCCTCCTCACCCCAGCCAGGCACAGCTGGGAGAGCTGTCTTTCCCCCCAAAACCTGCATGAAGTGCCCCTTCTGCCAGGCACCAAACCCTTGTCTGACCCCAAACCTGCCTCTCCTCCCAAGGATGCCCCATAGATCCCCAGAAGCTGGAGCAGGCAGCAGTCATCTACTCCTACTTGGAGTTCCGGGTGGGGTCTGCAGCCCGTGGTGGGGTTGCAGTGCCGTGTGTGAGAGGGCAGCCACACACCCCCATGGACCAAGAGGTGTCTGCCAGCAGGAGATCCCATAACCTCCTCTGACCACCCCAGGACACAGACTGACCCTTCTTCCCCAGCACAGGACACGTCATGGTGTACCCCACACTCTTGATGCTGCACAGATCCTCCAGCCAGCAGAGTAGAGACCTCACCCTTGCCCATGTCCCAAGGTGCAGGTCCCAGCCCATCCGTACCAGACAGGGAAAACCAGACGTGAGCAGGCTGTGGGGACACCAGAACAAGGGCTGGTGGCCACTCTGCCACCAGATTCATCTGAATCTCCTTCCCTCCTGCAGGTCATCGACAGGGAGTGGGAGAGAGGGAGCAGTGGAGGGGACTGTATCGAGTGGCTCCTTCCTTCTTTGGATTGTTGCCCCTTTTTTCTAACTGTTGCACAATTTTAGGGCTTTTGTAACATTTTTTGGACAAGCAGGGAAAATATGTTAACAGTGGTTTAAGGAAAAAAAATGAGATCTATCTCTCTCTCTTATATATTATATATATATATAAANTGGTGTTCAAGTGCAATAAATAGCTACCAACTTCTGAGCATGGAAACGGATGATTCTCCGTCACTGCAGTGACTCAGACTGTCTGCCACCCCCTTGTCCCTCCGTCACCGCACTCCTGTCCTCGAAAGCATCAAGGCTGGGACCAGGCCTTGGGCAGGGGCTGCAGATGTCCTGCTGCCTGCAGGGTGCTGGTACTCTGGACACTGCCCACCCCTGTTCTCCAGCATCTCTGGGGTTTCAGGGAGCTCAGTGTCATGCCCAGACCCAGCTCATTGCAATCCAGCCCTTTTCTCAGGGACAGAGCTCTGGGGACTGCAGGTGTCTGGGAGCACCCAGCAGGTGTTCAAGCTAGATGGGGGGTGGGGGTGCCCACTGGGCAGTTTGGAGGAAGCTGGTGCTGCAGGGTGAGGGGCACAGGACACCCAGCCAAGTCCAGGGAGGGTTTGGGGGGCTCCCAGGGGCACCTGCTGGGCTTTGCCCATGCAGGTGGGCTGGTACCTCAGGGGGACTGGAGTTGGGCTGCCACATTCCCTGTTCCTGCTCCACCCCAGGCCCCGGGGTGCCCCTTTGCCCCCCTCTCCCTGCCATCTGCCCCGGCCCCGGCAGGTGTCAGCACTGTAATGTTCCCGCTGCTGCATCCCCCCCCAGCCCTGGGCAGCCACGCATGGCGCAGGACACGTGTCCTCCAGATGTGCCACTGCCCCAGTGCCTTTTGCCCTTGGTGTCCTCCCTCACTGACAGCTTTGCCTCCCAGCCACATCCCTGCACAGCCTCGGCTCCATCCCTCCCATCGCTCTGCAGCGCAGTGCTGGTTGACGGCAGCTGCCAAGGGAGAGCCTTGAGGATCCCAGGATTGCAGTGGGGACTTGGGGAATATGGCACGACCCCATGCAGGTAGGAAAAGCTGGATGACATGCAGAGACTGGACCATCTTGGTCAGCCCAGGGCAACTTCTACTCTGTGCCATGGGAAGGCGTCATGTTCTCCTGGTTCCTCTGGTATTTTGGGGCTGGCAGCGACATCATGAAACACTGGAGTGCATCACCCCACACAGACCCCTGTGTGTGCCCCTCTGGGGCCAGCCCAGCCCGGGCTCTCTGGCCAGCATGCACAGTGATGGCTGGGCAACACCGTGACCTCCTGAGGCCTCCTGCTCAGTAAATAGTGTCAAGGTTAGAGCGAGGGATTCATTGGGGCCATAAATGTTTATGGCAGGCCCTCCCTGCTCCCCAGCCGCCATGGCCTGAACTTTCCATCAGCCATGCTTTTATGGCCGGACTCTAATGATTAACCCGGGGCCAGCAGTCAAAGGCGCTTCACAGTTGTGCTGCCGGAGCCCCACACACCCGGAGTAGCTGGGGCTGGGGGACCTCCATCTCCCCCCGAGCTGCAGCCTTGGTGGGGTATGGTGAGGAGGATGGGGAAAGCCATCAGTGGTCCTGCAGGAGAAAGGAAGGGCAGACCTGTCCAGGAATGAACTCAGCATCCTTGGTCAAGAGGAGGTGAGCGGGCAGGAGGACAAGGTGTAGGAGCTGATCTCAGAGGCCAAAGGCAATAATTAAATCTCCTGTGCTGTAGGGAAAGAGGAAGACTGCAGCCTCCTGCCAGAATTTACCCTGGAGGCTCAGGCCACAGTGCTGGATGCAGTGCACCAGGAGAGCATCCATAATCCAGACATAGACCCTAATTTTTCTGTTTGTCCTAGGGTTTTGTCTTTTATCAGGACAAAGATTTGCAGAAAGAAGACCAGGAGCTGTGCCCCTCTAGATGTGCACAGGAAGCCCCTCTCAATGTGCCTTTCTTCCATGCTGAGGACCCCCCAGATAACCCAGGCAGGGGCTGTGTCTCACAGCACTTTTACTGGTGAGCTGATGGCACACAGAAGAAGGCACACATGACACTGGGATGATGGGGACTAGCAGCCTCAGGTCCAAACAGCCCCATCCAGGAGGTCACCAAGACCCTCAGGCCAGCAGTGTCAGCAGGAGGTGGGGCATGGGCTGATCTAGCCCAAAATCGCCCACTGACACTGAAACCCAGCCCTTCTCCTTTCACTGGGAAAAGCAGCACTCAGGGCTGGGGCCACACCTTGGATCTCCCTTAGCAATAGACACAGGTCCTCCTTGGACACTGGGTCCAGCTGAAACCTGTCCCTGACCTCCTGAACACATGGAGGACAGGTTACACCATCTCTTCGTTCCTTCAAGTCACCCCAACCCTGCCAGGCACCACAGGGAAGAGCTGCCCTGACCCACCAAGGTCCTTGGGGGATCGAGAGCCTGGTTTGTTTATAAAGCCTTTTCTTTTATTCTTCTACTTGTTTTTAACTGCTTATTTATTAGGTTAAATTGCTTTAGGAGGACACTGATTTGTGCTGGTTTTGCTGGAATACCTCCATGGGATCAGAGCACTCTGGCACACATTGTCCTCGGGGCATGGAGGCTGTTACAGATTCTCTCACACGTGTTTATGGGTTAGTGGAGTCAAATACAGACAGAGAACAGATCAACACACAGGAGCTCCATCTCCTCCTCCCCACCTCCTGCAGCCTGGACATCTCTGCACCCTGGACATCCCTGAGAGGGGACGGCAGGGCTGGGGCTGAGCGGGGGAGTGGGACAGCCCTGACACTTCAACCAGACACTGTCACACGAACACATGGACTCATCACACAGTTTGTCACACTGAACAGAAACACATCGGGGACACCAGGACAGGCAGCAGCTCTGTCCTGGCAGGGCCAGGGTGGTGATGAGGAACGTGGCAGGGTCAGCAGCTCCTGACTACTCCTTGAAAGATCCCCCCAAGCTGTCCTGAAGTGCTGCAGTGCAACCTGTGCAAAATGGGAGGGTGAGCTCCCACCCAGCCTACGGGACACTGGGTCCCCTCATATCATGGACTCATCGTCGTCATCTTCCTCCATCTCCCGGTCCACCTCGATGGCCGTGTTCTCGTAGCTGGTGATGCCCCCGTATTTCCGCATGTGGACCATCAGGGGTTTGGGGGACTGGCTGCCAGCCAGGCTCGCCACGTACACGCCGGTGCGGTTCTCCTCCAGGGACGGGCCCCAGTCCATGGCCGGCCGGCTGGCTTGCTGGACTCGCTGTGAGGGGACAGGCAGAGGGAGCACAGGCACCCTGCACCCTCCCCTCCCCAGGCAGCACCCCACCCCGCCGCTCACCCACCCCTCCCAGTGCCCTGCCGGCGCCCAGGGACTGGAAGAACCCCCAGTGAGGATGGGATGGGGTCAAAAGTTTATCCTGAAACCTTTTGGGAAGGTGGCTCTAAGTGCCTAGCTGTGGGGTGGGGAGGTGCTGGTGGTGAGGGCTTACAGGAGGGAGGGGCTATTGCAGGGCTACAGCCCTGTGCTGTGGGGGTGGAGCCACTCAGACAAGGGGTTATCCTTAGCCAAGGTGGCTCCTGGCCCTGCCACAGTGTCCATGGCCGTGTCAAGCCAGGTTACAGCCAGCAAGTGCTCCAGCAGGGGATTGCTGCCTGGGGAGGGCATCAGGCTCTGCTCTTCTGCTTTTAACAGCCTGGAGAGAGCCGTGAAGGGCTGGGAAAGCTGTGAGCAGCCAACAGCTCTGTAACCTGCTCCTGGGAGAAGCCTTTCAGTGCAGGGATCCCATCTGGGCTGCCTGCACAGTCTGGCAGCTGCTTGCCTTGCTGTGTCACTGCTCCTGCCAAGTGGGTGCAAAGTCCCAGGTGCCCATGGCCGCCCCATGCTGGGGACAAAGCTTCCTCCCAGGGCACAGCTTGTTTGGGAGTGGGAATGCACACTGGGCTGCCCCTTGGGCAGCAGTTTTACTCAGTATCCACCTGGAATCACAGGAAGCAGTGCTGCTGGAAATGTTTTGGGATGTGCCATCTCTCACAGCCCACGGGCAGCTATGGGGTATGGGGACACACACCTCCAGGAGAGAGGATACAGACACTTCCAGAGGATACTGGCTTGGTAGGGGCTCGTGCTCACTGCTGCACATTTTTGGGGTGCTCCCCAGCAGTGCCAGGTCCCAGTACCTCCTACCTCCCACAGTGTCCCTTCTTCTTGGAGCACAGCCACCACCATGCCCATGGGAATCATCAGGCAGGAGAGGACTCCCATGAGGATGCCCAAGACCTCGGCCCAGGTGGGGAAGCGGTAGCTGCCATACTCAGAAGGCTGGTACTTGACAATGTTATACACCAACAGAGCCTGTGGGATGGGAAGAAAGTGAGGTCATCCCAGAGGTCTCATGCTCAAAAAAGGCCTGGAGATGATGGACACCTCCCAGCAGAAGGATGGTCTCTGGGGCAGGAGATACCAGCAGAGCAACTTATCATACTGGGAGGTCACCCAGGGATACTGGCACCACCATGGTTCTCCAGCACCATCCAGCAGCTCAAGCTGAGCAGTTACCATCATTGTTGCCGGGGATAGGACCATCCAGCAGGCTCTGAAGTAGGGCCCTGGTTTGAATCCCAGCATCATGTGGATATCTCTGCAGAACCTCTTCATGCCTGCAGGAGGGAGAGGGATTTAGAAGCTTTGATCCCTCTCCCAGAGCCTTGTACTTGTACCAGGCTGCCCTGCCCTGACCACAAGCAGTGGTTTGCATCCTCTACAGCAGAGTCTCCCCCCACCCATCTGGGAGATGCAGGAGGGAGGCCCAGCTGGTGCTGCCTGAAGGACCAGGCTCAGCACCATGTGTATCTTTGGAGAGGTGAATCAAGCGATAGCCAAGAAGAAACAGGTGGTGGTAACAGAGTCTCCTGCTCCACTGTGAGGCTTTTGGTTTCCCTACTGCTCCCTCTAAATCCCTCTCTCCATACAGACAGCCCATCCTTCCCTGTGCCCCTGTGGGGACAGGCACCCTTACCATAGACACGTGTCACCACCAGGCAGGTAGTGATCACCACCACCATGAGACCAAAGCCAGCACTGTAGTCATCCAGCAGGACCAGCCAGTACATCCCACCCTGGGGAGACAGAGCACAGAGGCCAGCATCTCCAGGACCATCATCCCAATAAACCTCCACCCATGCCCTCTGACTTTTGGGGACCCTGGGGAGGACAGCAGTCAGCAGCCTCAAGAGACATCAGTCTCCTTATGGGGTTGGTGTAGGAACGGGAATAACACAGTGTCAGTCCCCTTGGACCTCACACTTTCTGGAAGCCCAGGCTCATCTCTCTTTCACCTGGTTGTCTGATAAGAATACACAACTGAAAACTTCGCCCCTGACCTAAGTTCTCCCTAAAATGAGTCCCTAGTTGGTCCCCACAGTGGATCCATCCCCACACCCATACCTCTGTTGTGAGGATGAGCCCCATCAGGAAGAGGGCAATGCAGATGACAGCTGAGAACGAAGCTTTCTTTGGCCGCAGGTAGTAGGGGAATTCATCTGTCACTGCCGTAACGATGGTCTCCATAAATGCAAACTGCAGGTACGGGAGGAGAGGGTCCCCTGAGCCCTCAGGCTGCCTGGAGTCCATGGCTGGCTCCGTGGGCTCTGTCCTTACCTGGCTGTCCAGGCCCAAGGTTAACAGCATGAAGAAGAACAGGAATGACCAGAATGGAGAAAGGGGGAGCATTGTCATGGCCTGGGGGTACACCACAAAAGCCAGACCAGGACCTACGGGAGGCAAAGGACAGCAGGGTGAAAAGGTGGGGACAGAGCTGGGCATGGGGGGATGGAGGAGAGGTGAGCTCAGCAGAGCAGCACCATGGCAGGGACTTGCCAGGAGTCTGGCAAGATGGGCAGGAAGGGTCCTGTGGCAGAGGGTGGAGAAACAGCCTGCTCCTTGCTCAGACCTTCATTAGACATCACTTGTTCCTCGATATTTACACCACAGGAACTTGTCTGCCCCTTCCCTCCCCATGGCCAGCTGAGCATCCACCTTCATCCCTCGTGCTGACACGCTCAGGTGCCTTCCATCCTGGAAGGCATGCTCCTCAGCATACCCAGGCAGAGGGGGAAGGGGAAAACATCTTTGTTTGGCCTCACCTGCTTTAGCCACCTGGTTAACAGGGACCCCAAGCTCCTGGGACATGTATCCCAAAACAGAGAAGATGGCAAACCCTGCCAGGATGCTGGTGATGGCATTGCCCAGGGTGACTATGAAGGTGTCCCTACAGAGAAGGAAGAAGATGCTCTGAATGTGCTCACTCCTTCCCACCCCACACCAGTGCACGGTGGCATTGCCAGCCCCAGGTGCCACAGGAAGGTGACCCAGTGACGGTCCTTCAGGGCCTCGCATGGCAAGTGCTTTCCAGGGTCAAAAGGAGCATATATTTAATGGATAGTAAGCTTTGGAGAAATCCCAGAAAATTTTCTCCTGCAGATGGGATCAAACCAAATGTACAACACCATCCTCTCTTGGTGAACTACACTGAATGCTGGGGACAGGGCAAACATGCACAACTCCAGCCTCAAATATCCTCAGCTTTCAGCACCTACAGCCCAAAACTTCTGAGCTGGGTGCTCTGCCTTGGTGCTTAGGAGAATTTTCTCTCACAGATCCCTCTGTTCCTCTCAAGCCCGTACAAGCTGCCAGGTATCCCCTCAGTGCAAGGAGCAGAGCAGGGTGACTGGCTTTGAACCCATCAGCTCAGGTTTTCACGGCTCCCCCCCAACCCATAATTTTTACAAGACAGCAGCTGGCTCCCACCTGTAGATATTCTGATGGAAGGTGTTGTACGAGGCAAAGGTGAGGAGGCCCCCAAAGCCCACCCCAAGGGAGTAGAAAATCTGCAGGGCTGCCTCGATCCACACCTGGGGGAAGGAAGCACTTCTGAGGAGAGCAGGGCTTTGGAAACCTCCATGTGAGGAAGATGGCATTAAAAATCTGCTTCCCCAGAGCCCTGGGCACATCTTCCCCAGCACTCCAAGCATGCACAGCCTATGGGATATTTGTCTTTCCTTGTTAACACACTCACCACTCATAATGGATCAGCTGGGTAATGGAAGGGCTAGCAAGAATGTTTTAGGGCCAGCCCAGTGTGGCATTAAATGGCCTTGTAAAACTGTATGGTCTCTTGGTGACCACCACTGCTGACCCCCACTCCACATGCTGGGGTTTCTTGAGAACAACAAACAGTCAAATCCACCACAGGCACCCACTGCCACCCCCAGCCCATCACAGGGGCTGGAATGATCCTGCCCATGGTCCTGGTACTCAGGGGAGTCCTGGTGCCGTTCTGTCCATGCAGGGCCAGAAATGTATGCATGGGGTGGGGACATATGGGAATAGTAGCCCAGACAAGGTGTGGGACAAAGATTTTTGGTCTAGGAGCGACCAAGAGAGCTTTAGGCTAGGGTGTGGCCAGAAAAGACACCTGAGTAAGGGAACTGCTTCTGTTGCATGCAGGAGGTGGAAGGAGAAGATTCATTTTTGTGTCTTGAACAGATTGCACAACATCCTACTCACCTTGGAAGACAGCAAATGATCGAACTGGGGCGTGAGGTAAAACTGGATCCCCTTCCAGGCCCCCTCCAGGGTCACGCCACGAATGAGCAGCATCACCAGGATGAGGTACGGGAAGGTGGCAGTGAAGTACACGACCTGTGGGAGAGCAGAGCCAGCTGGGAGTGAGAGCACAGCATGAGTGCTGCCCCCATGCCCTGTCCCCAGGGTGGGGCACATCACTCTGGGGTCCTTGGGCTGCAGCAGAGCCGGTGTGTCAGCCCTGCTGGTGTGTGGGTGTGCAAGACATCCCCAAAATATCCCGTACCCAGCAGATGCTGTTTGTGGGTCTCACTTTCCCAGAGGTGCAGAGTCACACGCACCGGTGACCATTGCTGTAGGTCACCCCAGAGGAGACCAGCCAGCCCTTACCTTGCCAGAGGATTTGACTCCCTTAAGGATGCACAGATAAACGATAGTCCAAGAAAGGAGCAGGCACAGACACAAGTTCCAGCGGATCCTCCCAGGATCCCCAATCCCCGAGCTTCCTTGGATGTGCAGGACATACCGGCTAGGGAGGAAGGAGAGCTGCTAGTGAGCAGCCATGGGTAGCCCTGCCTTTTTCTAGAGGCCCTCTGACCCTAGAAATGCCCCTGCTGCAAAATAACCTTGTCAACAATCATAGGCACTGGCAGCTCCTTGCCAAGCAAACAGGAGCAGTTGGAGTGATTTCTCCACCACATATTAAAGAGCCTAGAAGGGATGCTTGGCATCTTGAGAGCAAATTCCCAGCCATTCCAGACGTGGGATGCATTTTAGTCTAGCGTATCTCCAGGCCAACAAAGCAGCGCTAGAACATGGACACCTCCCACATCCCAGTGGCTGAACTGAGATGTCACCCACAGCTGAGCCCACGAGCCCATCGCTGCACCCACACCACCAACCATGAGTGAGACCTGCAGCAATTGTGCTGTGAGACGTGCAGATCCTTCACCCTTCACCCTTCACCCTTCACCCTTCATCCCATCCCATCCCATCCCATCCCATCCCATCCCCTCCCATCCCATCCCAGACACCAGCCACGTCCCCGTGCCCGGGCCGGGCTGACCTCGTTACCTCCAGTACTCCTCGCTGGGGCTGACGGTGTTGCTGATGTTGACGGGGAGGGTGCTGTTCCCCGCCTTGATGACGTGGTGGTCCAGGCACAGGTCGGTGTTCCACCAGTTGCCGCAGTGCTGCCAGGGCAAGTCGCTTGTGAGGGATGCAAAGAGGTAGAAGAGAACGTAAGCAATGATCATATTGTAGTAAATGGCCACCAAGGAGACGATGAGGATCGTGCCCATGCCAACGCCTGAAGGAAGGAGAGGGTAAAGAAGGAGTGAGCTGGAGCAGAGCAAAGCACATCCAAAAGCAGGGTCAGACACTGCACCTCAGCAGCCAAATGCTCAACCAGTCCAAGGTTCACCTGCTGGGGGAGCCTCTTATTGCCATTATAACATCTGGACATGCCTTCTCTGTATTGATGATCTATTGCCTCATATAACAAACTTTACACCAGCTTAATGTTGAGAATAAATGTATTTGGTTTGAACTATTTTTTTTAATGCTTTATTCTTACCTTTGTTTTTAACAGGTATTGCTTAGCATTCATGCTCTATTTTGTACAATAGCTGGCTTAATAACCTTCATACCATTTCTAGAGCTGGTCATGCCATCCAGAGCCCTCAAAGACTGACAAATCTCATGCATATCTTGCAGATACTAAAACAGCTAACACAAAATTCCAGCCTGCCACACCTTCCCCTAGGTTCTTTTGATTCTAACAAGAGATTTGAGGATCGTGGGATGCTGCTGCTGGTGCATGTCTTCATCAAAGAGCTCTTGCAGAGGTCCCTCAGAGGCTCTGGACTTCACTCACGCACCTTTAAAGAGGGGGCTTATCTTCCAGACTGCGAGCGGCCCCAGGCTGGAGAACTGGCCGAGTGACAGCTCCATGAAGAAGATGGGGATCCCACAGATGGCCAGCATGATGAAGTAAGGAACCAAGAAAGCTCCTGCAAGAAGCAAAAAAAAAAAAAAAAATCCTGAAAGTAATACAGAACAAACACCTAAAGCCCAACTGTGACAGGGAATAAAGCTCATTCAATATGTGTGGCTCTGAGGGATCTACATCAAAATCAGGAAGACAGCAAGGAGCAAGAGCTCACTGTTAGTGCAAAAGAAAGGGGCTGGGATTCACCTGGTGCTGTGCTTCCCCTCTGCTCCCAACTTATTTTCTCTTTGAATCTTTCATGAACACCAGGAAATTCTCCAGTTACTATTGCATGAAACAAACAATTGCTCTGGGAGGAGTTGAACCAACACTTTGCACCATCACCCAGGGCTCTTGCATTGCAAAAGGTTCACTCCCTCCTTCGATAGCTGGGAAGTGTTTGCTGACCCTGCTGAGTCCTGGAGGACACCAGACCGAGAAGCTACTGGACACCAGGAGAGCTGGTGCTCAGTTCAGCATGGAGCCAGGGGTCTCTCCAAGGCCAGGAACACAGAGATGGGCTGGCAAGTCCCTTCCACACATGGGTACAGGTAGTTAATGCCCTAAACAAGCCTGGCAGTGCAGGAGGAGGCTTCACCCCACAACAAGTGCTACTTTCCAGCCCCAGGAAGGGGAAAGGATGTTTCTTCAGGGACATGCTACCAGCCCAGATCAGTGGGTGGGAGACTGACTGCTCCAAAGGATGCCCAAGTACCTCCTCCATTGGTGTAAGCCCTGTAGGGAAACCTCCAGACGTTTCCAAGGCCCACGCAGTATCCGATGCAGGAGAGGAGGAAATCCAGCCGCCCTGTCCAGTTCCCTCTGTCCTCCGGGCACTCGGAGCCCAGGTCCCCATCCTGGCTGCTGGGGCTTACCAGGAGATCTGGTGTCACTGGCTGAGCGAGGGACCAGGGCATGGGAGAGAGCAGACAGGGGTTGAGGAAGAAATAAAACCAGAGAATGAAGAATGGGAGAGAGGGAAGAAGTGCCAAGAAGTCGCGTGTGAATTTGTGACCCCAAGGCACAGCACTGACGCTTGTCCCTTGGGAACACCCTGTCCCAGCAGCTCCCTGTTCCCCACCTCAGCCAATGCTGTGCTCTGCCACTGAGCAAACAAAAGGGATAAATGCAATCCCACATGGCCAGAGCTCCCCGGGAAAGGCAGGATTGTCCCATCTCATCCTGGGAAGGTTCACCAGGACCCAACTTGCAACTCCAGGTTCCAAAGTCATCCTTTCAGGGGGCCACAATAAACTTTCTGGGTGTCCTGCAGAATAAGGCCATGAGGACAGCGGGAGAACCACTGTGGCGTGCCAGGGAGCGTGACACCCAGCCCCACGTGTGCCCCCATGCCAGGCACTTGGCTGGCTCTCATTAAATGCTCCATGCATTTTTCACACTTTTCCAAGTGCCAAAAGCCTGCACTGTGGGAATTTAGCAATACTCCCAGTTGTCCCTGCTGAGAGAGGAGAGACCTCCTTCCAGCATTCCTAATGTGCTCTGGATCAATGCAGCACAGGCAGGGCATTAACCCATTCCCTTCCTCCCTGCTGCCTCAGCTCTGCAAGTGGAAGTGGGAGTCCTGCAATTGATTTGGGTGGGGGTGATGCACCAGGAGGGCACCTCCGTGTTCATCTGTGGGTGTACATCAGGTCTGCAGTGAGGTGTCCAGTCTGAATTTCCCCGGTTTCCTGACCTCAGGAGAGCAGGGAAGGCGTCCGCACTGACTCCCCTCCCTCCAGAGCTGAAAGCCTGAGCCAGAAGCTGCCAGATGAGATCCCATCACGGATACACCCACAGCAAAACCAGGCAGCACAAAGGGGTGGAATGAGGATCCTGTCCCTGTTCCACCATGTGTTCCTGTGCCCTGGCATGGGAGTTTATCATGTTTGCAATGAGGCACAGGAGGATTCCGGTGTCCCTGCTGACAAGGTACCAGGACCAGGGCAGGAGGAGCCAATTTGGGAACTTTCTCTCCTCAGACTCTCTAAAGAAAACAAAGCAGCCATCTCCCTGCCCCTGCTCATAATCGTAGGAAACAAACCCATGGGATGTGGTTGAGGGAGAGGGACCTGGCTTTGGAGAGATCATCCAGAAGGAGTTGTGGGTCTCCTGTACCAGTGTGCACATGTGCTCAGAGCCTGAAGCAGATCCCAACCCCCAGGAAGCCAGAGCTGGCTGGTGATCAGAGCTCAGTGCTGCCCTTTCATGGCCTCAGGAAAGGTGGCAGCCACCTCCTCTCCTCTCCTCCTCTCCAGATGGACTGGACTGGAGGATGCTCCTGCTGCTGTTCCCATGGAGACACCGAGCCATGATGCTGATGGAGAGGGCTGCCAGCTCCCACCCCTCGCAGGGTGCACCCCAAACCCCCAGCTGCTGGCACTGCAGACACGCTGCTTGCAGCCCAAAGGCACCAAACACAGAGGCAAACTCCTCCCCATCCCCACCTGGTGCACAAGGTGTCCCTCGAGGGACAGGACAAGCCAGGAAAAACTCTTCCCAGAGCCAACCTGAAATGTGCAGCTCCAGCAAAGCTCTTATACCAAACTCCTCTGTGAGAAGCCCATCCCTGCTGGGTGCAACCATCACAAGGCAAGGGCCAGAAGAAAAAGTTGCAGAAAGACAGGCTGAAAAGTCAAAATATGACCCAAATATAATATTGTTGCTACAAAACCATCGCTACCTGGCAGCCCTCCTGCAGTTATTCAACACAGCTCTGTGGTTTAGCAACACCTCCAAGCCATGGCCGTGCCTGCTAATTAGCCCAGAACACAGAGTGGGCATAACCCACAGCTATCTGTGCTTGCAGGGGATGGACAGGCAGCTCCGAACTCCCTCCCAAAAATTTCAGCAGCTAAAACCTGTATTCACAAAGATCCCTGCCAGGCAGGGACCATCACAGTCGGGTCTTCCCCCTGCAAAAAAAAAAAGCTTCCCAGTCCATCACATTGCTTGGGGGAGCTCTTGTTTTCCAGGTTTGAATCACAGAAAACCAGCAAGCAGGGATTCTGGGAGATCATTAAATCCTGTTGCCTAACTCCTGCATCTCTGTCTGAATCCTAAACACCTGCAGGAGGGCACAGGTGGAGCTGCAAGATCTGATTACACGAAGGTGCCTGTCCATCAGATGTAGCACAGAAATCAACACAGAAGCAGCAACAGGAAATGAAAGGAACCAACAGGACCTTTCCAAACTGTAAATGGCGTGGTCCCCATCTCAGTCCCCCTTTCAAGGGCCATGGGATGTAGTTTGTCACTTGTGTCTCAATAATGACTGCCCCCTTGTTAATATCCTTATCTGGAGCTCTACAGTTTAAATTTGAGACTCCAGAGCAGAAAGTAGAGACCACTCAAGACTCAGATAGACCCCAAGGACAATGACAGTTGTCCCCATTGGGCAAGCTGAGGAGATACAGGTCAGGGATGCTGCTGGAAAACACACACAAAGGCTGCTCCATGACTGCAATGCTCAAAATTCCCCCAAATCCCAGCCTTTCCTTAGAAATCAATGAAAAACTGGCCTATTTGCCGAACTTGAAATGAATTACAAAGCACAATATTTAAGTCTTCCAGCTCATCTTTGTCCCAGATAGCAGGGAGAAGCACACCTCCCTGCTTCAGGCTGCTGGAAATCTCACACACCAGCTTGATTCTAGACATGGTTTTTTTAGGATTAATGCTCTCTTTCAGCCTCTGTCATAACAGGAATTCTCTTTTTCAGCAGCAGCTGAAGTGCTCCAGTGCTACAGCACTGCTCTAGTGCTTTCCACCATCAGCTGCCATCCTTCAAGCCAGGCTCCCATCTCGCAGTTATAAACAGACGGGGACTAACAGCTCCCTTGGCAACCACGGCCTCTTTGAACACAGCATCACTTTCCATTATTCACCAAAAGATGCTCCCAAAGAAGTCAGCAAAGCAAAGGTCACTGAGAAGAAAAAGCACTTTAGTCTCTGCCAAGATAAGAGCTCAGGTCTATAAGGAAATGGCTCTGTGCTAATTATTTTCTCTAAACCAATTTACTTAAACCAAAACTCAGCTGTATCTGAGTGAAAACCTCCAGCCAGATCAAAGGTATGTTTTCATCCTATTTTGTCTCCATTCAAGCTGGCATTGTGGGGTTATTTGTCAGTGTTTTGTGCGTGGATCACAGCCTTTGAGCAAGAGAAATGCCACCCGGCACCAGATTTCTCCCCTGCGGATCTGAGCACAGTGAGTCTCTAAAGCGTGAGTCACTTCAGATTAGTTTGAATTCCTTGTTAATCTCTGAGAGAAAAAAATTAAAAAAGCATAAAAATTAATTCAAATGTAATATCACTTAGAAAGTGAAGTAAATAAAGCACTGCTATGGTGTGGAAGAACCCCTCAAAGGGCTGCACTGACCCTGGGTGACCCCAGCCCAGGATCACAGCAGATGCCATGAGAGGGAGCAAGTGATGGTGGAGCCAGCACAGGGAGGTTGGAGATGGCTGAGGCTGAAGCAAACTCATTACAGCCATGTCCAAACTGTAGGGAGTATGCCTGGATACAAATGCTTTTTTCATCTGAAAACCCTGGGGAAGTTTTGAGGCAGTTTGTGGCAGGCAGAGGAGGGAAGTGGCTCAGGTAGGAAGATGCTGCTCAGCAGCCTGGCCAGGTATGGGAAGGGACAGCACGAACCAAGGCTCCCACCACTGGCTCCAGTGGGATTAGTCCATTTCTACCAAATAAACCCCAAAGAAAATTACCAAATAAATGAAAACAACCACTCAGTTCTTCTAGAATTACTATTATGCAAAAACCAACTTGAAATCCTTAGAGCCTGAGAAAGGTCTTCTCTAATGAAGAGGTATTTCCATATGTCTAAAATATGTCTAGTAAGAAGGTTTAAAACTCCAGCTCACCAAGGGGAAGTGGATCACAATGAGAGGAAGAGGAGGCTGTCAGGGTCCTGGGTGGGTGCTGCAGTGGGGCTGGGCACATCTCTCCATCAGCCACCACCAGCTCCAGGCAAGCCTAATGCCAGCATTGGACACAGGGGTCCCAAGGTGGCTGTGAGCACCAGGTCCTCCATCTGGAGCTCAGCAATAGTATTTTTGGGTAATGAAGGACAGAGGGCTCTGAGCAGCACTGGGAATGGGGAAAATAACTCCAGAGACATCTGCTTTCCATCCCAACTGATCACCATGGGACTAAATGAATTCCTGAATAAATGCTAAAGAGGGTCACCAGCATCAAGTAACTCAGAAAGGCATTGGAAGGGGCAAAGACCACTTTTAATGGATCTTGCAGTCACAAAGCCATCTGGAAAAGCAATTTGTAGGGAAGAGGAGGAAAGAGAAGAGCCAAATGATGCCTCCGAACAAGAGTGGAGAAATAGGCTGTCAGGGCCTGCTGGCTGTCACCAGGATACTGCTGGGTTTTTTACGTCATTTCCCAATATCCTAGGAATTTCCTGGCAGGGATGAAACTCTCCTGGGTTTTCATTCATCTGAACAGAGTCAACGTGCCCTGTGTTCAATGGCCATGGCGTGGCAGAGGGTGTAGCTGAAAAGGCTCCCAGCCCTGGGTCACTGCCCAGGATGCTCCAGGAGGGGCTGACCCATTCAGCAGCAGCACAACCCCGTGATGGAGTTGTGGCTGACACCACCTCTGCCACCCTGCTCCACCGTGTCCCCGGAGAAAGGACTCAGTCCCCAGTGTGGGGAAAATGGGAGCTCAGACTGGTAAGAGCAAAGTGGCGGTGGAGCAGAGCCTAGGATGGGAAAGCCTGACAATTGGGTTTAAAAAGGGTTTCCAGCAGGATGTAAAAAGGGTTTGTAGCTCTGCCAGCTCTGCCCTGAACCCAGAGTTCAGCCTCCAGCTGATCCCCCATCACCCACACCCCTTTCAATCCTGCGGAGGAGGATGAGGAGGCAATCCGAGCTGCGGGTGGGAAGGGCACTGCCCAGCTCCCCGTGCTCATCCCGCGGGAGGGACCCCGAGCCCGGGCACTCCCGGGGCTGGTGGGAGCAGCGTGCCCGGGGTGCCAGGCTGCGGGGAGCCAGCTCTGCCCCCGGTGCCACCCACGGCGCCCGGCGAGACACAACATGAGTCACCCACCGCCGGCAGCACCTGTGGCAGGGGAGGGCTGGGGGACAGCGGTGCCTCCCGCTCAGGAGGAGCGGTGGCCACGAAATGCCCCATCCCTCCGGCCACGGTCTCGCTTTGGCCCCGCGCACGAACACTATTCCCTAATATCCGACTAATCCCTGTGGGCTGCCCACGAAGGCTCCCGAGGACGGGGTGTGAGGCGATGGGCATGGCTCCCCCGCTCCCCGCTCCCAGCCCGGGGTTATCCCTGCTCCTGCTCCCAGCCCTGGGGTACCCTCGCTCCTGGCTCTCACCTGCCGGGGGTACCCCTGGTCCCCTGCTCCTACCCCTGGGGCATCCCCGCTCCCGGCTCTCACCTTCCGGAGATGCTGCCGCCGAACCTGCTTCATCCCAGACCCTGTTGCTATGCGCTCCCCGCTCCGACACTTTTCGTCTCGATCTCTCCGGCGCTGGGGAGGGAGAAGGGGGAGCGGAGAAACGATGGCCGGCACGGAGGGGTGGGCACCCACCTGCTGCCGGGGAGAGCTGGGGACGTGAGGAGCGAGGCTGAGGGAAAGGTTTGCCTTCAGTGGAGGATGTCTGCGTGCAGAGCAGGGAGGGAGGAGGGAGGTCTGTCTGTCAAACGCACTCCTGACAGGGAAAGGGGGGCTCCGAGACCTCAGCCCCCAACCTGGGCAGCGAGGGGGAATGGCTGCTGCCTCACTCATGCCACAAATGCATCAGGTGTCCCCAGGGAAGGACCTGACTTTGGGGGCACTCTGTCACTGGGCACCCCACGTAGTGATGGCAGTAGTGTGAATGCAGATGCCAGGAGCTCACAGCACCTTCCTGTCCAGCTCTGAGATGATTTTCCTGGGGCAGGACACAGCTGGAGCTTGAGCAGGTCAGAAGTGATTGCTCCCCATGCTGCCTGAGCCCAGCCCTCAGTCCAGGGCAGGGGGATGCTCCACAGCCATCAGTCCCTTTGGGTAGGACCAACACATCCCACCATGCTGAGGGCAAGAGCAATCCTCGGGCAGTCCCTAGGGTGAGCATCTGAGCCCAGCATATCATGGGCCCAGTGCTGGAGCACGGGTCACATCTCCAGGGTTCAGATCTCCCTGTTTGAGTCGGCAGTAGGATACTGGAGCCCCAATGTCCAGGGAGATGCCAGCTTTTCACTCTCATGCTCCATCAAATTCCCAATGAGGTGGCAGAGCTGGTCTGTGCCTTCTCCTCCCACTTTCATGGTGGAAATGTCTCCCGTGTGGCTGGGAGAAAGGACAACCCCACATGCTCCAGGGCCAGCTCA
Organism: Aleadryas rufinucha; assembly: GCA_013397815.1. Lineage (NCBI taxonomy): Eukaryota > Metazoa > Chordata > Aves > Passeriformes > Aleadryas > Aleadryas rufinucha. Next base: position 114,661 of record VZTH01000284.1, read on the forward strand.
GGACCCACCCAGGAGTGGTGCCTCTTCCCTATGATAATCTCCACTTGTCCATCACTTCAACCCTGGACTGTGCCCAGTGCTCTGACACTGGCTGTGTCCCTTTTCCTTGCAAGTGCCCTACAGGCTCCAGCCTGAGCCAGACCTCTGCCCAGCTGCTTTACTCAGGTTTAAGATGAGTGGGCAGCACCGGGGATGAGGAGAACAATGAGAGGGCTGGAACAGAGAGAACCCAGCCTGCCTTACGTAAAAGCAAATCTCCAGGACATCTAATGGCAGTTGTGCTCCCACGACCCTCTAAGCACTTCTGAAAATTTTCCCTGAAACGAAAGGTATCCTCAGCATAAAGACACATTTCTGCAGGAGTCCAACATGATGAAGTGGCTCAGCATTTGCACAATGGGTCTTTCAGAGCTAATATTTACCTGGATTTTCCAGAGAAAGGAGGAAAGAGCAAAATTACATAACCCAACAAACATCTCTTTTCACATGCTCACAGCTTCCTCAAAAATAAAAATATCTTTGGGAATTCACTCAGGCTGGTTTTACCTGCCTTGGACTCGCCCACCCCTTCTCCCTCTCCCAGGATGCTGGCTGGGAATGCTGAGCCTGGAGCTGGCCAGGCTGACAGCCAGGGGCTGCATCAAGCACTGTCCCAACCTCAGCCTCCGTGCAGGGCAGGGATGCTTTGTCTGCCTTTTGTGACAGTGCAATCTGAATCAACCCTTTGATTTTTTCCCCTGGGATCCACCTGAAGAGAGATGTCCCATGGCCACCTCTGTGACATGGGAGGGGAGAGGTTGGTGGCACCTTATTACAGCTGTCCCAGCCCCATGTCACTGGCATGGACTGATCTCTACACAAACCATGCAGCATTCCTGGGCAGACTTCACAGCCTCGTCTTCTTGTGTCCAGGGCAGTATTTTTTATTAGAGACTCCCAGGGCTGATGGTGCCCTGAAATGTCCATGGTGATACCACTTCTTCTGGGATGCTCTGTACCTGGAACTTGCTTTTCTGGTTTGTCTGGTGCTGCTCTGGTAGCACCATCAGCTCTTCATTGCCTGGGATCACCAGCAAGTAGGTGTCCCACCCCAGGCACCTGGGGTGTTCCAGTTTAGCATTGCAGGGCTGGACCAAATTTGCATTGCCCTGGAGCTGGCAAAAAATGCATTTCATGGAATAGCACACACCAGAGGCAGCAAGAGCCAGAAGGAGCAGTGCAATGTAGGGACCCCAAAAACCCCAGGAGAGGAGGACAGGGGTGTTGCACAACTGTCCCCATGCCCTGATCCCAAAGGGGCTGGCACTAGGTAGCACACACAGGGCTTGAAAGCATTTCCTAGCAAGTTTTGTTTTCTCCCACTCCACCTCTGAGCCACCCCTGGGACACCAAGTAAACCTTTCCCTTCTCATGGGCCAAAGCACAACACACATCCCTCCATCCCAAAGCAGCACTGGCACTGCCTGCTCTTTGTGACACTGGAGGGCAAGGAGAGGGCAGAACACAGGCTGGGGAAACACCCCTGCCCACCCTGCCTGGGCAGCCCACACACATCCGGGTGGCAGCCGCCCGGGAAGAGGCGAGAAGGCGGCTGGCAGCAGGATGGGACCGTGCCCAGATCCGCGCCGCAGACACGAGGAAGGCGACAAGGCAGCGGTGCTCCAGTTAGTCACTGCTGGGAAGTGTGCCATGCTGGAGGCTGCTGGCAGGCCGGGTGTGCTCGGCCACCTGCTGTGCCTGGCCTTATTTTGATGATGGTTTCAAGATTTCTCCAAGGAGGGGTAAAGCTGGGCAGTGGAGGAGCAGGGAGAAGCTGTGGGAACTTGTGGAGGACAGCCCCCAGGGTCTCCTGGCTATGAGGGCAGGCTGTCCCCAGAAGGGCCAGGTTCCGTGTGTGACTTGGGAGGCAGCTGCTGCAGGTGCTAAAAGCAGGTGTTCATCACCTGCCAGGGGTGAAACCGTCAAGGTGACACGTGTCCAGGAGGTTTGAACCAAAAGTTCCAAAGCTGGTGGGGACACGGTGTCCAGCAGCCCCTTTCCTGGCACAGGGAGGGCCCTGCACGCTTCACCCATCCCTGCCCAAACGGCAGATGCAGGACGCAGGGGAGGACAAGGGAGGGGGAACACAGCAGATGCATTTCGTCACCCGGTCAAGGGGCGTGTGTGTGTGTAGGGGGAAGGGGTGCCTGGGTGTGTGGGTGCATTTATTGCCTCTTCCCGCCAGCGCCGGCTCCCTGTGCACACACGGGTGGCAGGGACCCAAGGGCACGGCCCACGGCTCCCTGGACTTTTACCCTGCTGTGCAAACAGGCAGGCGCCAGATTAGGGTATCAGTTGGAATTTCATCCTGTCAACGGCACCCGCAGCCTCTCTGGGCGGGCGGTAGAGCATCTTCCCTCCATCCCAGCCCCTCGTCTCCCTGCAGGCCACCCAACACCGCAGGTGAATTTGGGAGATGCACATTTTGCCCCCACCAGGGCTCTGTTTCCCTCCCCATTGTTGTCTGCAGGCTCCCACCGTGCAGTCAGCAGTAATGCCCAGTGCTGGGCTGCCATCACCCCATCTCCTTCCAGGGCAGGACCTCACTGCTGGTCTCCATGTGGCAATGACAAAATTGGATGTTAAAGGCAGCCAAAGCCCAGTGAGGGATGATGATGAGTGCAGGGGAGCCAGCTCCCACCATGGGGACCATGCTGGAGTCTGCACACAGAAGCAGCCCCAGTTTCCCCAGCCCAGCCCAGCTCAGCTCTTCAGGCAGGTGGCTGATCCAGTCTCCTCCCTTTCCTGTATGGCACCAGCTCCATTGCCTTTGCCTCCCCCTGCCTGTTTTAGCTCCTGATTCCCCACGTTTCCTTGCAGAGGTGCAGTGAGGTGGTTCTCCTGTGCCATGGGCAGCCTGGCACCATGCTGGTGAGTGTGGGGTCACCAGGGTGCAGCAGTAGGTGCAGCAGTAGGTGCAGCCTCTGTTGCAATTGCAGGAACAAACCCTTTGCTCTGTCCCTCTCTCAGCAATGCCACCTCATCTTGTTCCCACTCCTCCATCTCCTCCACCCATAAGGACTTTATCCTGCCTCGGGTGTCCTTCCAAAGCCAGCTGCCCTGCCCTGGCACCTCAACACACCCCAGGCAACGCTTGGCGCCGGGAGGAGTTCTGTGGCTGGAGGAGCCATTTGGGGCAGGGATTTGAGGGCAGCCCCTTGCTCAGTGCCCTGCTAGATGAGGGGAGCACTGATGGGATGGAGAGGGGACAGTGTCAGGCACCGATGCCAGCTGTCCCAGGCACTATCTCACATCCTCATTCTCTGTTTATTCATCTTGGACAAGGAGGATATTCAGCCCATCGACAGCCATAAAATGAGATTAGAGACCAGGAGGCGCCAATGGGAGGCGGCCACATCCATGGGCAGCTGGCCTTGTTCTTTGGCCTCTGCCAGCCCAACCACAGCCTCACCCTCTCCCCCCCGTCTCCAGTGCTGCGAGTTTGCAGCCATTGGGTCACCCAGGACTGCCATCCCTGTGGGTGCCAAAGGAATGAGACGTGGCAGTGCCATGCCATGATATGAGCCACGCCAGTGCCAGCAGTGCCCCTGTGGGACAGGCACACCGTGTGCTACAGGGACAAGGCTGCTGCCCCAGGACACCCTTCCCAACCCCGGCTGCGCCCAGGGACATCGGCGCCAGTGTGACCCCAGAGCCGGCACCCTCCCCTGGCACAGCACCACGGGCCGGGAATGACAGCAACAAACCTGTGTCACACAGGATCCCTGCTTGTTTTTATTTTCACTGATGCCTAAAAAATAAAAAGGAAAACCAGTTCTGCCTTATATACACAAAAACCGAGCTGAAGTCCTGAATTGACACAAACATTTGTCCTCATCACCGAGCGCACCTGGTAACGGTGGCTGTGGGAAGTGTCACCGGCAGGAGGGAGACCCAAAGCCTTTGAGGGCTGGAGCAGAGCAGTGGACACAGTGGGATAACAGGGACCCACTTGTAAAAGCCACAGCACACCTGGGGACTTTGTGTTCTGGGGGCTGGGAGCAGTGGGGGGCTGGCAGTGGACAGTGTGGCCAAGGGATGCGAGGCACAAGCAGTGTCAGGTGGGATGTGAGGGTTTGGCTGGGTGCTCTTCAGGCAGCAGGGACATGTCTGCTGCTCCATCTTCCCAGAGCTTGGAGAGACAATGCTGAGAAAGGTCACACAAGCCACCATGTAAAGCTCATGCTCCCTCATCCCTGTCTTGGTCTTCAGAAGCTGCAGCCGAGGAGCACTTGGTGCAGCCCTGAGCAGGAGCCACAGACTCTCCTGTGCCCCAGCTGTGCCCCACTGGCCTTTGGGGTTGCTGAAACTGGGCTGTACATTAACCTGGGCCTATGCAGTGGTCAAGACTCAGCAGGATGAAGGGACTTCTCAGCTGCAGTTCACCAGTAGGAATGGATGGGGTTAGCTAACTGGCCGAGGGGACACAGAGAGTGAGAGGGAGTGCAGTGCATGGAGGAGCAGGGAGACAGGGAGGACAAAATCTGTAGTCCTGTTATCTGTAGTTTCAAAGAAAATAGGAAAAGAAATGCTTCTCTGTCTTTCTGAAAACCACCTCTCCATCACCTAACACCAAGGCACACGCCAGTCATTTCTTGCATGCCTGAGGAGGCCCCTGCCCACCTGACAGCAGCTCCTGGTGCCTGCAGTTACTGTGCTCCCTTGGACTAGCACCCAAAGCTCTGCCAGTATTGGCCCTTCTGGACAGGCTGGGGCTGGTTCTTGGACCCTGTCCCAATGGAAAACCTTCCGTTCTCCTTCCCTTCCCCATGGAAGGGCTCAGCAGGGTGGGTCTGCCCCCACTGTGCCTGTGCTGGGCTCCCTTCTACCCTCTCCCTGTGCTCCAGGTGGAGGATGGCTGCAGTGCCACCTTGCCATGGCACAGCCAGGGGAACCAGGGCTGCAGGGGCACACAGCTCTGTGTGGCTGCAGGTGCAGAGCTGCAGGATTGGGCACTGCCAGGGTCACTGGGGACAAGGGCAGGGATGTTCAGGTACTCTTGTCAAGGACATGTTCCAGCTTGCCACCATCACCGTGGTTTGAAGGGCTCCCATGCCATGTCCTACAGCTGAGGGTCTTGCCTGCTTCCCAGAGCCCAACTTGCTCTGCCCTCCTCACCCCACTTCCCGGGAGACCAGCACAGCAGAAATTCATTTTGCCTTGAGTCGAGCCAGGTCTTTTTTCTACTTCAGTCTTGTTCGAACTGCCCAAAAGCACCAGGCAGCTGGATTGCCAGGAGCACCAAAGGAAGCACCTGGAGCACCACAGGAAAGCCCTTCTCCACTGTCATCCCCTCCCTTCTGCTGACAGCAGGACCTTGCTGTGGGCTACAAAGACCAGAGACCAGGGCAGTATGTGGTTCCTATGGGAGAGCAGTACTCAACCCATGGTTTTTACACAGGGGGGAGCCCACCAGTCCCTTGGGAAGGTGCCAGTGCCACCCGGCCCAGCCTCGCTGTCTGTCCCATCGGTTCAGCCAGGGACAGTCATGTCTTTGGGAAGGGGCTGTCACCCTTCAGAGCACGTGGGCTGGCGGGGCTCTGCTGCATAGTGCTTTTTTCTTGGGGTCTGTAGCTGGTGAAGAGGGTTAAGGCATGAATTCTTCCTTGATCGTCAGTGGAGATGAGGAGACGAGGTTGGGGGCATTGCTGCTGCAGATGCCTCCGATGGGTCCCAGTGTGCTGACAGCTGGTGGGGTGGGCGTGGTGGTGCTGGTGGGCTGGCTCTGCTGCTGCAGCTTCTTCTTGTTCACCTTCCTCTCCTTCGCCCTCCGATTCTGAAACCAGATTTTCACCTGCAGAAAGGAAAAGATGGCAATGCAGAGATGAGGATGGACTCAGGCAAGGATGACAACCCTCAGTCCCCATGGGGCGGGGAGGGCATCCCAAAGTTTGGAAAGGCAGGGATGTCTGTGGAGCAAGGTGGGGCCTCCTCCAACTGCTTGGGCTAAAGCCCTTGCCCTTCCCCATCCCCATGTCCACCCAGGACGTGGTTTTCCCGGGACTCTGCATCACTGACCTGCCGTTCGGTCAGCCCGAGGGCCGCGGCCAGCTCGGCCTTGCGGCGGATGGTGATGTAGCGGCTGTAGTGAAACTCCTTCTCCAGCTCCAGGCGCTGGTGGTCCGTGTACACCACCCGGTACTTGTCTTTCGTCCTGGTCTTGCCTGGCAGAGAGACCAGAGTGGGGGCTGAGCCAAGGGGGGAAAGAAGGGGAGCAGTGGAAGGGAGGGAGCATCCCCGAGGGCACGGAGGAGACACACAACCACCCGTGGAGAGCTCGGGAGAAACACGGCAATGCCCTGGGAACCAGTGGGAAAGAGAGCCAGGAGGCTCCTACTGGCTTTAACATCCTTCCTGTTTGGTATCAGGGTGTTTCTTCTTGCTGGGAAGTACCTGAGCTTTGGTGGAATTGCTTGGTAGAAAGAGTAGGATGGATTCAGAGGTGCCCCAGGAAAATGGACCACAAATCCCCTGCGTCATGACACATGGTCCCTGAGAAGAGCAGAGCTGCTGGTCCCATGGTGGGCTGAGGAGAGGCTGCCTGGCAGGGCTAAGGAAAGCCCAGCTCTTTGCTAGGAAGCCCAAAACCAAGGTGCCATCACTTGAATGTGCATGGATCAGAACAGGGGAGGGACAGAAAACGCTGGAATGACCACATCTCTCTGCCTCCAAGAGGGTTACTCTCCTCCCTGTACTGAGCTAAGACAGAGGCCAGTGCTTTTGGTGCAGACTTTAAAGATGCACTGGAAAAAGCCCACATGATGCCTAAGCACTCCTGGGGACTGGCTCCATGGGCCAGGGGTGTGTGGCCAAAGCCAGCCTGAATCTCTCCTTGGTCCCCCCAGATATGGACAGAGCTCGGGGCCATCAGGGCCCACATGTCTGTGCACAAAGATGCACATCCCATGGGTCTGCAAACAGCACCTGCTGCTTTCTAGCAGCAAAATACAGTCAAAGGTCCTTTGTTATTCCACAGGCACACAGGATGAGCTGTGGAACTCTTCCTGGGCTGTGGGGGGCAGGTGGCACTCCGAGGGAGGACGCCCATGCCCAGCAGTTTGCTGACAAGTTCCTGGTGTTTTCCTCTGCAGAAAAGCCTATGGCAGGGAATAAACACAGCTGTGAATATTTGCTTCTCCACCCAAAATTACAAAATCCTGTTCCAGGGAGTCAAGAGGGATGATGCCTGGCCATTTGTTTGCCTGGCAGATATGTTTGCCCATCTTCTCCCGAATTTCTGATGCTGAGAGCAGTGCTGCTGTGGGAAGCAGTGGGAGCAAGCTCAGAACAGCTCCATGGACTTCCCTGGGGAAGTGATACTGGGTGTATCAGCATGGACAAGAACTGCACACCACTGCTGCAGATGTGCAGAAAGGGATTTCTAGTGACCCAGCAACTTATATAACCTCACTTTGCAGCCTGGTTCTGCCAGGAAAGGGGATCTTTGTGTGCCTGCCATCCTGTTCATCCATTCTCCCTAATGAGTCCTTTGCACATCCACCCTTTTGGGCTAAATCAGTTAGACACTGGGCAGTCTCAGCAACACAATTAAATTCTGACACCACCCTAGAGGAAGCAGGAGTTTAGGTGGTGCAGACGAAAACCGGCCTCTAGACACTCTAATAAGATGTCAGAGAACATCCACAGAGAAAACCCCCAATCTCCAGGCTGCAAATCTGTTTATCAACCAGCTGAGTTTTATTTTTGACAGTGTCTCTCTCCTGCTCTCACATTGCAAGGAGATGGAGACTTTCCTAAGCCACTTCTTATGCTGAAACTTGAATGTAAAAGAGTTGAAGACAGGACAACCCATGCCCACTGCAGGTGGGGTCATTTCCCTTGCAGCCTCACATGGCATGGAAGAAAGCAGCTGGTTTTCTACTGAATAAGCAGAAGCCAAAAAGATCCAGCTCACAGCATTGACCACTGAGGAAACCAAGTGTGGAAGCACAAGTGGGAGCAAGCAGGACCTGGGATGGGCACGGAAGGCATCTCACCCTGCTGGGACTTGATGCTGGCACTCCCAGGCACACAAACAGCAGCCACTCAATTCAAGTTAGCACCCAATTTCCATCACTATGCCACTGTCTGTGTCCTCCTGCCATTGCTGCTGGTGGTGCTGGCATGGGCTCAGCACAGCATGAGCAGGGTGATGGCTGAGGGTCCCAGCACAGTCCCCAAGAAGCGTTGAAGCTCTCCAGTGATCCATGGAAAAGGGAAGGAGCCCAGCAAGGCTGCAACATGACGAGGAATAGAACCAGAGTTCCAGCACCAGGGCTGGACTTCAGCCACTAATTTGTAATTGAGGGATGGGATGAATTCAGTGACTGTTTCAGAGAGTGGGGAGCCCAGCTCCTCCCAGGGCTTGTTGGAAGTGAACACCTAATCCCTCCTCACCACCACCAGGTCAAACCTGCCTCTGACCACCCAGGGTGAAACTGTGGGTTAAAAAAGGGTAAAAAAGGTTAATTTGATTGAGCAAGGTGTGCGTGGAGTATCTGTAGAGACAGGGCTGAAACGCAGAGATTCCATGTGCAGGGGGTCTATGACAGCTTTGCCAGGCACTTGTCTCCTATTTGTCACACATCAGCTGTGACAGCTCCAAACAAAACTGCCCCCGGGAGACTGTGCCGGGCTGGAGCCATGCCGGGCTGGAGCCGTGCCGGGCTGGAGCCATGCCGGGGCACCCAGCCCACGCAGGATCTGCACCCTGCCCTCGCTCTCCCACGGGCCCCGTCCGTCCCGGGCTCACTGCTGCCTCTCGCCACCCTGCAGGGGAAGGGCTCAGCGGCATGAGAAGAACTTCTGCACCCCAGCCCAGGAGGGACTTGTGCTGAATTTGCAAACACAGCAATTCCCAAGAAGTTACAGAATAAACCAGATGCTCTGGTGGAGATTTACGTGAGGTTTAGCAGCTCTGTGAGAAACTGGGCTCCCTCTGGCTGCTCCAGGCTCAGGGGCTCCTGCAAGTTTTTTCTTTCTCATAGATTTATCTCCGTTTTTTTTTTCTTTTTTTTCATTTGAAAGCAAAACCCCTCTAAAGAGATAATGACTTTAAAATGGTTTTACTTGCAATGTTGTTATTTGAATAGTACTGTTTGGAAAAAAGGAACACCTGGAAAGTGAAGGAGTTGACAGATACAGTAAAAAAAAATAAAGACTAAAGAAATAAGGTGGTTTGTGAATACCACATATGCCATGAATTTCAGTAGGAATTATTATTTCCTGCTGCAGCTGTAAATAGATCCATCACAGCCTGTTCTTTGTTATTCCCTCTTCATCCTTCATCCTGGATGGAGGCTGTGCTTTGCCTCAGGGCTGGCAGAGCCATCACTGGGTGAGCTGGGCACCAGGCTCAATATCAGTATCAATATCATCACTTGCTGCTCAGTTTCAGGCAGAAAAGACTTAAAACAGAGGGCTGATGACCAAGGAAGAGATGGAAAGTTATTCACCTCCACTAATTGCTGGTTTCGGATGTTTGCTGAATTCGGGGATGTACTGTGGGTGATTCACAAGGAAAAGAAAAGGATTTGCAAGAAATACTATTGACAATGAATAATGCAACTAGCTTGAATATGAATGCTGGGTTACACTTAACTCTCTCCTGGAGACTTTTTATGGCTCTGTGAAAAGAAAGAGGAAATTCAGGACGAGCCAATCCGGTTCCTTACGGGGAGCCCTCGTGCCTATGGCCAAACAGAGGGATGGAACTGCTCCTGCATTTCCAGCCAAGCCTGGCAAAGCTGAAACAGACTATCCCACAGCCAGGATAACCTGGAGCTGGGGCTGCTGCCCCAGGAGGGAGTGTGGTGCAGAGGGGGTGCCTGTGGTGTCTGTTAGCACAGTTGTTAGCTCCTTCCAACCCTGCTATGCATTTACAGCCCCTCCTGCTTGTCCCCAAAAGACCAGGCAAAGGAACTGCTTGGACAGGCAAATGGAGCCATCCGTGGGGCCAGCAGGAATGGTTTCGGCTTTGGGATCAAGGCAGGGCCAATGACTGCGTGGGGAGAGGGTATCGTTAGTGCTGTTAATGTATAACCCTAATAGCACTCACCTGAGCCATGATTAGATAAGGGAATAGCTTTAATGTGCTGTGCAAACCCCGAGGGACGCGCTCCCGAGTGTGCACGCACACACACGGGGGGATGGAGTCCTGACCCCAGCCTGGATTCACTCCCCTCAGCAACCCTGCCCCAAGACAGGGATGCCAGAGCTCCTGCCCTGGGCTGGATCAGGAGCCTGGCAGGGTAAGGGAAAATCAGACCACATCCCTGCGCCCACCAACCCAAGCTCTCTCCCCTCATAGCCACAGTGGAGGCTGCCAGGAAGGGGGTATTTCACTGTCTCCAGCCCTGGCCTGCCCAAAGGATGGCTTTAAGTAAAAAACTGTGCCCCGAAAACCCTAAGAGATTGAGAATGTGGGCATTGTGAGATTGGTGCGGAGCAGCTCTAAGAACAGCTGGGAAGGGGCTGGTTCAAACCAGGGAGGAAAGAGACTGTGGGGTGGCAGTGGCACCCTGGGTGGAGGTGGAAAATAGCAAAGGAGCAAAAGCTGGGACGTTACGAGGGCATCAGCCCAGCTCCAAAAGGAGGATCCCCATCCGTGAGACACATTTCTCCCAGCCACAGCAGGAGCAGCACAGCTGCCAGCAGCCAGGAGCATAAACTGCAGCGCTTTTCTAAAAGTCTCTATTTCACAGGTCAAAGCAGCTCAAAATTACCACAGCCACAAACTCTGGCTCTGTGGGAAGCTGCTGTGCAGCCATCAGGGCTCTGATCCGGGAAGCTGGGGTACGGCAGCCCTGACCTGCTGGCTGGAGGCACAGATGAGAGCCCATGGTGGTGACAGCTGTTGCACCCCACAGCAGATGTCCCCAAGGCCTGGGGACACGATGGATGGTGCTTTGTAGAGGAGGAGCTGGCAGGGGGGACGGAGGCATTGCTGCCAGGCTGCCTCAGCAGCTCCCATGCCTCGCTGTCTGCTGGCTCCTTGTGCTCCCAGAGCCATCCTGCCTGGTCCCACCTTCCTGGGGGTGCTCCAGCCCCACACTGGCTCTGTCTGTACAGCCTTGTCTGCCCATCTGTCTGTATGGGGGAGCTGGTCCTGCATGCTCTGATGGCATTAAAATATCACAATGCTGAAAAACATCAGGTGTGAAAGTCTGTCACCGGGGAGCACCTGGGAAAGAACTGGTCCACACTGGAGGCAAAGTGCAGCAAGATGGTGCAAGGCTGTCCCCTCCATGTGGGTGCTTCCTCTCCAGGATAAACCTGCTCCATTCTGAATGAGCAGCATCTGCTTGCAAAGAGGATAAAATCCTCCCATCCCAGAGGAATCAGTGCTCTATCAATACTTGGCATTTCTCCCCCAGGAAAGGATCAAGGAAAACTTCCCTCATGCCTGGCAGAGCTTAGGCAATGCTGTGGCTGGAGAAACAGAGGCACACAGGCAGCTCCAAACCAGAGTGGAGTCCCAGGGTCAGAGCCATGGGATTCCCTGGGCAGTTTAATCCCCAGTCCTTTTGCAGCTCCATGGGGGAAATCCCCCTCACACCTCCACAAAATTGAGGACAGCCAGCAGAGCAATGCCCCATGACAGAGACCCCAGGCCCAGGAAAGGGCTGGGGTCGGCTCCTAAAGCTCAGGAGCCTCCAGGCTGGCTGGAGCCACCCTCATCTGGCAGCCAGATGTGCTCCAGCTGCCTGTGTGCAGAGGGGTCGATGCTCCCTCTGCTGAGCAGCGTTGATGGCAGCTCACTGCACAGAGGTGATGCTGAGGCTTGGGACAGACAGCCCAGATCATTTCACCATCCCTAAAGCGACTGGAAACGAGAACCCCAAAGTCTGCACTGGTGGTGGCAAGGGCGAGCCTCCGATGCCCCCCTCCCCACACTCATTTTCCCCCGCCTTTCCCCTCCAGCTCCAGCCGCCTCTCCAAAACACCCACGCTCCTCTGTGGCTTGGGAGGGGGGGATAAACCCGAGCCCCTCACACTCCCTGAGCGCTGGGAACCAGCAGCTCACGGTTTTCACAAGCTTTCCCCTTCCCCTGCATACCTCAATATCCTCAGCTATTTTTCCTCTGCCGCAGGAAGCAGAGGAGTGATGGATGGGACCACTGACACGGGGCGAAGGACCGGAGCCATGTGGCTCATTTCATCACTGCCAGTGAGAAACGACCCCCTCTGTAGGGCAATCCTTCCCGAGATCCCTGCCTGACATCATTCCTCTGCCAGAATGAACTGGATTTAGACAACGGCTGGGTGTCAAAAACTGGGTGAGAGGAACCACACATCCTCTCTGTATGTATTTAATGTCTCAGTGCTGTGGAGGGAGGGAATGCTGGATGAATCCTCACTGAATGGACTCTGTCAAAGCTCTCCCATCTCTACTCTGGGTTGGAAAAATGGGCATTTCAGACACCAGGGTTGAGGCAGGACTCATCTGTGCTGCAGGGCACTGCAGGCTCCTCCAAGGAGCCCAGCAATGCTCCTACACCCAGGGTAGCTCTCTCCATGGCAGTTCACCTCACATAACCTGGGGATTTCTTCCTGGTGCCAAAGGCTTCAGAGCAAACTGCAATTCTCCCATGTGCACCCAGTAGCAATAAAACCTGGTTCAGCTTGGTATGGAGAGCACTAGAAACGTGTCACTTGCCAAACTGCACTGCTTGACCCAATGGCTTTCTGGTCCCCTGCTCACTGGGGATCAAGCTCTGTGTTCCCAAAAAAGCTTTGCTCTAAGTGCACGTGTGTGGCTGGGGAATGCATGCCGGGGGTTGTGGGACTGGCAGGGCCAGCACAGTCAGGCAGGGCAGCCCTGCTGCCGGGAAAGGGCAGAAACACCTGGTCAAAGAGCTGGATTTGGAGCGTGCAGACCGGTGCATGGGAGCACAGGCTCACCCTGGCTGGGTTTTGCACAGCTGGCACAGTGTGACAAGGACAGAGCTGCACCCACACCTGCTGGTGAGGACACCCCTCCTGCAAGCCTCATCCTCCTCCCAGGAGGTGCAAACCCCGAGGGGATGAAGAGCAGATGCCTGGTGTTTGCAGTGAGCTGGCGATTCCCCGTCACAGCCCCATGTTCCTGGACGTGGACAACACAACCAGAGACCCTTCAACCCCAGGTGCAGCAGCCTGAAGCTGAGTGTTGGGGCAAGTCTTTCCCAGCCCTGCAGTGATTCAATCCTTTATTTTGGCAACTGGCAGATTCCTTCAGTTGTTCCCATGTTTTATGAGCACTGAGCTGAGTGCCGCCAGCCTGGCTCCTGAGCTGGGTCAAAGGCCACCCAGCGCAGGAGGACGGGGAGCGCCGGGGTGACACATGGGCTGCTGGCACGTGTGGGGTGGACGCCGCCCCATTCACAACACCACCTCGCTCCAGCCCTGATCCAGCTCATCCCAACATGCCACCTGGCTGGATGTGGCTCATCTGCAGTGGGGGGAGGAGGACAGCGAGGCAGCGGGGGTCCCATCTGGACACCAGGGGTCCTCTCCCCCTTTGCAGCCCCATAGGGTTTGGCCCATCCTTGCCATGGGGCAGTGTGGGGGAAGGATCCAGCCCCTTATCCAAGCAATCACAAAGCTAACAGCACCAGAGTGGGCGTCCTTGATGGGTCCCCTATAGGAAACATCTGTCATTGGCCAGAGGTTTAAAGTGTCCCTCTGCTAATCCCAGGGTATTAGCCAGCCAAGCCCATCACGTAGGTACTGCCAGTGCTCCAGGGAAGCCTTTCTTGTTCAAGGAAAGTCAGTTCTAGGAAAGTTTGAGAGGCCTGTACCTTGGCCAGCAGGCTAAGCAGTCAACAAACCCCAGCTGGGGCCAGGAGCAGGTTGTGGGTTAATAATTCAAGGGGAGAAGACTGATGGGGCCCAACACACACCCCTGAGTGTCCTGGTGGAGCAAAGGGTCTCACAGGGAACGAGCATGTCCTAAGGAGCGGCTCCCCATGCAGGGACTGACCAGGGAAATGCAGTGTCCTCCAGCCAGCACCATCATCCCAAAACATACCAAGCACAGAATGAATCCCAGCAGTCCAGGGGAAATGTTTTTGTCCCATTACTGGGATTTTTACTCTTTCCCCCAGTGTTAATGGGCCCCACTAGGAAAATAAACAGCGCTGGAAACCTGACCTAGAAATAGTAAAAGTGAGCTGGAAAACTGCACACCCAGCAAATCACCACATGCTCAGAGCATCACTGCTTGCTCTCCATCACCCCAAAACCTGCCTGGGCACCAGGGGCACTGGTACCACACGAAGCCCTGAGCACATTTGCCTCTGCAAAGGATGCTCCAATTGCACTTTCACTTGCAATATTTAGCACTGCGGCCCCTGCTCAATTAGTGACCTAAAAGCCAGACCCGAAGCAGTATCTGAGGATTTGCATGACTAACGAGCAGAGGGTGAATTTCAAAGTTCAGCCAGCCCCACTTCCAGCCACCTTCCTGAGCTTTTTATAAACCCTGGGTGCAATTCACAGGGAAGTTTGCAAATAATTGTGAATAAGGAGGAAGGATGAGGCTCTGACATGCTGCTAGTGAAGATTTTATGAGCAGAAAAGGAGGTGACATTGGAGAGAGAAATGAGGCCTGGGGACATCTTCCAGCTCGGTTCCCTTTAACTCCCAATTCCCGACTGGCATTGCAATCCTTTCTGCTGCTGGGTTATCTCAGCTCAGCCAGGTGAAGCATGCATGAATGTAGCAACAGGCACATAAAATCACCCCCCTGCAAGGCCTGACTCTGCAGTGAGTCACTGGGAGATTTCTCATTGATTTTCCTCAAGCTCTGGATCACATTTGCAGAAGTGCCCGACACACTCATATTCCCTGCACAACATTTTATTTTACTACCGTGCAGCTCTTCCCCAAAAGCTTTCAAACTATGGCCAGGAGCTGTTTATACGAGCCAAGACAGAAAGGGAACATTAATTTACAACCCTCTGAAGTATTATGATTTATAGCATTCACAATGCAACTGTTGATATTTATAGCGAAAAACTCTGTGTATTCATTTCCTATTCCCACAGCGGTGAGATGGGGAGTTTATCAATCCAGACTGACTAAAGTCCAGTTTATTGATTTCAATAAAATGATTCATCTAAGAGCTTCACCCTTATCTATGTCAAACCCATCTCTGCCCTACTCTCCTTCAAGCTTAATGAAGACTTTTATTTAAAGGGCAGCACTGGAAAGCACCAACTGCATCCCACCATCCCCCAGCTCATGGTCCCACCACAGCCAAGTCCTGCAGTTCCTGGCACCAGCAGCATTGGGCTTGGAGCCAGCAGAGGTGCAAGGACAGGTCCTTAATCTGTGGGTGACTTAGAAAAGGAGCTTACTGGTCATCCATCCTAAGGAAACCACCCCAAGAAAGGGCCTTTCACCCCCACATCGCTGTGGTGGGGCTGGGGCAGCTCCTCTGTGTGTGAGAGGAACAAGGCTGATTTATTTGTTCCTTTGTATGTATTTGATCTAAGAGATACAAACTAAACAACTAATGATATTTTTCCAGAATTCAATCAACTCAATTGTCGTCTAACTCAATCAGAGGCACTTTCAAGCCCCTGTTTTATCTCGGCCCCACCGCTGGGTGTAAACCCATGGCCTTGATCCAGAGGAGAGGTGTGCTGATGGCTTTCCTTCCCCACTCATTTTCCCTCCCACCTCTCTCCTCAGAAGAAACCAAGATGTTCAGACCTACAAAACCTGCAGAAGTGGCAGGGTCCCAGCAGGGCAGGGCTGCACATCACATTTCCTTTTCCACCCCGAGCAGAGGGAAGCCCTCAGCCCTGGCATGCCTGTGGGTCTCCATCACTGCATCTGGGGGGAAGCATTTTTCCTAAATAGTTACATTCAGTGCTTAAAATGAGACAGGAAATACCAGCCTGCCTCTCCCTCCTCTTTCCAGACTGGGGCTGGGGTTTTTTCCATTTATCGGGATGTTCTGCCTGCTCCACTGCAGACACTGGTCCTCATCTCTGCCACACAGATTCTGGGAATATGACTAGGTATTTTCCATGCTGGAAGACCCCAGGCACCTCTGCAAAAGACCCTTACACAGGCCTTGGCCACTGGGAATAGTGCAGAGCCAAAAACAAGCCCCAAACTGGAGACACTACAAACAGGGAGCCCTGGCTCTGATTCCAGGGATATGGAGCAGCAGTAACTCAAAGCAAACTCGCCCCTGAGAGATGCCCACAGCCATTCCTGTAGTGAGTTTGGCCCCAGCAGTGCTCTGAGGACCTCATGGCCAGCACAGGAGAGGGAGAGGGGTGGCAGGTTCAGGCAAGCCCCGTGGGTCCCGCTGGGAAGGGTCCAGGCTGGGAAGATGAAAGGGTGAGGGTAGGTCAGGACAAAGGGCCCGCACCTCACCTCGCTGCCAAAGGAGCCGGCCACCATCTCCATGACAAAGAGAAGTCCTTGTCAATTTGGGCTGGCCCCAAGGGGGATCTGCCCACCGCCTTTGAAGTGGGCAGCAGGACGGGTAGGGGGCCGGGGTCACCCAGACGCTTTCCCCGGGTCAGGAGTTCAGCAGGGACAGGACCCTGGGGACAGCACGACCACTCGGTGCCCAGGCCGGAGATAATCACAGGAACCAGGGCACCCTTTCCTGCAGAGCTGGGCACCCACCAGCCGTGCACCTGCAGCACCCACAGCCACCCTCCACGTGGCACTGTCCCCAACACACTCTTTGCACACACACACTGAGCACGTCACCTCCCCCAGACACACCTGGTGACACTGCCTGTACACACACACTGCTCACGGTGCCCTGCACGCTCACACAGAGCCTGCAGCACCTCACTGAATCCACCTTGGGCACACGAACACACACACAGGGCATGGATACACAGAGCATGGATACACACAGCATGGATACATACAGCTCCTTCCCTGCACACGTACACACACAGCATGGATACACACAGCTCCTTCCCTGCACACACACACACACAGCATGGATACATACAGCATGGATACACACACAGCATGGATACACACAGCATGGATACACAGCTCCTTCCCTGCACACACACACACACAGAGCATGGATACACACAGCTCCTTCCCTGTACATGCACACACACACACAGAGCATGGATACACACAGCATGGATACACACACAGCTCCCTCCCTGCACACACACACACACAGAGCATGGATACACACAGCTCCTTCCCTACACACACACACACACAGCATGGATACACAGAGCATGGATACACACAAAGCATGGACACACACAGCTCCTTCCCTGCACACGCACACAGCTTTGGGCACCCTGCACACACACATGTGCACACCCACCCTACTTGGGCTCTCACACAGCCAGCTCACACTCTCATATACAGCTGGCAGCCCCACACACTCACCCCTTTTGACACCCTCCATCCAACACTCCCTCAGGCTCCTGGGGATCTCTGGTTCCACCCATCCTACCCAGTGGCCGCAGGCAATGACACCGGTTGGGGAAAAGGACTTCCCAGCCATATAAGCCCAGCTGTGAGGGTGGAAGGACAGCACCCTCCCTGCCCATCCTCAGCTGCTGGCCACCTCAATGGTGGGGTCCCCTGCTCTTTGGGGACTGGATGTCATGCCAAGGGCAGGCCAAACTTGCTGTCCTTCTGACAGTCCCTGTGCAGGGAGAGCCACAGAGCAGGATCCGGCCCTGCAGAAATCCAACCCCGAGGATCCTCTGCTCTGGGGATGGTGCAGGGGTGCAGGACTGGGGTCTCCTTACCGTTGTTGCTGGTGCTGGGAATGCTGCGCCTCATCCACTCATATGGGGTGCGTCTCTGGGCATTAGGGGAGAGCTGGGGGACGGAGCTGCTGATGGGTGGAGGCAGGAGTCCAGAGCCCGGAGGCTGAATGGGGTTAAAATCTGGGGGGCTGAATCCAAACTGCCCCGGGCTGGCGGTGGAAGGCGTCGCAGCGGTCCCATAGGAATGCCAGTCCTCCTTGGCAGGGGTGTAGGGAGAGCCCCAGGCAGCTGCCGGCTGCCCGTGGTGCAGGTCGTTGTTAATCCCCGGCACATGGTGGTAGCTGGCGAAGTCCGAGTACTGCGGTGGCCCCGGCACGTAGTTCTGGGGGTTGAGGTTGAGGCTGGGGTGCCGGACCGGGCTGGGATACATGTTGGTGTCCTTATCCACAAGATATCCCACATACATCTTCCCGGGCCGTCCCCGCGCTCATGCTGCGCCGCCGAGCCGCGACTGCGGCCGGTTGGGTTTGGCGGGGAGGCGGCCGCCCCTCCTTCGCCACCACTCACCTGGGCGCCTTGGGGAGCCTGTCCTGGGGCCAGGCACCTCCCTGCCCACAGGCTTTTATTGGGCCCAACCTCTCGCAGCATTTGCATTGAAAGGCAGGTTTGCATTTCAAAGTGCAGAAACCCCAGCGGGTGAGGGGGACGAGTTCAAACTTCCCACTCTGGCTGCAAGGAGGATGAGGGAGTGGGTGACTCCAGGGAGCACCGAGGACCCCCCAGCCCCTCTGTCCCTACCCCACAACCGTGCCCATGCCACCGGACGTGGTCCCTCTGCAGCAGCTGGCTTTGGGGACATCAGGGTGTCGCGGGTGTCCCATGAGGATGCCCCAAAGGACCCCACCACCACCCATACCACAGGAGCAGGGTGCCTTGGGATGAACCTCTGTATTAAAATGCAGCTGCACGCAGGGGACAAGCTGGCCTGTGTGTGTCCGTCACCTGCCCTGTCCCCACGTTGGGGGACACCAAACTCTTGCTCTGAATGGGGTTTTCCTGTGCCCAGCAGCAGCATCTGCCTCTTTGGAAAAGAGGGGCTGATGGAGGCTCTGGGTCTGCATTTCCTTCATCCCAGGGCAAATCCACCCCTCCAATCCTGACAGCAAAGCTCAGCCCAGCCTCAGAGAGCAGGAGAGATGGGCAGAACCCGTGTGCAGGGAGAATGCCCCCACCATGGACACTGCTGGGAGGACTTGGGCTAACACATCTCCATGGGGCTCACGACCCTGAAGCAAGAGGAGTTTCTCACCTGTTTTCTCTCTTAAGAAAGCAAAACCATGCCCATATGTTTGGTGATAAGGAAAACCAAGCAGAAAGGGGACCCTCATGAAGCCCTGTCTGCCTGCAAGGTGGGAGGTGCTGGCCACAATCACCCCAGCAGAGATCACACCTGTCAGGTCAGACACACCTGCACTCCAGAGGGGGACAAGGGACTGAGGACCTGTGCCGTGCCACACTGCCCAGAAATCCCCACCACTGGCAGCCGGGAACCTCGGCCCCACTGATGTCCCCCTCCCCACCAGTGTCACACTCCAGCTGCACTGGCCACCACCGCAGCCACAGCTGTCATTTGCAGGCTGGCTTGTGCTCCTCAATCAGGAGCAGAGTCCACAGAGGCTCCAGGAGGGTGTTTTGTCACCTCCTCGAGGCCGCCTCTGTCCTTTTCTCTGCACCAGCCCCTTCCCCTTCTAGAAATGTGAGCAGAGATCCTCACCATCCTGGAACTGAAACAGCCTGGAATTCGACAATAGGGAAAAAAAAAGATATTAAGGATGAAATTGAGAGGAGGGGATAAAACCTCCATCACGGAGCTCTGGACCCTCAGTGGTCTGTGTCAGTCCCAAGCATCTTATCCCATTGCTCTAGCCCTAGTTCTACCTGAAACTGGGTGCATGTATTTCCCTGTGCCACATCCACTCCCTGAAAGGAGGTGGGTGCCAGGATGAGATGGAGAGGAGATGGGTAGGAGGTGAGGGGTCTGGTTTACGAGGACAGAGAAGGGTAAACCCCCAGCAATGGGAAATCACCCCCAGAGCTGGCATCACGTGCGGTCTGCCTCCTGAGACCTGGCATGGCCAGAGGCACCAGGAGAGGCGAGCACTTTGCAGCATCCCCTCTGGGCCCCCAGGATCCCCAACCCCTTGCTCAGCCTTGTCCCAGGTCCCTCCCTTGTGACAAAGGTGACTGTCATGACCGTCCCACCCAGTGATGATCTCAGCTCACCACTCAGCTCAGATTGCTTGATGTGCCATGTAACCCCATCTATCCTGGATTTTTCCCGAGATCTCTGTACAGCCGTGGCTTTGTGTAAACTAGAGAGCCAAGGCCACCTTACTCCTCCTCTTCCTACCATCATCAAAGAGGCTCAGGAAGTGGGGAAAAAAAAGAAGAAAATCCCCCCCCCTCACCCCCCCCGAGCAGATGGTGGGAGGTACAGAGGAACACAGGTAGCTGCTGGGTCCCATCCCAGGGGTGGCTGCATTTCAGGGACTGGGGTTATTCCTGCCACTGGCTGTTTCTTTCAGGCAGTGACAGGGAGCCCAGATCCTCCTTTCCCTTTTCCCAACTGGTGGAGCCAAAGCCAAAGGCTCAGGCAATTGCTGGGGACTGGGGGGCTCAGGGGTCTGGGGCAGCACCCCACAACTGCATCCTCCCCAGGGGAGCAGGGGACAGGCTTGGCAGGGCACAGCATGGCCAGGTGCCCACGGAGAGCTGAGTGTGAGCTCCCTCAGTGAGGGCAAAAGGGGCAGGGGAGGACAACTGGGCCATAACGATCCACCAATGATAACTTCCCTTCTCTGCTTTTCTTTGACCTGTTTATTACTGGTGGCAAAGTTTATGCTTGGGAAGAGCCAGGTGAGGAGCCCTTCATGGGCTCCCCGAGCTGCTCAGCTGGGGCTGAAGGGTGCTGGTTGGGACCCTCGGTGCCCCAGGATGCCACCTGCCCCGGGGTCCCATGGGCGAGCAGATCAGGGACTGACAGAGCCCCTGGGGGGTCCCCAGCTGGGTGAGAGGAGGTGGCAGTACCCCCTCCATCCATCCTAGAGACCCCCAGAAAGGCACCCAGCCTGGGGACCTCCTCCTAGTCCCTCAGACCTGGTATTCCTGGTGGAAACCAGGCAGATGCAGCAGAGAGAGAGAGCAGTCAGGGTTCCCTTGATGCTCCCTGGGGCTCGCTGCTGCTATCTGTGATCGAGTGATGCCATCTCCTGGAAGGAGGACGGCTGGGAGGTCCCCAGGGCCAGGCTGCACGCAGCTATCACAGATGGAGCAGGGACACCATCCCATCACCTCCTGCTCCCATGGAGGAGGCATTCAATATGGAAACCAAGTCCTGCCTTGTCCCCCAACTTGCTCTGAATCCCACCGTGGTTTCTGCAGGAGAGGGAGATGCCCACAGAGAGTCAAGTCGGTGTCTCCCCTTGCTCCCCTTTTCCCCCACAGCCTCCTTTCCCACCTCCTCCCCACTCCCTCCAGCTCCTATTGCTCCCAAAGGAAAATCTGTGGCTTCAGACCAGCATAAGCCAGAGCTGCATGGCCCCACTCACATCTCAGCCCAGCCAGGACCTTTCAGTCACTCCCTGGCTTCTGAATGCCCCAAGAGTAACCCCTCCCCTCTGGCAATGGAGGCATCAGTGCTATCCTCTTGCAGAGGACAACCCCCTGCTCATGTCCACCAGCCTCACTGCAGGCTCCTGTGTGGCCTTTGGCTCTGCCCAGATGCCTGATCCACCCCTGTGCTGTCACTTGTGTCCCCGTGCTGAGGAGAGTCTGCAGAGCTGGCCCCCAGAGAGACGGATGCTGGACCAGGGTAGCTCGAATGGATGTGCCACCAGTGCTGCCACAGAGCTCCCCTCTCCCCGTCCGGGGCTCAGTGATCCTCTCTGGGATCTCGATCAGCTTTCTTGGCTGATCTCAAATGCAAATGCCCCAGATCTTGTGACTATCCTCAAGAGGGCACTGGGGACAGGGACACATGCTGGCATCCCTCATCGCTTCCCAGCACGTGTGGGCCCTGCTCTCGGTGGGGTGGGGATGTGATTCCCCCTGCACTGGTGGGGAGCGTCCTGGTTTCGCTCCTTCGCTGTGTTCCAGGCGCTGTGCAAGCAGAGGGTTAACGATTCCCACATTAAGTGGCTGCAGATGTGTGGGAAAGTCTGGGGCGAGCGGACGGCATCGTTATTAGTATTCACCCAGGAGCCTGTCGCTGCCTCCCGGGGCTCTGCCGAGCACATTTAATACCAAGGCTCGTGGTGGGGGTTAGGAAGAGTGCGTGGGACGGGGTCGGAAAGGCCCCGAGGTGGGGAAAGGCAGCGGGACGACATCCTCTGCGCTGGCTGCTGCCTCCTCCGAGTGCCCCAGCCCAGGGGGTGTAGGGAACGGGCCAGCATCCACAGGGACACAGCACCACTCGTGTGTATGGCCCAGTGCTACCTCCTGACACCACTGGCACCCTGTGGTGTCCATGGCCAGTGTTTCCAGTGCTGCAGGAGTGCTCCCAGAGCTGGGGAATGCTGCAGGATACTCCCCAGCACGCTCCCCATCATTTTATGCTTGGGCATACGGTCACTTTGGAAGAAGCCCAGCACCTTCTGCCTCCCCTTCCTCCCTGGGCACTGGTGTCACCCACCCTGGCGAAGCAGGACCAGACACACACACGGGGTACAGGCTCCTCTGAACACCAGGGCAGAGCTTTACAGATGCTGGATGGAGCCTCAGTGCAGCTCCCTGCAGGGCCCAAGAGCTGGATCCAGCCAGGAGCAAGTGCTGGCAGCTGCCACACCAGATGGGCTGCCCAGATGTGGTGCTGTGCTCCCTGGCACCCGCTGCTCCTCTCTTGTGGTCTGCGGCTTGACACCACTTCAGAGTGATGCTGAAATTCCTCAGCTGACTTGGAGTTGATAGAGGCTTCAAAAAAACAGAAGCTGGAGCAAATCTGGCCCTCATCAAACCTTCAGAGAAGTGGGGAAGGCCAACATCTGCCACTTCTTCTGTACCTGCCTGTCACCTGCTGGCACATGGTACCTGTTGCTGACTCCAGCACGGCTGTTTCCACCATTGTCTTGGGTCACCTGACTCTGGTCTCTCTCCTCTATGTCAAGCATGGGATGTGGGTTTTTCTCTATGGTCCCAGCTCTGCCTGGGATGGGGCAGGAGTTCAGAGAGCTGCTTTGATCCAGGTAATGCCAGAGCAAACCAAATCCCCTGGAATGTCCTGTCTCCATGGCTGACTGCCTCACCAGAGATGCTGCACTACATGACCCCAAGGCCCCATTAGCACTTAGCAATGCTTATTGAGGCTGGAAATCTCAGCTGAGAGGGGTCTGGCATCCCACACTACAGCTGTCCCAGCCCCAGGGGGACCACTGGGTCCTGCAGCACCACAAAGGGGGGTGCAGGCGCCAAAAATAGAGGTGAGCAATGAAGGGCTGATGAGGCCGAAGTAGCAGAGCTGCTGCCCTCCACCCACACACTTGCACAGGCGAGTTCCTCTGGCTTTGGTGCTTCCTCTGAGCTGGCCTTTCCCAGGAGCTGCCGTAACCCCAACGTGCTGTTCCTAAACAAAGTGTGTGGCTGTGGATGCTCCCTGGGGATGTACAGAGTGGGCTGACGTGTGCTTGCCGGGATGCTTTGGGCTCCCCAGGGCTCTCTCAGCATCCCCAAACAATGAATCCTGGCCTTTGCAGACCGGGAGGTTTTGTTTGCAGGTTCTTCCTGGTCCCAGCCTGGAGTGGGTATTGGTGCCATCTGTTTGCAAGGGACAGAGGGGGATGTGTCCCACTTCAGGCTCAGGATGCTCTGCCCTCAAGCATGGTCTGTGTTAGCTTTTCCACCCCCTGCTCACCCCAGGTAGCCCATCCCCAATGCAAGGGGCCCAGCAGGATTGCACCACTGGGTTTCTGCCTCTCCCACTCTGTCTGGAGCAGTCATGTCCTCGGAGCAGGGACACTGCCAGGAAATAGCTCTGCCGAGCAATTCCCAGCAGCCCATATGTCCCCACACATGGACCCACCAGACACATCTTCATCCCTTGGGAAAAGTGTCTTGGGAAGAGCCATGTGCACAGCACGTCCCCTCTGCTGCCTGCCCCCCACACGAGCTGCTCTCACGCTCGCTGGCTCCATTTCTGCACAACAGCCTGTCTCGGCCCAGGGGGCTGGCAGGGCCCCTGACACAGGGCCACCACCAGGTCTGGAGTCGGGGGAATCCATCTGAGCCAGGGCTGCATCCCTCCTGCACCTGTCTGGGTGCCAGGCGCTGCCAGGCACAGAGCTGGCACACCAGCCCCGTGCCATGAGTGGCCCTACTGGTCACAGCCTGGGTGCTGCAGCCTGGCTCTCCTCACCCTCCACAGCTGCACAGAATAAACACCTCCCCTTTGGTTTTCCATAGATACAAAGAAAACATGGAGATAATGAGAGATAAGCAGCAAATGCCTTCAGCTGCTCTAGCCAGGAATCATTCCCTGTGGCCATTGTGCAGGCATTTACTAGCATGGCAGGAGGGGATGAGCCTGCCTTGCAAAAAAGGCAGAAACACAGATTTCAGCAGTGTTGTCATTATGGGGAGGGCTTTTTAATTCTTAGAAAGGAAAATTAAAGAAAGATGGACAGGTATATTTTTAGGATAGCCAGTGCAGTTTTGCACTTTTTCTTGTTTGGATCAGAGAGAAACACAGAATGGTTAAGGTTAAAAAAGACCTCTACGATCATCGAGTTCAACCCACCACTGCCATCTTCACCACTAAACCATGTCCCCAAGTGCCACATCTAGACTTTTTTGAACATTTCCAGGGATGGTGATTCCACCACTTCCCTTCACAGCCTGTTCCAATGGCTGACCACCCTTAAGCATCCCCAGGATGAAAACGGTGGCAAGAACTGATGGGTCAAAAGGCAGTTTTCATCCAAAGACAACCTGTCCCTTGTTACAGTGCTAAAACAAATTGAAAAAAAAATCCCCTTCTGGACACACAATAATGTTTTGCCTACTGAAAAATTTCTCAGAAACTTGACTTGAACTCATTAAGATGCTGGGAGGATTTAAAGCTGGTTCATCACCTGGATTCCACCCTCCCCAGGGCAGGAGGGGCGCAGCACATCTGAGATGATGGCACGGCTGAGGTGATCATTCCTGCCACCTCTCCCAGCTCTGTGCCCTCGGCAGCCCCAAATCGCCAGCTAAACCCACCCTCTGCTGCAGCATCCCATTGCTGCAGAAGACCTTTTACCCCCCTTTCCAAAAGAGATGAGTTGCAAGGGTGCGTTGGTGGTCCCCGAGGGGCAGTGGCCAGTCGGGGGTCAGGGGCTGGGAGCTGCAGTGCCGGCCCAGCACAGCGCAGGGAGGCGTCTGGGGAGAATACACGGAGTCAGTTCAGTACAGGCCCTCTTTAATAAAAACATGAGTCAGCTGCTGGCGTGGGCAGTGGATTTTCTAAACATCCCCTCATATCCTGAGAAAGGGGAAAAAAAAAAAGAAAACGGGAGGGGGGGCTTGAGGGGAAAAAAAGAGAAAGAAAATAAAAGAAAAAGAAAACAGGGGAAAAAGGCCAGAATTGAAAGCAGACACAGGGAGAGAGCAGCTCCTTCCCTCCGGTTTAAGGAGGCGATAGCCGGGCTGCTCCGGGTTCCTTTTGTTCCCCGTTAGCCGGGCCCTCAGCGCTCGCCCCATCGCAGCCCGCAGCAGCACTCCCCTCTCCTTGCAGTCGCTTTGGCTTCTCCTCCTTTTAAATTTTTTTTTTCACCCATCACACTCGTCCGCCGGGCGTTAATCGCAAGTTCTGCTCTGCAAAGGGTCCCCACAGAGGGTGGAGGGAGGAAGTCGGAGGAGCTCCTCTCCTCATTGGCGAAACAGCCTCCCCCCTTCTCCTCCTCCCGAGGTCCCTTTTATTTATACACGCACACACACACGCGTGCACATCCCTCGGCCCCGGGATTTGCTCCACACTCGGGTCCGAGGAGGCTGGACCCCCTCCCAGCTGGGCTGGGGGCTGCTCAGGGCACTGCTGAGATGCACTAGAAGAGCAGAGCAGGGGCTTGGCTGCAGCCCAGCCCTGGCACAGCCTTGCCTCTCCTTTTGATTTTATTTTATTTTTTTTTCCCCTCCTCCCCTCCACTTCGTTTCTTTCTTTCCCTCTCTTTCGCCTTTAAGTGGAAAAGCCTTGCCAGCTGGGGAAGGCTGGGAGGGCAGGGAGAGCCTCAGCAGGCAGCAGATAGAGAGTGCGGAGGAGGAGAGGAAGGAATTTCGGGGCGGCCTTCGCCGGTGGGACGTGCGGCGCAGGCACTCGGCCGGTGGGACCCTGCCCAAGGTAAGCTCTCGTGTCGCCCACCCGGGGGCTGACTCGCCCTCCTGCTCAGCTCTGGCTCTGCGCATGGGAAACATCGTATGGGAGCTGGTACAGTCCCTAAGGACCCTGTCCCCGAGCCAGCCCGCTTGCTCTGGAAGGGGCTTTGCTCCCCTCCGAGGGGCTGGCAGCCCAAAACGCCCCCCCCCCCCCCCCCC
>VZTH01000284.1:141000-190574 GCA_013397815.1 Aleadryas rufinucha
GCTGGGGAGATGGTGTTTGGTGGAAAGCAGCTGAATTCTGTGGTATCCCATGGGAAAAGCCGTGCCATCAGCTCTCACCAGGTCCTGGACCAGGACAGCTGAGAGGAGCCAAGGGGATGCTGCGGTTGTAGGGCAGGAAGGGGGGACCCCAGTGCAGCGGGAGTAGGGCCCAGGTGATCTCTGTTTCTCCCTGGATCAGGGGCTTGCCCTGGCTCTCCAGGCTGGTGGCTGTGGGAGGGCTGGAGTGTGCATGGGGCAGAGGCTGCTCACCATTCCCGGTGAGACAGCCTTTAGAGGTGTGGGTGTGCCCCACTGCAGAGCAGTGTCGCCCCACTGTCAGCCTGTCCAAACACATCCATGGCCATCCCTAAGTGCAGATTGCTCCAAGGGCCATGTCACCTCTGTCTGTGGCCATGGTGGGGCTCCTGTGCCTGTGGGCCATGGAGAGGGACATCTGCAAGCCCTGCCCAGGGTCTGTGCCTGGGTGTGCCAGGTACTGGAGAGGGCAGAGCTTGGTAAAACCCTACTAGGCATGGATGGGGGCAACTACTCTGTTGTCTCAGAAGCACAGGAGCTGAGGGCCTCCAACAGGATAGAGCTGGTTTGGAGTGAAGCTCTGACAGCTCAGGGACAGGGGTCAGCATGACCTGTGGGGCTTTGGTGCTCCCTGTGGTGCTACTGCGGGCTCAGAGTACCCAGCTCCTGAACGCACCTGCCGACTGGGAGTCATTCAAAGCTGGATTTGTGGTGGGAAGGGATGTTGTGCTCCTCCATCCTGGTCCCAGAGCAAGTGGGGTTTATGATAAAGCCTTGGGCAAATAGCTTAAAGTAGTTGGTCTGCTGTGCAAACCCTGAGTTGGCAGAGGCTTGGCATTCCCAAATCTTTTCAGAGGGTCTCCCATTGGTGACAAGGACTAGCAACGCTGAGACCCAGTGCTTCCCAGGGGCCAATGAGGGGTGGGTGGGAGGGTCACTTCCCCCTCAGCACCCTGCAGGATGAGGTGCCTGTGCCTCCCGTGCTCTCGGGAAAGGAGTGAGTTTCATGTGGTCACCATGAGCCAGTGTCAAGGGCATGGCTCTGCCTGGCACAGGACACAGGCCAGGCTGGCTTGGAGGGGGAGCTGCCAGGCAGCTGCCCTGGTTGGCAGTCGTGGCCAGGGTCTGACATGAGCCTTGGAGTCACTCCTTGACAGGGATGTCACCCAAGCTTGGGTGTGCTCTGGCTGTTGTGGCAGCCACCAACCCTGGGCAATGTCCCTGAGCCCAGGAAGCATCCCTAAATCAGTCTGTGCATCAGGGGGGATCAGTGTTGTGGACAAGCACCAAGTCACAGCAACCCAACTGCAGCGCGCAAAGGGCTTTTCTCTCTGCCTAAAGCCGGCTGTCCCTTCCTCCAGCTCAAGAGCATGGAGGGGACTTGTGGAAGGAGCAGGCAAGGGGAAAACAGCCACTCCATTCCCTGCCCCTGGATCACGTCCCACATCCCTGCACAGGACTGGGAGTGTGGGGTGCCCGTGGTCTGAGTGGAAAGCACGGTGTGAACACAAGCACAGCCAGCTGCAGTGCTGCAGTCAGGGAGAAGTTAGCCATGGCTTATTGTCCACAGTCCTGGGCATTTCTTGTGGGCTCCTGCAGGGCTCTGGCCTGGCCTTGGTCCTCTGCAATCCCTACAGTAACCACCTGAGAGGTGGATGAGTACATCCTACACCCTGGGATGGCACCAAGCTGGGTGGGCAGCTGGTGTGCATGGGAGTACTCTTGGGAGGATCCCAAGAGCTCCAGCAGAGTCCAGAACCAACCAGAGTGGCTGTAGTGGACACAAACCAGGTTGCAGCATGGTGCCAGGAAACCGAAGCTCTTCCTGAGGGATGTGCTGGAAGGTGCATGGCTGGAGGCAGCTCAGAGAGGCAGGGTGAAGGGAGCAGGTCCTCCCCAGCAAGCAACACCGAGTGCTTCAGCAGGGATGGACATGGAGTGGAGGGGCTCAGGGGCAGCAGTGAGGATGATGAGAAGTCCAGAAGAAGCTGCAGAGGACTGGGAGAAGGGTTGATGGGGCTCGGTCACTGGGTGTTGTGGGAAGGTGACACAGTCTTCATGCACAGGAAAGGTCATCGCAGAGGGAAAAGAGCTTTTAGGAAAATATCTGCAGGCTTAAAGACAGGAGGCTGAGTTCCTTCAGCCTCACAAGTCTCAAAGGACATGTCAGGCAAAGCTCTGGCTGGGAAGACATGGGCACAGCAACAGGACAATGACACCGTGATCTCTTCCAGCCTCATTTTTGATGGGTCTGGGACAGGATTTCCAAGGCATTCAGAACAACACTGTCAGGGAGAGGAGAGCACTGAGCCCTTCTCCAGGACTGGGGCAAGACAGGATTGTCTCAGTGAATGCCAGAGGAAAGCTGAAATTAAGAAATGCTCTCTAGCTGTGGGAGCGATGCAATGCAAGAAGAGACCGTGTTGTCTGGATGTGGCTTTGGCCAAATGACCAGCTGCTGTCAGAGGCTCCAGGCAGGGACTTCTCTGCCTGGTCCTCAAGGTTCCTTTGGCCTTGGAGTCTGAATGGGAAGTGGGATGGGATTGCAGAGCTGTCCACAGTGTCAGGCTCCAGCAAAGCATCTTCCTGGGATGGAGTGGCAAAGGGCAGGGAGCAGAGGAGCCGTGCGGTGCTGAATCCCGTGGGAGCACAGCCGCCGGAGCTGGCAACTGGGGCTGCCTTTGACCCAGAGCTGGAAGGAGCTGGGGACCATGTGGGCTCAGGGTTGGCTGGATGTATCCTACCCCTGCAAGGGAGGATTGGAGCCGAACACTTCGTGGAGTTTGTTTGTTTGTACTTTAACCAAGGGAAAGAAATCCCCTGGAGAGGAGCTGCAGGGGGAGGGTGTACACTGGGTATTGTTTCCTGAGGGGCTGGAGCAGCTCCAGGAGGCTCCTTCCGCTCCGCCAGGCAAATTGGACATAACGAGGCTTGTTTTAGGGGTGGTTGTTTCCCCTCCTCCTCTCCCCCATTGCCTAATTAGGGTTCCCAAGCTAAGTGCACCTCTGTCCTGTTCTGCTGCCACTGAGACATCTCCTCCTGGAAGGGCAGCACGTTCCCAGCACCATGGGGAGCACAGAGCAGACCTAGCTGTGACAGGGGCACATGCTGGGGATGCACAGAGGGGTGCTCCCCCTGTGGATCTGACCCCTTGTGCTGATCAAGGGGACCCCATGGGTCCATTTTCCCCCAGCTGGGTAGCAGGAGCTGTACAGTGATGTACTGCCCCTCACACCCTGCTTTTCCAGCATCCCTGGGTGCACACCAGGCTGTACCATGCCCTGGTCTGTGTGTGTAACCTTCCCTTGCAACCACCAGCCTGCAGGACCAGAGGATCATGGTGTGCAGAGCCTGTGCAGGGAGCAGGGAGCTCACAAAACTCCCACAGAAAGGCTGGTGCCAGTGCAGCCAGGGTGGTGCAGTGTGTGGTGTTTGTTCTGCACCCATGGATGGACTCGTCCTCTGCAGGCCATGTGTGCAGGGGCACCTGCTCATCCATCCAGGAATTCACTAACATCATCCTATGCTCTTCCCTGGGTTCGACAAGAGCCAGGGTGTGATGGAGCTGGCAGGAAGCTGTGGGGTGCAGGAGCTGGAGCAGGGAAAGGTTGGAGAATGCATGGGCGTATCAGGGCACTGCATTGATTGTTAAACCCTGGAAATCCACCAGGAAACAGATGGAGCACCTTCTCCCTGCTATGGAAGGGAACTGGTTGGCAGGTCCCCGTGGGCAGCACGGGGGTGATGCTCCTGAAGCAGCAGGAGATGGGCAATCCTGCTCCTCAGCCCCATCCTGCCAGGCCCTCTGCCTTCCCTCTTCCGGCCCAACAACCATGTGAAAGAGTCTGTGACTGAAATCTTAATGCTACCAAGACCCAGCAATTGGCACCAATTAAATTGCTACATTCATGTTTGAATTGCTTTAACTGGCGAGACACACTGTCTTATTTATACAAAAAAATATGTTTGCTTGTGGGTTTGTCTGAACCGGTGCCAGCAGAAAATACACCATTTCAAGCCCTGCGCTCTGCAAGCTCATTCTCCTCTCCCAAACTGGAAATCACCTTGGTTTCAGCCTTTGCCAAGCAATGGTGGCAGAACAGAACTGCTTTCCTCGGGGCCGAGCGCTGCAGGCACCACGAGAGGGGTCCCCTCCTCTCTCCCCGCAGGCAGCTGCCAAGTTTCCTTCTCCAGCCTGGGAGCTGTTTGGGAGAATATGGTCTGATTCAGGAGCAGGACCCAGTGCCCATTTTAAAGCTGCACTCAAGGGGAGGGCAGGGGGTGCTGGCAGCTGCTGGGACCAAGTCCTGCCTCAGCTTCTCCTCTGGAGGTTCTGTCAGGTTTTGGGGGCTGTTTGCAGTGCATGGGTGCAGAGGGGAGCTGATTTCTGCTTTGTAGCTGAGAGGAGAAGTTGTAAAGAGCCCTGCATGCAGGTTGGCAAGTGTAGCTTACACTGCCTGGCCAGAGCATGCAGGAGGATGTTATCCATCTCTGCAGCCCTGGTGCTGAGTGCCACCATCTCCTGGTCTTCCTGCCCCACATGAGCCTATGCGGAGGGGGGGCAGAATCACCCCATGGCACCAAGAGCTGCACCAGAAGTTGCATTTTGCTCTCTCTCAGAAATCCAGAAGTAACAAGGCCAAACAAATACCCCCCCTCTGAAAGCAGCCTCTGCCCTTTGCACCCAGCACTGCCTGGCCCCATCCTTTCCCACCCTGGCCACGGGGCCAGGCTCCTCTCCAGGTCCTGCAGATAGGCAAAAGGTGCCCTGGCCACAGAGATGGTGAGTGCCTAATCCCAGCCACGAGAGCCTGAAACCCCAGAACAAAGCAATTAAGCTCGGGTCCCTCGGAGGCAGCTGAGAGGAGCTGATGCATCCACGGAGATTATCTCCTCCTCCGCAGATCTCAGGGAAATGCTCACAAGAGGATCAGGTTGCTCAGCCTTTGCTGGGATGTGGGACTGGTAAGACCACAACACTCTGCCTGCTCCTGGGGCTTTGCAAAGCCCCGACATCCTACTGGGACTTAGGATGGTTCTTTTTCTCATCCTGCCTCCCTTGCCCTCCCCTCACAGCTTATTAGTGGTTAATTAGAGCCAGCTGGGACCTTTGGCTTCAGCCCTGGCCCCACCAGAGCAGCCACCCTGGATCAGTGGCCGTGAGCAGGTGATGGAGGTGCCGACGTGCTGGGGACTGGTCTCCTCCCTCTGCAGACATCAGCAGAGTGCTTCCCTTGAATCACCATGGGAAGGCAGACACAGCTTTCTGGCAGCCATGGAACAAGAGTGAGGAAAGCCCTGGGAATGCCAGGACAAGGGATAAGAAGCCAAGATGGTACCTGATCTTGGTTCCATATCCCCTGCTTCCCTCACTCTCTGCTTTGGTGGGGAGAAGGAGAAGGTAAGGAGATGGACTCTGCTCAAGGCAGGCAAGCCCCTTCCAGTCTGACATGCCCAGGAGCTGGGACCCCCAAATATGCCCGTTTGGGGTTGGAGGGATAGGAGAACCCTGAGTCACTCAGCCAGCCCCAAGGCTTTGCTACCCGGTTGGAGGGGCCAGTGGGATGGAGGGAGCTGTGTGGGTCCTGCACTGTAGTTTGGGTGCCCTGCAGCCATGTTCATAATTGACATTGCTCACATGCTTGTGAAACAGTGTGGTGTGTTCTCCCAAAAACGTGTTTGCTGTCAGGGGTAATGGAGAAGTTAGGGGACAGTCATGGACAGCCCTGGCTGGGTTGTGTTGGATCATTTAGAGCATCCTGTTGGAAAAGAGCACTGGGAAGGACTGAAATGCTCCCAAGGGGCACATTTGTACCTCCCTGGGGGGGTCATTGCACTGCAAGGGGTGAGCCCTGAGTCTGCACAGGGCTGCTCCCCACGCCCGGCGTGAGCAACCCCAGACGTGCACAATGCCAGACTTAGGGCTGTGCTCCAGAACGCTGGCCAGCCTCCAGCACCACCCCAGACTAGTCCCAGCACCACCACAGCCCTGGCACACATTGTCTGCCCCAGGGAGACCAAGGCGGGCAGGATTTGACCAGGGCGACAAGCCGGGGATGCAGCAAGGCACAGCTGGGCATTGCCCGGCACGTGGCAGCCATTCCTCCCAACACCCCCTCCCTCCTTCCCCGGGCCCAGGTGAACCCTGATCCTCACCCAGGGTTTTCCCACAGTCCGGGCCAAGCTTGCAGGCTCCGGGGAGCAGCCCCCAGGGTCTGGCCTTTCCTCCGAAAGCGGAAGCCGGGGAGCATGCGTAGCCGAAAGGGCCATGAATACCATCACTCGGGGCTGGGGGATTATTTATAACGCTGGCACCTCTCCAAACAGATGTTTCTTTTTATTCTGAACTTGTACTAAATGGGTCACTCGTTTCCTCCATCTCCCATGGGCTTAAAACAGAGGGGGAAAGAGGAGGGGATATGGGTGAGAGTGCAGGGCTCGCCCTGGTCCCACGTCCCTCTGTGCTGGCTCCTCACAGTGACGTGTTGTGGAGAGCCCATGGTTGGAGATTTGCTGGATTCTGTGTGGGGACGTTGTGGTCCCCCCTCGCTCGGAGAGGGAGGATGGCTGTGGTCAGACAGGGCTGCGTGGGGCTCGCCTCCCCACCCCATCCCTCACGTGGCTGACCCCCGGGCAGCTGAATCACACTGCTGGTAGGCTCAGTGTGGACTTGTCATCCTCCCTGGCAGTCTCCCTCCCCTGCTTCGGGGTCACAGTCCTCATTTTCAGCTTTCTGTCAGATGCTGTCAAAGCCTGTGGCAGGCTGGCCTGGAGGAGGCTGGGTGTGCCACCTCGTGTGCTGACATCTACTGCAGGACCCTCATGACCACACAACCACCTTCTCCAGGTGCCACTGAGGCTGGGGACCAGAATCTGGGGTCCTGGGCAGGGGCTTTGGTCATGTCAGATCTGCTCCCTGCTGCAGGAGTCAGCAGGAGAACCATCCCCTCCTGTGGGCACAGTGTCTCTGGGCTCGTCCCTCAGCTCATCCCCAGAGGTGGCATCTGCCCATGCTTTTCCCGTCTCTTAGAGAGCTCAGTCCATACCAAGGCTGTGGCTTTAGTCACATCTTCACAGCCAAGGAGCTCTCACAAAACCACTCAGAGGGTTCTGGCATTAATGACACTGCCTGTGCTTGCAAAACTTCACCTCTCCCAGACTGAAACACCCCCAGATCCAGCACATTGCCAGCAGGTACCCAGGGCTCTCAGCATCCCCCAGTCTCACAGTGTCTGGGTAAAGCCTCAGGGCCCCCATGGCACTGGCATGTGGCCAGGTCAGGAGGGTTTTGCCCCCAGGTGTCCATGCCGGGCCAGGGATGGTCTGTGGGACACAGGGACTCCCCAGCCCTGCTGCTCCTCAGTCTGGTTTCAGATTTCCTACCTCTGTGTTTTATCAGCAGCCGTTTATGGGCTTTGGGATGACAGGCTCCCCATGTGTGCGCCCTGCCTAATTCTAGCCTTTTGCTGGGAAAAAGAAAAAGGGCTCTGTGATGATAATCTGGCCTGTGAGTAAACACGGTGTCATGGGAGCCGAGGGACCCCAGAGGAGAGATGTTGCAACTCCGGACAATTCCAGCCAAGGGAAAAAAAAAAACAACCACTCAGTTTTATTTAGATTAAAGGGTGGGAAAGAAGCAGTTGCAGAGGCCAGAGGGAGGGTGGCAGAGGAAAACAGGACAAGCCAAGGAGTTTCACTGCCGGACGAGCAAGGTTTGGGTTTCAGGGGTCACCAGCCTTTGCTCAGGCAGCCTTTTGCCTTCAAAAGCGGGGGATGGTGTCCCCCTCCCCCTGCCAGGAAAGCCTTTGCTCCCTGGCTGCAAGCAGTATTGATCATGGGATGCATACGGGGAAATTTTTATTGTATATGGGCACCCATGATCTCACTTAATGACTCAGATGCGCTTAGACAAAGAAGAAATAAAGTATATTTGACTTCCCGCTAATTTGCACCAGATGTCCCTTGCCTGCTTGGCAGGGCAGCGGGGCCATTGAGCATTGTGGGAGCGCCTGGAAGCAGAGCCCTGCTAGAAAAGGGGCTAGAAATAGAAATCCAGAGGAAGGGAAAGGATTGGTGGCTGTGTGAGAGCTCCTTCCCGGTCAGGCGAGGTGCCCTCGTGGGCAGGGCCAGCATCCAGCACCTCTGCCCAACACCACAGGAGCAGTGATGAGGGCAAGGAGAGCATGGCCAGAGAGAAGAGCAACGTGGGGCAATGGATGCAGGAATTGCCCCTGGAAATACAAATAGAATTTGCTGAGAGGGGGCTGTGCACCCTGATTTCCAGCAAACAGCGCATCCTCTTACTGGTGACTAATGGTCTGCAGGGACCAGAGCTCCTGCCAAGGCGGCTGCCAGGGCAGCTGTGGCTGTTCTCCCGCTCCCCAGCATGCTGAGCAATCCCCTTCCCTGTGCACCAGCTCTGCAGGCTGGTTCTCAGCTCCCACAGCTCTGGGGGTGCTTGTGGGACCCCACACACACACTGGTTCTGCACAGGGCAATGGTTGTGGAGAGGCAAGAAACGTGGTCTAGGCATGCTGGGGAGGAGGGCAGTGGACTGGGAGGACATCCTTGGAGTTCCTAATCCATCCTCTCCCATGGTTTACGACATTTACAGGGCTGGAAATGGTCCTGTCCCACATGACCCATTCTTGGGGACAGGCAGTGCCATGCAGTGTCCGTGCCAGCAGTGGCTGCCATGTGTGTTCTACCAGGATGCTGGGAGACGCTTAAGGGGCAAGTGCAGAGGGAAGGGGGCTCAGAGGTGTGGCAGGGCACACAGAGCAAAGTCAGAGAAAATTCTTGCCTTGTTACCCAAGAATAGTGTAGACTGAACTCACACAGCATATTTTGGGCATTAGCAAAGGCATTTTAGGCTTACTAGCATTCTTAAAGAAGAGAGAGGTCTGGAGTGGGAGAATGTTAATGAATCAGTAAGGTTTGATGATGCTGGAGCTGCTTAGCAAGGCACTCTCTGAGGTGCAAGGAGTGGTAGAGGTGGCTCCCTAAATTAAGGTGGTACCATCCCCAGCAGAGGCTGGATACAGCTCTTCCTCATATCCAAAACCTTGGGCGTTGCCCTGCTCCTGCTGCAGAAATTCCTGTCCAAGTTCATCAGCCACAGAGGCATCAGCCCCCGGCCGCTCGAGCGAGGGAGTGGGAGAGGAGGCGGAGGAGAAAGCTCAGCTGTCATCAGATTTGGGATGCAGGAGGAATGGGAGCGGGCTGCTCTGGAAAAGCTGTGTAGTCATGAGATGGGGAATCATGAGACTTGAATCCCGGTCCTGGCGCAGCTGTGGCCCCGGCCGTGCTGTTTGACCTCTGCTCTGGCCCTCTCGCCTGTGTCCTGTCTGTGGGACCACAGGCCATCAGAGCCCCGTGCTCACTGCTGCGGCTGCTCTGGGATGTCGGGGTGACCCCTTTTATTCCATCCCCCAGAAACCCCCTGCAAGAGCACAAGGCTAGAGATGCTCAAACAGCATTCCAGCGGTGCCTGACCTCAGCCAGCCATGGGACAGTTTCCTTTGCCAGCAGGGAAAGCCAGCAGCCCCAGGGTTGGCTCAGCTCTCCTCATCTCGGCTGCAAACTCCGCTCTCTGCTTGGCCAGGCTGGTGTGATTACAGAGGGGAGATAAGGACAGGCGGTGTCTGTGTCACCAGTCAGGGACAGTTGCCTGTATCTGTGTCTTGTTTGGACTCCAAACCCTCCCAGACCCTCTCAGTCCAGCAGTGCCCGGCTCCGGCCTCGCTGGGCGTAGCGCGGGGGTGAGCAGGGACGTGCCCACTGTCGGGGACCAGCCTCCCCCAGGGCACTTGGCCAAGCCCCAGCGTGGTCCCCGGGACCTGAGCCCCTCTGGGACCTGAGCCCCTGGGGAGCACAGCCACCCCACAGGCATGTGGGGCTGAATGTGCTGTGGGGCTGTGTCACCCAGCCAGCGCGGCTACCCTGCGAGCCAGCCGACCTCCTGTCTCCTCTCCCAGCCAAATTCCTCCTTTAGAATAATAAACAGTGCGGCTCAAGAGAAAAGCTCCTTTCCCTGCCTGGCCAGGACCGGTTTGCCTTCACATCGCAGAGCTGGAGAGGGGCAGAGGGAAGGTCTGTAGCGGTGCTGGCGGGGAGGGAAGGATGGTGAGGGGTGTAACATGGGGATGGAGGGCTGGGACAGCACTTTGGTGGCTGTGAGGTGGGAGGCTGCCACAGAGCTGCAGGGCTGAGTGAAGGGTGATGGACGTGGCATTGCTGCAGGAGCTCCCTGACCTCTATGATTGTGCCTGGATGGGTGAAGGCAAAGGGTCCCATGGCTTAAAAATACTCAGGTCCTGGCCTGTGGGAAGGATAAAGGAGTCTGAGGGGTGTATGGCACCCTGCTAACCCATAGGGGTGGGAGGAGACCACCCAAGGCAGCTGAGCATCGTGTAGGTGCCTGTGTTTGGGTCCCTGGGTGGGATAACATCTGTGCCTGCTTTTGGATCACTGAGTGGGGTTGCTCCTCCTTGTCTGGCACTCTTAGTGGCACTTACAGTTCCTGCTAAGAACAAAAGCTGGGATTGAGGAGAGAAACAAGTGCTCTCAAGGCTGGCAGTGAGCTGGGTGCATTTGCATCCCTTGTGAGATGCCTGTGCGCACCC
The DNA here is from genome assembly GCA_013397815.1 of Aleadryas rufinucha. Taxonomy (NCBI): domain Eukaryota; kingdom Metazoa; phylum Chordata; class Aves; order Passeriformes; genus Aleadryas; species Aleadryas rufinucha. The sequence continues at coordinate 151,662 of VZTH01000284.1, forward strand.
ACTTGTGCAAGCACACGTGTCCCCGTGACAGCGAGAGAAAGGCTTGTCCCTCTGCCTCCCGCAGCACGGGCAGAGCTCAGCCAGCCTCTCTGAGCATGCCTCTCGCCCCGGCCGGAGCAGACAAACAAGGGAGAGGTCACCACTCTTTGCGAGACGTTGCCACCCTCCCACTCTGCTTGGGAAGCATCTCCAAGAGAAATGCCTTTCTGCAAAACCAGCGTCTTTATTAAAACCAGCTACGAACGCAGCGGAGGCGGCCAGAGGCAGCAGGCGGAGGCTGTGCGGCTCTCGCTGCTCGCTGGAGCAGCACCCCTGCTCGCCCAGCACCAGCACCAGCCCGGCTCCCTGCTCCGGCAGGGCAGGGGTTTGCCCATCGGTGATCCTGCAGAGGTCACTGCTGGGGTGAGGGACCCGTCTGTGTGGGGACAGCAAGCCAAGATGGAGCAGGACTGACAGTGACAGCCATGGAGCTGGACAGGCAGATCAAAGCTGGGCATGAGCTCGGGAGGATCTGAGCTGCCTGCAGGCAGGTATTTGGGGGGTTGGGGTGGTGAATACAACCTGGCTTGTGCATGCAGGCAGGGAGGGGTGAAAGGAGAGGATCCCAGTTGTCCTTACAACCTTGAACATTGAATAATGGATGAATCACACACCTCTGTAAAGAAGAATGGGGAAACGAAAGTAATTGTTCTCATGGCACTGCCTTGAGGGGCAAAGATTAGGTTGTCCATCCTCCTCTCTCCTGCAGCTCGGTGCTCTCTGGGGGTGGGTGCAGGGAGGTCACATTCATTTACAGGCTGGATTTCACCTCGGTCCTTTCGTCCTACCCACCCCCAGCTCTTGCCCCAAGTGCTCTTATGCCCTCTGGCAAACGCAGAGAGAGAAAGAGTCATAGAAGGTTTTTTCAGGAGGAGGGAGAGGGACGCTGCTGAATAAGCTGGAGACCTGGAAGGATTTGTGGTAGATCAGACTTTTGTTGAGCCAAAGCAAGAGAATAATAAAAACATCTGACAAGCGCACGTCATTTAAAAACCATTTCCTCCTTAACATCAAGCAGACCGGGAGGCTGCTCCAGGGCCAAGAGGCAGCCGAGAGCTCAGTGAGAGACAGTGCCTGGGGCCGGGTCAGCAATTCCAGATTGCCACTAGCCCTCCCTGAGCCTGGCAAGAGCTCCCCAGAGCACTGCTGGCATCGCAGGGGGTTTCTCCTCGGGGTCTGCCTTGGGAGGTGGCCCAGAGGCAGGGCAGGAGCTCAGCCCTGGGTTGCAGTGTGGTGAGCCACGAGGTTCAGCTCTGTGCAGGAGCATCCCCAAGTTCCCCGATGAATTAATTTCCCCCAGGCTTTGCCCAGGCACAGAGAAAGCCTTTCCCCTCACTTTTCCCCTTGTCAGTTTGTTCATTTTGCTTTTCAGAAGTACTCGTTCCCATCCCTGCAGGCGCCATGGGGAGGGGTACCTGTCACCCCAATACACAGAAGACAGACCCCTGCTCCCAGGGATCCCTGGCCTCGTCTGTTTTGGCTCTTGGTTTGCACCAGGGAAGGCTGAAAAAGCTCCGTGGAAAAGATTTCTTGAGAAATGTTGATTAGATGGATTTTAAACTAAAAAAACCTCTTAGATATTCTCTTAAATTTATGTATTTAAAAGTTAAATACAAGAAACTCATTTTTGGTGGAGTTTCTTCAGGCTTGTTGTGGTTTAACCCCAGCCATCAACCAAGTGCCATGACAAGGCTTCTTTTATTTCATTGGAAGGAGCAAACAATGTGGGAGGGTCGGAGTGGGATCTGTTTTCTAGCAAGTTTTATCTCACTGTGACTGAGGGAAGAAAAACTAAGGAAAAAAGCAAGTGGTAAAACAGAGGGAGGGTGGAAGGCAGGGCTCTGCCGAGGGGGGAGAGGCATTTCCAGCAGAGATGAGCAAAAGTTGACACAACTGCTGGAGCCTCCAGCAAAATCTCTGTTTACCAGGAGATGCCTTAGAAACTGCTCCTTGTGCAGATCCAGCGTGAGGGGGAACCACCACCCCCCCAGGAGGGACAGGCTGAAAACTGGGGAGAGATGGAAGGTTTCTGAGGTGGAGAAGGGAGGCCAGGGCTTGGGTGGGGGCTCAGAGACCCCTACCCAGGACAGCTGAGGGATCCCTCCTCTGCTGAGTGCTGTGCTCATGTCACTTTGCTCTTGACAGGATTCAGACTCCAAGCCCGGAGCTCACCATGCTGTGCCCCACTCTCAAGACGTGTCTCTGGCTCCTCATCCTCACCGGTGAGTGCTGTGGCTGGGCAGGGGTGTGTGATCCCAGGGGGCTCACCTCAGGGTGAGGGGGAGGAAAGGGGCAGTGCCATGGGGAAGCACTGGGGGTGCACAGCGTGCTCCAGGCACACTTATCCCTCCTCGCATCCATGGGCTGACTCAGTCCTGTGGCGGGGTGGGTGTAAAGTCCCCACCTGCTTCATGGTGCTGCACAGCACGGTGGGAGAAGGAGACCTTTCCATAGGCAGCACTGCCAGGTGTGCTCAGACCTTCCTTAGCAGACACCTGAGAACCCACATTAGCTGGACACTCCACAGCAGGAGGGATTTGCTCAGATCCCACGTATCCAACAACCCCCCATGGTAACACACCAGGGCTCCTGGCTGCACCTGGGCTGTTCACAGCATTGCTGCAAGTCCCTGGAGCTGTCCCCAGCTGTCCTGCCCACCTTTGGGGACACCAGGGAGGAGCACATGTCACAGCCCCACTGGGACGTCTGGACAAATGGTGAAGCAAGGAAGCTGGGAGAGACACAAGGAGCCATTCAGGAAGACCTTGCCTGCTCTATTGCTTCCAAAGGATTTCCTGCAAGGTTTTGCTTTCATTCCTTTGTCACTTTCTTGTAAACTGACATTGTTTCAGCCTAGTCTGTGTCCTGTCTGACACTGTCTGTGTGGACAGGCAGCCAGAAGAGCAGGGAATTGCCTCCTGTCCTCCTTGGGGGGTTCTCCACTCAGTATTGCCACAGACATCATGGGCTGCATTGAACACTGCTAAATCCTGTGATGTCTGATTTGCTCTCCAGTGAGGGTTGCAGGAGGTACAGGGAATGAAGGGTGACCCACCGAGGTCTGGGCAGGCAGGGCATTTTTGAGGAGAGTGTGGGTTTGTCAGTGGTGACTACACTAGGGAAGGCAAATCCAGGAAAGTTATTTTTCAGTGTAAACACTGACACTACAAAGCAAACACATTGCCATGAGGTGGTGCTCCAGTGTGCTTCTCAGTGGATTTCAGAGGAATTCAACTTGGTGTCATGTCACTCCTCTCTCAGGTCTCCTGGAGGTAACGTTTGGGGACAGCAGGCTGCACATCGAACCCAGAGACACTGAGCTTGTCCTCAGCCTCCACAGCAGCTTCTCCCTCCTGTGCTACGGGGACAGAGAGCTGGTCTGGGAACGTGAGGGGCAGCCCCTCGCTGCCTCGCTGGAGCACAGGGACGGTGTCTTTGTCAGCAATCTCACCCTCAGGAACGTGACAGGCCATCACACCGGGGAGTACACGTGCACCTACAGCCCTGAGCAGGCTCCAGAGCCAGCGGAGAGGAAAGCCCTGTACATCTACGTTCCAGGTAGGGGACAGCGTGTCCTTGTCTGCGGGTTTCCATAGGGTTTAGCAACTAGGAGAAAGAGGGCTTTGACTTATTTTTGTGTCTCCAAGCACCTGGCCTCCCCAAATCCCTCCTCCAATAGCAGGAGAGCCCTTCTGGTAGGTCTCTCTGGCTGTGGCATTCTCTGGTGTGCCAGCTCATTGGAGAGTGTGCTGTGCTGGGACAAGTGGTGGGGGAGCAGTGGTGCTTGGTGGTGCTGGGTTTCTCTCACCCTCCCAGGAGAGGTTTGACAAGCACACAACATGCAGCTCTACTTTCCCAAGGGAAGTATGGGAAGAAGCATCCTGCTAATGTGGAGTCAGAGCCCTGTGTTGGAGTATTCCTGGAGGAGCACAGAGCAGCCCTGATTAAGCTTCAAGCAGCTTTCTCTAACCAATGTTCCCTCTCTCCCACAGATCCCTCCTTGGTTTTCCTCCCCGCAGTCACCTCTGAAGAGGTTTTCATCTTCATTACGGGCTACACAGAGGCTGTCATCCCATGCCGTGTGACCAACCCACAGATGCAGGTCACCCTCTATGAGAAGAAGGTGGAGAACCCCATCCCAGCTACATATGATCCACAACAGGGATTCAAAGGCTTCTTTGAGGATAAGAGCTATTTCTGCCGGACATTCGTGGATGACCAGGAGGTGGACTCAGACACTTTCTACGTCTACAGGATCCAGGGTGAGCTGACATTGTCTTAGCACACCTGTGCACGTGCTGTGGCTGTTTCTTCAGGCCAGTGGCAGGGGACACCAAAGCTCTCACCCTGTCTCCTCAGTGAGGATCAGCTTGGAGGCTGGATTTAGTCCTGTCTCTATCAGAGAGTAGGTTCTGCCTACAAATCAGCTCCATCCCTCAGGGAAGACAGTTTCCACTGGACCAGTGCACCCAGGATAAATGGACTGGGTGCCCGCTTATCCCTTCATAATTCATTCCTTTCTTCCACCTTTCCCACAGTGTCATCTGTGAACGTCTCCATCAGCGCGGTGCAGACCATGGTGCGCCAGGGAGAAAACATCACCGTGATGTGCACCGTGAGCGGCAACGAGCTGGTCAACTTCAACTGGGATTATCCCCGCAAGCAGGTGAGTGCTCCACATCCACAGGCTCTGGGCAGCAGCTCCAGCCTTCACCCAGATGTGCCATGGCAATCACTCAGCAATATCCCATGGCAAAAGTTACATGATGCTGCTGCTGCCATGCAGGGAAGCTTGACAGGGATATCCTTGGATTAAGACCGTCTGTCTCAGGGGTCTCTGGCTGGTGCATGTTCCCTGTCCCTGTGGCAGCCAGGCTGGGGTCCTCTACCACTTTCTCTCCCCTCCCTGTGAACCCAATGGCAGAACATGTTCTTGGCTCCTCAGACCATGTCTCCTGTCCCCATTTTGCAGGCAGGGAAGGCTGTGGAGCCTGTGACTGACTTCCTGCCTGGATCCACTCATGAGATCCGCTCCATCCTCATCATCCAGAATGCAGAGCTGGAGGACAGTGGGACCTATGTCTGCAATGTCTCTGAGGGCTACCATGAGAAAACAGACCGGAAAGACATCACCATCCAAGTGATTGGTGCGTTGCTCACCACACACCCAAAGCCAGCAAACCGTGTGGGCATCCAGGCAGGATGTCCCAGAGTGACCCCCTCTCCTCTCTCACAGCCTCCAGCTCTCTCCCCTCCTCACTTCTGCTCTAGGTAACCATTACAATGAGCTAAACCTCACCCCATGTCACCCCTGCCACTTCTTGGCTTCAAAGCATCCCAAATCTCCCATCATGGCTTTTGTGACCCGATAAGACTCTTGAGGGTATGGGTAAGAGCTCTTCTGCACTGTGCAGTGCCAAGGTGATGTGAAGACAGGTTGTCTTCCATCTGCATCTGACCTTCTTTCATGTAATTTGAGAGAAACTGCCCCATCTCCGTTATCTCCACAAGATAACAGCCACATCTGCCCTGTGAGCTCCTCTGCTCCAGTGTGGCTCTGCATCCACACTCTCCTCAGACACAAGCCTGAGGTCTTGAGGGATGGATCTGCAGCTGCCCCACCACTTCTGGGTGTTCAGGGAGTTTTGTTCCAGTTCCATATTTATCCAAAGGGCCGGGCACGGGGTTGTTTCCCTCTCTGACCCCCCTTTTCCTCCTGTGTCTTCTCAGAGCGTGGCTTTGTGCACTTCCACACCCGTCTGCCCAGCACGGTGTACGCCGAGGTCCACAAGAGCCACACTATCCAGGTGGAGGTGGAGGCTTATCCCCAACCCAGCATTGTGTGGCTGAAGAACAACAAGACATTGACCATGGAGAGCAGCAGCGAGTTCACCATCACCAGCAGGAACCTGTCAGAAACCAGGTATGGGCCCATCATTCCTCACCAGGGTGCAGGGAGGGGATAATTCACAAAGCAATCTCCAAATTGCTGGTTGGACACAAAGGTTGAATGGTTTTCTGTGAGTGGATTTTGAACACACCTCAGGTGGGTGGGAGCTGGTTGTCTCCAAGCATTATCAGTCCCCAGGTACCTTCCCACAGCCATCACTCTGGGACTGTCTCCCTCAGGTACCAGACAGCTCTGGTTCTGGTGCGGGTGAAGCAGGAAGAAGGAGGATTTTACACCATTCGGGCTTCCAATGAAGATGATGAGCAGGAGCTCTCCTTCCATCTGCAGATAAATGGTGAGGATGGGCATGCAGACACAGGGCTGAGGAGAGCGGGAGCAGCCCTAAGGGATGGCACCATCCTTTGCTGCAGAACCCTCAGAATGAAGCCCTTACTTCTCTGGCTGCAGCTCCAGAGTGGTCTTGCTTAAAGAAAGAGCATTCAAGCAAGAAACGCAGGTGAAATATCTCACACTTGGTCTCAGAGCAAGTGGGACAGGGAGGCAGCACATACACCATCAGCTTGGCCCAAGGGAGTAGATGTAGAGATGATTGTACAGCTTTCATGTCCAGGACTTGCCCCTGTGCTCACCTGTGCTCTCGAGTCAAGCTACATGGGGTCAGATCTCCTCCATAAGCCCCTCAAACCTTACTCTTTTTGCTGTTCCCTTCCAAAAATAAAACGCAATTGATGTGATGAGTCCTACCTCATCCCTAGGCTCTGGTAGGGATACAGTAGGCTCACATTCCCCAGAGGAGTGATGTTCCCCATCCATCCTGCAGTCAGAAAGGAAGATTAATTCCCATCACTGTCTTTTGGTTTCAGTGCCAGCTAAAGTGGTGGATCTCAAGGAGAACAGCAGTGCCAGCAGTGGGGAGCAGACTGTGACATGCTCTGCTGAAGGCATGCCCCAGCCCGAGATCAGCTGGTCTACTTGCAGCGACATCAAATGGTGAGTGGAGGGATGGAGGCCATGAGAACAGATGGACTTTTATTTATTAGAATAACAGGCTGTTATTTAATTGTATTCTGCTGGCCCACACACCTGGGCATCCCATGGTGGTGCGTGGTCCCTGCTGCCTCTCAGGTTCCTTTATCCCCTCTGGCCCAGGTGCAGCACCAAGGGCCAGCTCACCCGGCTGCTGGGGAACGAGTCGGCCGAGATCGGCGTGCAGACCAACGCCTCGTACCACGCGGAGCGGCAGCTCTACCGCGTCAACAGCACCCTGCAGCTGCACAGGGTGCACGAGCCCCTGCTCCTCAGGTGCACCGTGCACAACTTCCTGGGCACCAACTCCCAGGACATCACTCTGGTCCCACATGGTGAGAGCTGGGACAAGTTTTGAGCCAGTAGTGGGGAGATAGACCTTTCTGTGTCTCCAGTCTGGAAACCTGGGTGCTTCTGCCCCAAATGAAGCTTCCTTTGGGTTGAACAGAAAAGATTATTCCGGTTGGAGTGTGGAGCCCGTATGTCCAATAGCCATGGATATGCTCTTCCCACTATTGGCAGGGTCATCTCTCCAGGGAGTCAGGACAAGAGTGCCTGAGCAGGTCCCCAGTGTCTTGTTATTAGCCCCCGGGTCACTAGATGGTGCCATGGACTTGAACATCCACGTGCTGAACACCCCAAATATGAGGAAGGATGGTCTAAGCCCAGGCCCAGAGCTGCCAGCTCTCCTCCAAGCAAAACAGCCCCTCTTTATCTTTATACACTCCCATGGCCAAACCTCTCCCAAGGCAGCCAACCCTTCAGCAGGCAGTAACAACCCGTCACCCCCTCATCCCTGGGGGACTGGCCCTTCAAGTGCTGGGAAAGTCTGCCCAGGAGGAGACTGTCCCTACCCAGAGAACTGCTCAGGGTCTATGTCCGGGGGAGGAGTGTGCAGGGACCCCTTTGCACTGCTGTCACCTCCTTTCCCTGGGTGCTCAGGCTGTGCAGGGGTGGAGGAGTCTGACTGCTGTCCCTGTTATCTTTGTAGCCTTGCCATTCAAGGTGGTCATCATCTCTGTCATCCTGGCCTTGCTGGTCCTCACTGTGATCTCCCTGATCATCCTGATCGTCCTGTGGCAGAAGGTAAAAGAGGAGAGTGTTCCCAGGCTGACACAGTGGTGCCCCAGGGTGAGGGTGGCTGGATCTGATGTGTCCCAGCTGCATCAGGATCTATGGGCCTCCATCAGTTCCTGCATGCCCCTGACATCTCTGAGGTAGATGGGGAATGAGACAATGGTTGTAGGGACCAAAGGCTCCCTAACAAAGTCCACACATATCCCCCACGCCCTCTCTGACTCCCAGCTTCTCAGATGTCTCTTGTCCCTTTGCTCCCTTTTCCAGAAACCTCGTTATGAAATCCGCTGGAAGGTGATTGAGTCGGTCAGCTCCGATGGGCACGAGTACATCTATGTGGATCCCATGCAGCTCCCTTATGACTCCACCTGGGAGGTGCCCAGGGACAAGCTGGTGTTAGGTAAAGGCTCTGCAGGTCCCACTCATGGATCCCTGGGATCCTGGCTGTCTGGGGATGATAAGTTTTGGGCTGAAATCTCCAAAACAGACCAACCCAGAATAGACACAGAGATTCCTGAAGAATCGACATGGTCCTGGAACAGGGGGATCATCTGGGACCAGGGTGGGAGGCCAGCTGCCCCCTTTGGCATTAAGCACTGTGTTATTCCTGGCTATCCCACCTTGTAGCTGGCAGTTCTGGAAACCAGCCCCAACCCCAAACATCATAGCTCATGACCATGTCCATGCCCACCAGGATGACTGCAGCAAGGCTGGTGTGGTTTCAGGCAGGGAACTTGTCTTTTCCAGGCTCCTCTCCTCACGTCTCCTCTAGAACATTGCCAACTTTGCCTCCTTGCTGTTTGTTTGCAGGACGCACTCTTGGCTCCGGTGCCTTCGGTCGTGTGGTGGAAGCAACAGCCCATGGCCTGAGCCATTCACAGTCCACCATGAAAGTGGCGGTCAAAATGCTCAAGTGTGAGTTTTCTCCCTTTCCCCACCCTAAAGCCACAAGACCAGTCATTGCCACGCTCTCCCCTCCTTGCCCTGCTGCTCACGCTGGCTCTCCCCAACAGCTACAGCCCGCAGTAGTGAGAAGCAAGCCCTCATGTCCGAGCTGAAGATCATGAGCCACCTGGGACCTCACCTCAACATCGTCAACTTGCTGGGGGCCTGCACCAAAGGAGGTAGATGAGCCCTGAGAACTCTGTCTCCTCTCTCTGCTTCCCTGGGCTGTGCTTAGGAGGACAACTGTCCTTAGATAGAATAATTCCTGTTTTCTGGTTCCAAATTATTCAACCCCTTCTCCTAAGAAAGCCTTGTGGGGCTCTGAACACCTTTCTTCCAACCTGGCTGAAACTGGGAAGGCACGTGTCTGTTAACCCCCACCTCCCTCCACAAACACAAATTTCAAATGCCAAAAAATGCTCGGTACCAGAAAGGTGGCTTTTCCCTTCGGCCCTGCCTAGACATCCTGCAGTCTGGTAGTGTCCTTGTGGGATGAAATTCACGGCCCTGGTGGCCGAGGCAGGGCTGACGCAGGTGTTCTGTCCCACCAGGACCCATCTACATCATCACTGAGTACTGCCGCTACGGGGACCTGGTGGATTACCTGCACCGCAACAAGCACACCTTCCTGCAGTCCTGCGGAGAGAAGGCACGGCGGGAGGCAGAGCTCTACGGGAACGCCCCCAAGGAGGACCATGTGCACAGGTACCAGGACAGCAGCCCTCTCCTCCTCCCTGGTGCCTGCCCCATCCTAGCCCCATCAGGGAGGGAGGCTGGTACTGCCAGGAAGGATCCTGCATTTCTCCAGAGCAGGGAAAGAAACACTGGCCCAGCACTGGGACATAGCTGGCTGCTCTGTTACCTTGTTAGATCAGCCCATGTGCCAACCAGCGACCTCCAAGCAGCTCCTGACAGCAAGGAGTTAGCAAACTGTGTGTCCTGGAGTCTGAGTTTGCTAGGACACGTGCCAGCAGCTCCATGCCGGTTGGGAATATTTCCTGGCATCATTAACTTTATTGACATAACCAGAGCCATGCACTGAGTACAGAGACACAGGGTTTTCCAGTATGTCTTAACCACTGGAGACCTCAGTTCTGCATTTCCAGGGCAGGTTTAGTTGCTACCAAGCCTAAGGGAGAAGTGCTGGAAGGAGAGCAATTGCACAAGAGGTGCCACAAGGAAAGGGAAATGGTCCTTCGTATGGTTGCCAGCTGTAAGGGATGCAGGCACAGCAGCACAAAGAATTGGTCCCATGGGAAGCTAGAAAGCAGCATTTCCTTCCAACATGCCAAAACAATAGAAAAATAGAGCAGTGTTACAGCTCCCCCCTGCCCTTTCTGCCTGAAGGCAGCTGAGATCCTCCTAAGCACCATGCCTTTTGCACATTTCGGCATCCACAATGCAGGGCTTCTTTCCTGGCTGTGTGGGGCATTTCATTGCTAGGGCTGAGGTTTCAGGAATTTCAGACTCACAGATCATTGCCCCCAGCCCTCGTGTCTCCTCCTCCCCTCCAGATCTGAGCAGCCTCTTCTCTCCCCCCCACAGCCACCTCTCCATGTCTGTCGAGAGCGACGGGGGCTACATGGACATGAGCAAGGACGACTCCCTGGACTATGTGCCCATGTCTGACATGAAGGGGGAAGTCAAGTATGCTGACATCGAGTCCTCTAACTATGGCACCCCCTATGAGCTGGACAGCTACTCCCCCTCAGGTACGAGCTTGGCCACAGCAGGAGGGAGAGGTGCTTGTACTGTGGGTGTGGATGCCTTTGCTTGCAGAGGTTACCTTTGGGATACATACAGCAGCAGTGGCAGATGTCCTCACAATGAGAGCTCCCAGCTCTGCCCTTTTGTTGCTGGAGGCAGAGCATTCCCCAGTGTGTCCTTCCACTAGTGGGAGGCTCACCAGTGTGCTGGGTAACACCAACATCCATCTCTGCTTGCCCTCCAGCTCCTGAAAGGACAGACCGGGTGACACTGATAAATGAGTCTCCACTCCTCAGCTACATGGACTTGGTGGGCTTCAGCTTCCAGGTGGCCAATGGGATGGAGTTCCTGGCTTCCAAAAACGTATGTATGCTGGCTGGTCTGTGATGGCTGCAGTGGTGGTGCAGGCAATGTCCTCTCTGCCATGTCCTGTGGTCAGCTTACTCCCACTGTCCCTCTGTCCATGCCAAACTCCTTGTGGGAGGAGTGGCTGTGCAATTGAAGAGCTGCTGACCACTTCCCTTTGGAAACACAGTCCTGGAGGTCAGCATGACTATATTTGCATGTGACAGCTAACCCTGGCTCACACTGAGCTTCAGACCTCAAATTCCCTGGCTCTGTGCTCCTCCTGAGCTGTGTTCAGCACAGCTGTGGCATTATATCATCCCTATGTACTGGGATGACCAAACAGTGTACAGGGAGCTAAAGCACAAGGCACTCGGCAGCAGAGCAGCTACTCTTACTAGCACCCTGATTGCACTGCATGCTCTGAGCACCCCAGGACTCATCACAAGTGCTTGTTTAGTGGAAATTAAGCCACCATGGAGGACTAGGCTCTGGGATTTCCTAAGGTGTGGCTTAGCCCACGGCAAGCAGTAATATAGCTGGATTGTGTGAAGTGTCACAGGGTAGGGCTAACAGAAAGCATCAACGGCATCAATGAGGAGAGAAATTCCTGGCTGTCTGCCCCCAGCTAGACAGTCTGATCCCTAAAAGTGCATGGACAGTGCTCCCGCAGCAAATGTCAGGGCTGTTCATACAGAAAACATCCAACATGCTGGCAAGCTAGGAGCCAGGCTGGTGTAACTCTGATGTCTTCAGGCTGCTGGGTTGGATTGTCCAAACAAAGCTGGAGACACCCCTTCCTTCCAGCCCACCAAGCCCCCCTGCTTGGTCCGGCCCTGGCAATCCCCTCTCTGCTGGGTTGTTCAGATTCCCCCTGCCAGATCCATGTGGCTGTTGCTGTCACGGGGGAAGCAGTCCAGGCAAACAGCAAACATGTGGTAGCTCTGCTAGTGGTCGAGCCATGACTGTCCCTAGAGGGGACACACCTGAAATGACATGAGGTGACTCCTTTCCCTGCAGCCCAAGGAATGGGTCACTGCTGGAGCTGGGCTGTGTCCTCGGGCTGTCTGAAGGTCCCTCGCAGTGACAGTGCTCTGTCTCCCCCCTGCAGTGTGTGCACCGTGACCTGGCTGCCAGGAACGTCCTCATCTGTGAGGGGAAGCTGGTGAAGATCTGTGACTTTGGCCTGGCAAGGGACATCATGAGGGATTCCAACTATATCTCCAAAGGCAGCGTGAGTACCAGGAGCCGTGCAAGCTCCTTCTTCCCAGGGCTCTGGGTCTGGCACCCCCTACATAGTCCCCCTGAGAGCCACCTGTCCATCAATGTGCCCAGAGGTGGTGACAGGGCAGGACTCCCAGGAGATGATGTCAACAGCCGACCGTCCTTCACTCTGTGTGCTGTGCACGCTGTGGAGTAGCAGAATTGCATGCCCACATCTCCTGGCTCTTTACAGAAGAACCTGAGCAGCAGCAGAACGAAGGATTTCCCCCGTACACTGTCCCCATCACTGGCAGCACTGCTGCATCCTGCCAGCACTGAGTGTGGTCCTGAGCTGCAGGCAGGAGGAGGGTAAGGTTAGGCAGCTTGGTAGGGCTGTAGTGACTCACTGACCACTCTGGGAAGAGATTCACAGGACTCTGCTCTAACCACTAGACCACAAGTTAAGAAGTGTCTTCTTGTAAGCAGCTACTCTCCAGAGAGATGTCTCCAATCTTTCGAGGCAGGAGAGGATAAAGCTGTAATTGAGCTTTGCCAGAAAGCATTTCCCTGTGATTTCAATGACAACCTATCCACTCCAGCCCTGAGGCATTTGGTAATCTCCAACCCCAAGCAAAACAGGCCATGTAATTCCCAGAGAAACTGAGGCTGGGGGAGCTGAGAATGGAGACAGGTGCCTTAAATCTCTATCTAATCTATAAACGACTTAACTTCTCTCATGCTTTCTCCCATGTGCTGTCAAACAGGCACTCAGAGCTTGGACAAGGGGACCCTCCTGCAGAGGGGTTGGGGTTTCCAGTCCAGCCTTGGCATAGCTGCTTTCCTGTCCAAAATGGGAAATGAAACTGAGTCCCTTTGCAATCCTTCCTGGAGATTATTTTGGTATTCATTGTGCAAGTGAATCCCAAGAGCAGCACAGCCAGTGCTGCCTACAAGCTGGTCAAGTGAGGCTTTTGGGTTTTTTATTACTCTGTGTGTGAGTAAGAACAGAAAAGAAGCTAGATGCATCCTTTGGCTCTTTTCTGGCCATCCCTTAGCCCTCTCCAGTCTGGTCTCAGGTTTCTGAAGTCAGATAGGCCTGGACCTTCTTGAGAAGTCTTTGGTCAGGTTGTGCAAGCCAGTGGCCTCCTCAAGAGCAAGGATCAGAGAACACACACTGTGACATGTGCAGGCTGTGATGGAAATGGATACAGCACTGTTGATACCCAAAAGGCAGAGGAATGTCCTCTGCATTTTGTGTATCAACACAGCACATCCATTCATTCCTCCTGCCTGCTGGGTCTGTTGTGCAGAAAGAAAGAGGTAACTGGTCCCTCCCAGAACTGACTGACAGCAGATGTCAACAGATGTGTTGGACTCATAGACAGATCTGAGGGGTCTTCTTTGCTTGTAACTTGGGTGACAGGCTCTTACCTGTTGGATCAAGTGCTGTTGGAACAAGCTGACTCTCTTCTTGCTTCATTTTTGATTCTCTTAGACCTTCTTGCCCCTTAAGTGGATGGCTCCAGAAAGCATCTTCAACAACCTCTACACCACCCTGAGTGATGTGTGGTCTTTTGGGATTCTTCTTTGGGAGATATTCACTCTAGGTAAGTGCCGTGGAGATCATGGTGATGTCTGTAGTTCTGATACCTTGTTAGCAGGATCCCTTCAAAACCAATAAAAGTGCATTTCTAACCCCCATGTCCCTACATTACCAGTCAGAGTAGCACTTCATTCCCTGTCTCCTTCTTCCCCATGCTCACGATGCATTTGGAAGTGAAATGAAACAGGAAAGGTAAAGGAATAAGAAAACCTCGGTGTGAAATGCATGTTGGTTGGAGGGTGGCAGGCAGTCCAGTAGCCTAATTCCTGCTCTCCCTGTACCCCCAGGAGGGACTCCATACCCTGAACTGCCTATGAATGAACAGTTCTACAACGCCATCAAACGTGGCTATCGGATGTCCAAGCCCACCCACGCCTCTGATGAAATGTAAGTGCTGTCCTGGATGTGCTCTATATACAACAGAAGCATTTATGCCTCTGTTTTCCTCACCTGCTAACTCTCCATTCCCTCTTGGCAGCTACAACATCATGCAGAAGTGCTGGGAGGAGAAGTTTGAGATCAGGCCATCCTTCTCGCAGCTGGTGGTGCTTATGGGAAACCTCCTGGTGGATTGCTACAGAAAGGTATGTCCAAAGGACCCTGTGCTGGAGGGACAGAAGAGGGTCAGTGCCTTGGTGAGGGCCCTCAGTCAGGGTTTGGAGATGAGTGTTTAGTGCTGCAGTGCCAGAGGATTTTGCTGTGACCAAGGCTGCATTAGGCAATGAAGGTGGTTTGGGCATCCCAGGAACATTGCTGAGACAATTGGCATTGCCAGACAGGCATCTGGTAACAACTTCAGCAACTGCAGAAATCAGAACTGGCAGGAGATCAAAATCCTTCCTGCAACTGTTTGGTATTTTGGAGCTGTGAAGTTGTGCCACTGATCTCTCCCTTAGGAAAGGTTCATGGCCTATCTTTGTTGGAGTAAGGGCAGCTGAACCCAGCTAGAAGATGCCAGCCCCTCTAGGAAAACCCTGGCAGGCAGGGAAAGGAAACACAACCCAAGTTCATTCTCCCCACTCACAAGACCTTTCCCTTTCTTTGGTAACCTGCCCTGTGAGAGCAGAGGTACCAGCAGGTGGATGAAGAGTTCATGAAGAGTGACCACCCCGCTGTTGTCCGCACAAGACCCACAATTCCCGTGCTGAACAACGCCCGGCTTGCTGCCAGCTCCCCCACCAGCAGCATCCTCTACACAGCCGTGCACCAGAACGGGGGCGAGAATGATTATATCATCCCTCTTCCCGACCCCAAACCTGAGACGAGCTGTGACCTCCCTCAGGAGGCCTCCATCAGCCGGGCCAGGTAAAACATTGCTTCTGAGTGTTGTCCTTTCCCCCAGCTGTCCAAATCTGAAACAGGGACCTCAAGAGAAAATGGGGATGTTCTGCTGAGGCATAGGCTAGGGGTGGATATACTGGGAGAGAAGGAGGGCAGCGTCACCCCATCTGGGTAGCTGTGACCTGCATGAGCCCACAGGGATGGAGATGAACCAGAGGAGCTGGGACATGAGCTAAGATAGGGCACAATGTCACATCCCCCTGCACATCAGCCAGCACAGCTGAGGACAAGCAACCCCACTCATGGGGAGGAGAGCACACAGGGAACCATGTTCTGCAGAACCCAGCCAGCCATGTGTTGTGTTTGAGGGCTGAATAGACCCACCTGATACGGGAAGCTACTCAGATAGAGTGGGGCTGCTGGGAGCTCAACACACTTCTCGGTTGCTGGGAATCCTCTCCTACCAGGAGACTTGGGACAAGACACTCATTTCTCTCTCCCTCTTGTCTCCCTTCAGCTCTATGCTGAACGAGGCCAACACATCATCTACAATATCCTGTGACAGCCCTCTGGGCCTCCGGCAGGATGAGGAGCAGGAATCCGACCCACAGCCAGGCTGCCAGGAGCCAACCACAGGACACCAAGAGGTGGAGGAGAGTTTCCTGTAGTCAGAGCTGGGCTGACTCTGCATCTCCTTACGGAGAGGCCAGCTGAGGGGCTGACCCATATGTCACAGAGAGCCATGCTTGCACCTGTACATCAGGACATCCCCTCCTGTCCCAGCATTCCTCCTTCCCTCCTGTCTCCCAGTGCTGGGTGGGGAACTGAAGACTTTTCCCCACTGCCATCCCCTTCCCCCTTAAAAAGAGGCGGCTCAGTGCCAGAAACCTTCTAGATCACTGCCATATCCTCCTCAGTGATCGAACCACTGCAGGAGGGAGACATCTCACAGACCATCCTCTTTTCAAGTGGAAGACGTGGGTTGGATCTCCACGAGACACCACTTTCTGCATTGCTAAGATGATACTCCAGCCTCTTCCTCCTCCATGGCAAGGAGTTTCATCTCCTCTGCACCAGCACTTCTCTGATGGTCTCAGCACCAGCCACACCGTGGTTCTGTGAAATGCCACTGGGACAGATAATCCGCCTGGAGCCCATTGCTGGGGTGTAGAGAAAGTGCAACACCAACCTTCAGCTGCTGGAGGTCAGAAGTACGTTGGATTCTCCTCCAAGCACAGCCAAGTCCTGAAGAGACCAGCCAGTGTCTGGGAGGTACGGAATTACCCTTTTCCTCTCTCAACAGCTCTTCTGTGGTGGATAGAGCATCACAAGCACTACAGGTATTTGTAGCTCTGGGGCACAGCTCTGCATCCTCCTAGAGGCTGTCACACCCTTTTGTGCCCAGCATGGCACCAGGAGCCCCAGGGGCATGCCAGGAACTCCAAATGCCCTCACAATGACTTGGTTATAGAAGCAAAGAGGGCAGTCACTGTTGTTTGTGTTGTCTGTGTGGACACTAAGCTAATTATTCTCCATTGAAGATTTAAAGGGAACAAATATATTAATCCACTAGCCAGGGCCAGTATAAGGAAGCAATATGGTTATTCATTAATCTACTGCCACTACACCCAGCTCATCTGCTGGGAAATCATATAACCACGCCAGCTGCAGAACCCTTGTGCCTTATCTTTGGGAAGCAAAGGCTCACCTTTGATAAACTGTTCACCCAAACACCCTTTCTCAGGATGGGAGGGCTCACCATTCCCTCCTGAGTCACAGCAAGATTATGGGCAGCAATAAGGATGCCAGAACACCAACCCAGGGATAGCTCCAAACAAAGAGAGGGAGCAAGGCTGGGAAGCTCCTTGGTCACAGCTGAACTGTATCTCACACCCTGCCACCTTCTGGGGTCAGGCAGAGCCACTTGCAGCCTGCCAGGGCTGTGAAATGTCACACGGAACTGAGCAGGGCAAGAGGAATCGGGGGGGATTCCTCTCTCTTGGAGAGTGTTTTGAAAACTAAAAGGGCCCAGACCTTCCCCCTGCTTCTCACCTCCTTCCCCACTTCTCACAGATGGGTCTGAGGCTTCTTGTGCTCTCAGCTGGCACTTGACCGAGCAGACTCAAAGCAGGAGGAACAAAAGGCTTTGGAAATCAGTTGTGAACCCTGCCTCTGCAGAGATGAAAGCTGGACCCCCAAAACCACAGGTCTGACACCACAGCAGACAGCAGGTTTTTCTCTGAAACGAGTTTCACTTCACACAGAGCTCTGTTTACTTCATGTCCCCTACTCCCATTAACCCCTTCATTGCCCTACTCATGCACATCTCTCTGTGCATCCTACAGGAACTGCACAGGCAGGTTTACAAAATCAGAAATTCGTTCAGCATCTTGCTGGGCTTCTGCCACCTCAGAGCCACTGAGAATTTATTTTTTTTCAAAATATGAAATTTCTGCCAGAAATCCCCAGCAAAACAGCTTCTGTTTTAAGTTTCCTACCATTCCAATGCTGCCATTTATGTGGCTAAAGGAGGAGTAGGTGTTTTGTGGGCTGATGTCCTTGGTAAAATGTGAACATAAGAAATAGCACTTTTATTGGCAGTGGGCAGAGGATATTTTCAGCCTATGTGGTCAGATTCCCCACCATCCATAGGAAACATACTGTGAATGACAGTTGTTTTTCCATCCTCTGTTCCTCCTGCTTGTGATGAAGGAGCCATCTCCTATGGCCACAGTTCATTAAACGATCCTCACTGCAGAGAAGCAGTAATTTATGAGATCCTTTGGGTCAGACTGCTTGATTTTTTTGACGTGTAAGGTGCTTGATAGGATCTGTGTCACTGCAATTTGAGCCCATAGGATGGCACATCATCCTAACAGCCCCTGTCTGCACCAGCTCCATTTTTAATTCATCCTTCTCTATCAAAGGTGACCAGAAGTACTCAGTACTCCAGGTGAGGTCAAACCTAGACCTCACACAGGGCATTAATAGTTCTGGTCTGTGCTGGTCTGGACTTGCCTGGTGTAGCTTTGGGTATTATTGGCCTTTTCCCAGCCACAACATACTGAGAGCTTGGAGTCATCCCCTGACCAATCTAGGCACCTACGTCTTTCTACACTTCCAGCATTTCTCACCAAGATACACCCTGCTGTTCCAGACATTGGGTCATCAGCAAATTTTGTTAACAAACTGTTATTTTTGGGTTGGACTGACTAATAAAAATATTAGATACTTCTAGCAACAAGAACAATCTGCGAGAGCTACTTTTACTACCTCCACCCAGCCCAAAGATTTCCCCAACACCTTCTCTCTTTGCCTTTGGCCATTTACTTATTTCAAAAATCCTGTTCTAAACTTCATCTTGTACAGATTTAATTGCTAATTACTGATTTCCCACTACCAAATAGTTTCCATGGTCCTGAAAGGGGAGATCTCCCTGCTGGGGGAGCTCAGGTATCCTGTCCTAATAGCTGGGCATTAGCTACATTTGGATGTCTGTTGCATTTTGTCCCATTTGTAGATTTACTGCAATTATTCTTTGCATCAAAACCCGTTCTGGCTGCTGATGGGATGCTAACCCCATGTCCCTATTCCTTCTTGTAATAGGTACGCCAGACTCTTTGCAAAATGGTACCATTCCCCACTCCAGAGGAATATGACCAAATACTTGCCCTTGGCCCTGTGATTTTAAGGGCTGAGTCTTGCACTTTGTGGTATTTTCCTGTCCTTACTCAACCTTTCACAGCACCTTTAGCAAGTTGCAGTGACCAGACCTTCTCAGCCAGGGACAAGCTGGCAGCTGGACAAAGCCAACATATTTTGCTAAGCATCCCTCAAAGAGAGGGCTTGGCAGAGCTGGGAATGGCAGATCCAGCCCCACACTCCTTCTCTCTCTGCTGCCAACATTCCAGTCCCTGCGTGGCCTGGCAGGTGAGGGCCAGCAGAAATGTTTGGCTGTTCTGTGCCCTTCGGTTTTGTAGCCATAATTTCTCCGGGACTCTGAAGGAAACTTGTCCCACTGGGTTTTCTGTTTTGATCATCAGTATTTTTGTTTGGGTGTGTTTTTGTGTTTAGAGGTGGACCCAAACTGAGCCCCCTATGAAGGAACCCTTGCCACAGCTTGGGCCCATCTCTAGTGCAATATCTTTTTATTTGTAGGTTATATTTTACTCTACAGCTGTTACATTGTTATCAGAACCAGTATATGCATAATCCTACTGCCAGTCACTATTTCATACGTGTATCCCAGAAACTAATGCAGCACTCCGGTGTCTCTTCCTACATTTAAGGTGTTTCTCAGACTGATGTGTGCACAGGTTTTAATTCTTTTGTCCTTCTCAGTTTGAGTGTGTTATTTTCTTAAGCGCGAGTGTCACGTTTAGTGTTTGTTTGTGTTAAGAAATCTAGAGCACAGCGGACTTTACTTGTAACTAAATTGTCTCTGTTCACCTGCCAAGGGGACTGTGGCAGGGTCCCACGGGGATGGGGGGCAGAAGTGCAGTGCAGATGTGCGGCCAGAGGAAGTCAGCCAGAAGTGAGAAGCAGCTCTTCTCTTTCTTCCCAGTCAGGGCTCTGGGCTGAGGGAGAGGCAGCACCACAGACAAAGGGCACTGGGCAGTGAGGGTTTGCCTGTGGGGAAGCACAAGGTCTGTGCAAAGCTGGCAGGTCTGGAGAAGGGGATTTCACAGAGTGCTAAGGAGGCAAACCCCCTGTTCCAACGCACAAGTGCAGGGAAGAGCCCCGGCTGGGCTCAGTGCTCAGCTCAGGTTCCAGGATGACCAGGCAGCCTGGATGCAGCCTGTCTGCGCTCCCACTTGGAGAGCACAAAGGTTGCCCTTTGGTGGCCCTCAGCAACATCTTGGCATCCTTTGCCTCGGGTGCTTGCCCAGGCAGAGAGCAGCCAGGGCAGCTGCAGGTCCTCCCTGAGCACTGGGCAGCTCCAGGGCCACACAGGTCATTCCTGCAGCAGATCCCAGCCCTGCCTGGATGCTGAGTGGCCACTGCTGACTGTAACAGTGGAGGCACCATGTCATCTGCAGGACTTGCCCAGAGCAGGCCAGATGTTGCTAAGAATAAGATTTCATGGGCCAGCACGTGGCTTGCTGGGCTCCCAGTGTAGTTCCCATGTTTCACCCAGAGGCCTGAGGTCTCTGGGAAATGCCAGGGTGGATCTAGTTGGCTTTGGCAAAGACAGGGGAACTGCTCCAGCACCACTTTGGAGAGATGACTCTCACGTGGGGTGCAAGAAGGCAAGGAAGCCGGCTTGTGCTTGCAGGCCTCTAGCGTCCCATCACTCCTCTTCCTTGCTCCTTCATGGATTGATTGTTCCAGAACTGCAAATCTTGTCCGAAGTGTGCCCTCTCCCCATCCTGCTGTGCTGGCTTGCTGGCATCGCACTGTTCCTCTGCAGCCTTTCTGAACAGCAGCAGCACCTATCTCCACGCTCTCTGTCAAAATCAACGTGAGGGCAAAGGAAAAAGCAGAGTTCAGACTAAGGTACCAAAGAGTTAACATTTTTCTAGGTTTACAGTTGTATTTGTAGAATTTGTACCATGTCACATTTATAGCCATGAGATATTATTTTTATGCTGTAAACTTTTACAAATACGTTTTTAAAGAAAGAGTTTAAAAATAAAGGTGTTTTTCATTTTTCAATGTTCGATCTCTTCCTTTATTTGCCTGCTCTTGGTTGCTCCCACTCAGATGGGGCTGGGAACACAGCTTAACCCTGAGGTGGGTGAAGGCTAAGCATGTTAATACCCTGTGCATGACCCCAGTGCTTAGTGGAAGCCAAGCTGGGAGCCAGGCAGGGAGAAGCACAGCAAGGAGCAGCTGAGCCCAGAGACAGGGTAAGGAAAAGGGGCAGGATCTGCCCAATCTCTCTGGTAACTGGGCAGCTTGTGGGTCATGTGGCAGGTGGGTAGAGGGAAGGACACCAGGAGTTGTTCCCATGTATATCCCCACTGCCTGGGGTCTGGGCCAGCAGTCCCAGCGAAGGACTTGACCCCTTGGAGCATTGTTGGGTCTGTGCTCAGATTGGGGTGGGGATGCAGGAGAAATGGCAAACTGAACAGTGGCTGGGCTGAAGGAGATGGCAGATGCCACAGCACTGATTTTTCCACATAGTTTAATAGCTGAGGGCAGTGGGAGGGCCTGGAGATAGCAATAGGGCAGGGCACCAGCAAGAGCCACACTGCAGCACACAGGGCTCCTCACATCCAGCTCTCCTCCCTTCCCTCTAGGATGAGGAATTTGCTGATGCCTTCAAAAGCTGCAACTGCAAAATCCTAGCTCCCCACCCCACCACTCCCTCAGATCCACGTCACTCTGCTCCCCTCACCTTTCCCCAGTCACCTTTCTAGAGGCACTGAGGTCCCCCAGCCGCACGAGAGACAGGCACCTCCTGAGTCTTGCCCAAAGTTTTCTCCTCTCTCTAGCTGATACTTAACTGTTCCTCCAAAATCCACCCCAAGCTGCAGAGCAGAGGTGTTTGCATCTGCTCTGAGCCACATGCTTGGAAAGCCCGGGGTTGCTGCAAAGAGGGGTTTTGGACTGAGGTTCAAACATATCAGTGTTGACCCTGTTTTCTGGCTACGTGATCAGCCCTCACTGGCAACAGTCGTGCCTCCCTCAGCTCCTGCAAACTCCCTGTGTACCCAGAGGTCCAAGGCATGGAGTGCAGCAGCAGGCAGGTCCAGGTTCCAGCAAGGCTCCCCTTTCCAGCACGGCCTGTCCTGGGTTGCTGCCTTTGCTCATTTTTCCAGAGCGGAGGTTTGCAGTCTCCCTGACCAGCTCAGGCTGATTCTCCCCAGATATGCTCTGAGTCACCTGGCACAGCTCAGTCAGGGCATTTTTCTCCAGGAGCTGAATCAGCAGAGAGAAAAAAAATCCCCTTTTCTCCAGAGAGGCTGCATCAAAGGCTTGGGGGGAAGCAGAGAGGGGGAATTGATAGACCTCAGCCCTGAACCTTGCAGGCTCCCACTGCCTGATCCCTGCCTAGCAGACCTTTTGCATCTCAGGATGTTCAGGAGAGGGGTCATGGGGCTGGAAATGTGCAGGCCGACAAGGGGACACCGAGCAGGGCATTTTCCCCACCCCAAAACAAGTCTCCTCTCCAGTGATGAGACAGGCACCCCGTGGAAGAGCTCGGGGAAGCAGAGAAACTCAGACTGCAGTGACAAACCCCAGCCTGCTGCAGCCAGGGTTTGCAGCTGGGGGTACCCACAGCTCAGCACCAGCAGGACACGGGTGTTCCCCCTGTGTCCCCAAGCTGCTGCAGGGCTGTTTAGGCAGGCATGGCACCATGGCCAGCTCTGCTCAGTGCTGGGGCCCCGTAGGGCTCCCAGCCTGGGAAACAAGCCTGAGCTCCCAGTGCTCCCAACCAGGGCTCACAGCAGCCTCCACTCCACCTTCCACAGCCAGTCTACAGCCTACCAGGCACTGAGCAAGTCTCATCCCATCTTTCACAACCATCAGAGCCTCCACAGACGTTCCTGGGCTTCAAGTGGTTCAAAGTAAGGCTGCAGCTCCTCCAAGAGCATCCCTGCCCCGTGCTCAGAGCTGCCTGGGCACGTGAGTTCCAGCAGCACTCCTGTGGCTGAACTGCTTGCACACAAGATTTGGGGTGCAGCCTGCCGGAGGAAGAGAAGGACACAAAAGAGGGAGGGATCCCATGTTTGTCCCAGTGAGCATCCCCAGGTGTGCCCAGTCCAGCCTGGGGACCCATGTGTGCAGGCTGTGACCTGGGGATCACTGCCATCAGAGATGCTTTGCAAGGGGCCCCCTCAACGAGAAGAAGGAGGGCTGAGAGATTGTTTCCCTTCTCTCTATTAAACCTGTCTGGTTTAGTACTTATTCACATTGGTGAGTCAGTTCTCTCTGAGCTGGCATTCGTTCCTGGAAAAAAAAAACAAAAAAAAAAGACTTAAAAAGAAGAAGGAGGGAAACAAACATCCTTTAAAAAGCCCCTTTGGCTCAAAAGGAGGAAAGAATAATCAAGCAGACATCTCCTGTGGCCCAGCTGTTTGACAGCCCCCCAGCTCTGGGCAGGAGCCCCCCAGAGCACCATGCTGCCTCTAATTCATGTTCTTCTTCCCTGCATCCTGCCAGGAAAAACTGCTGAGGGGAAACGTTCCTTGGCCAGAAGCTGCCTTTCCTTCTCTCTGGACTCCCTCACGCCCTCCAGCCATCCTTCTGGCCAAAACCAAGAGCTCTCTTCACGTTCCCATGACTCTTAGTCATCTCCAGCACAGTCAGCCGTGCTCTCCTCTCTTGGCCCCAGGACCTTGCCTTGCTGATACCTCTCTAACTGCCCCCTTTGGAGAAGCCCATTCCCCTCCAGGCTGTGGAGGCTTTCAGGGCACTGCAGGTGCAGATTCAACAGCCACCTCTGTGCAGATATTTTGGAACATCCCCTCTCTTTCTGCCCTTGGTTTGTCGTGGTGTTCCTGTCACCTCCCTGCTGTTGGAGCTGCAGCTGGGGCAGTTGGCAGAGCCCCCAGCTGGACCTTCCTCCCCTGTGCTTCCTTCCCAGCACTGTCAGGTGGTGGCTGTCACTTCCCACCCCAGAGCTGCTGTGAACAGCCCTGAACTTCTGCTGCAGCGTGAGGTTACCCAGAGACAGAGCAGAGAGCCGGGGGCACCCTGTGTCTGACTGGACCCGCTAATCCAGCTGACCTGAGTGTCCCTGGGAGAACTGGTTTGCTTCAAGCCTTCCCTCACCCCTGTTTTAGAAGAGCCACTGTCCAGTGCAGGGTTAACAAAGTGTCTAATTTATTAATTACTAACACTGCTAATTAGCTAACTGCCTAATTGCTGCTTCAAGGTGCCTGCCAGGCCATCAATTACAGAACAGCTCCAAGCAGCTCCCCCACCAGCAAGGCAGGATGGCTGGGCAGAATTGGCTCCAGGGGAGGAAGGGTCAGTGCTTTGGCCCTGGGGCTGCCTGGTGATGACAGGGTCACTGTGAGCCCCAGGCTTGGAGGTACTGGGACAGGAGAGATGTCCCCATGTGTCCCCCAGCCCAGCCAGGAGCCAGAAGGGGTCTGCATGCTGGACTCCAGCATGTCTCCCTGGCAGAGAGGGTGGTGAAGCTGGCATGGGACTTGGGGGTGATGCTGTGTGGCCACAGGACCCCTCTCTGCACCTGGGATCACACTTTTGGTTAACAAAATAATCTGGCATCTTCACAGGCCTTTTCCCACCTGGGAGCTGCCCCGGGCTGAATTGCCTTTGTGGGCCTGTTGTGAGGGGGTCTGCCATGTCCTGTGAGGGTCCTCAGGTCCCAAAGCCAGCAAGAGCCACTGGGCCTGAGGTAAAACTTGTCCTGCTGAAGTAAAATGGAATCCAGTGCCTGCAAGTGTGCGGACACTTTGTGTTCCCACGCAAGACGAAAGTGTTTAAATGTTCCTGGGGATTGGAGTGGCAGAAGCCAGAGAACATCAGGATTATCCCAAACCCCAGCGTGGTGCAGTGGCCCCTGCCAGCCCCAGGGAGTGGTCTGGGGCTGGACTCCTCTCTGAGACCTGAGGGGGACCCCCAACAGCAGGGGGACCCTGCAGCAGGGTGTGTGCATGGCCCCTCCTCTGCCGTGGGGTTTGTCACTGGTGACGTGACAAAGCATGGCCTGGTTTTTTTCCCCTGTTTCAAAAACAAACAAAATAGGGAATTTGTTAACTTGTGGTCAGCTCAGAAAGGAGAAGCTCCTGACAAGGGAGCGCTGGGGACGGTACCCACGAGAAGAGGCACCCACTGCTCGAGAGGATCCTTCAGCTGCATCGGCTCCAGGCTGGGGACACCACGGTCCTTGGGGACGTTTCACTTCAAGTGACCATGGGTCCTGCTCTCCTCCTGCTGCTCGCTGCAGCTGGCTTCTGGCATGGTAAGTACACTGACTCCCAAAGCCCCACATCACTCCAGGGGAGTTTCAGGACGTGATGAGGGTTTCCTGGGTGGCTGGTGTGAGTGCTCCTTTCCTCCTCAGGTGAGGAGGGGTGATGGCCCTGGCGGGGCTGGGGCTGTGCTGAAGCGGGACTAACAGGCACACAGCTCCTGGAGGTGGAGAGCGAAGCTGGGCTCACAGTCATGTCCCAAAAGGCTGCTGTGGGCTGGGATGGTCGCTGTTTCTGGAGGCTGCTGCATGAAGTGGACACTGCTGTGAGCAGGTTCAAGGATCCTTGTCATGGGTAGGGAGAATGTGTCTGCTCTGTGGCACTGCAGGGAAGAGACACCAGCACTGGAATTCAGTTCAGGCTTGGCTGTAGCAGCTTTCTGAAGGTCATCCAGAGCTGGCTGCAATTAGAGAGGGAGGGCAGTGGTGGAAAGAGGGTGTGCTGCTGGTCTGTGTTGGCTCTGGTGCTTGGCTTGCTCTTGGCTGCTGCAGCCCTGCCAAGGTAAGGCCAAGGAGGATGGAGAGGTGCACGTAGCATAGGCAGAGCCTTGGCTGTGGGGAGATGGGAGAGGGAAACCTCCCATTCTTTGGGTCTGGACAGGGTTTAAGAAGAAGGAATGGTTCAGCAGCAACTGTGTCTTGAGGGAAGCTGTCTCCTAAATAACACTTTGCTCAAATGGGGGAGGAGTTGGAGATGTTTGGTCTATAGGTGAAGGAGTCAGAAAATCAGCTGCATTGGCACCTTCCAAAGCACCTCATGCCCAGCTGGAGTGTCTGAGGACTGCTGGATTCTGGTGGTGCTGGCATGCACAACAGGGCTGTAGAGCCAGGGTGTGATGGAAACAACTCAGGCAGCCAAGAAGGGAAAGCTGAACACGCCTGTTTTTTGAGGCTGCAGAGATGGCCAAGAGGTGACAACCCACCAACCTCAAAAAAGAGTCACTAAGCCTGTTTTGAGGTTTACAACCAAAGAGGTGGGAACCAGTATTACTAATCTTGCATTTTGAAGTGCTGGGAACCTCTCAGGTCCTGTGTGGCACTCACCTTTATTTTCCTTTTGAGTGTGTTTGGGGACACAGTGAGACTGTGGTGTGAAGTCCTCCCTGGAAGGGGGCAGCCTGTGGGGAAAGCATTCAGCATGTGGCAGGTAGGCAGCAAATCCTTCTTGAGCCACTGCAGTGCTCGTGTTTTCAGCCCAGGAAATTTGCATCCCTCTCACTTGTTGTTTCACTTCAAGTGACATTAGCAACATGTTGAGCAGAATTTTCCAGATCTGCTGTGCTGGGAACTGGGTTGTGAAATCTGCAGGTTTTTAATTTCTTGTGGTTTTTTAAAGATAATAGGGACTAGGCAGGTCTAATACAGATCTCTGAGAGATTGTAACAATAGCTGTCAGGATCTCTCCAGAGGTTCCTTGAGCCACTGGCCAATGCAGGTGACCAGCTGTGACATCTTCCTGAGGCACTGTCTGCCATGTCAGGCTGTAGGACACACATTTGTGTGAGTACCAGCACTGCTGGCTATTTGCAGCACAAAGCTGCATCGTGCCAAGGTTCTACAAAGTAATAGCCTCCAGCTGGAGTCGGAGCCTGCCTTCCTTCTCCTACCTCTTGGGTTGCAAGTGCATCTTCTGTGGGTACCCAGGGCTGATGTAATGTGATTGTTGTGATCTGGGCTCTTGCTGAGGGACGATGAGGGGCTCAGGTCGAGCAGAGGAAATGTTTTAAACCCAATCATCTTGCATCTGTATTCTTGGCCATCTTGAGATGTATTCCTAGGGGTTTTGTTTCCTTATTGTGGGTAATCGAAACCTCTGAAGTAGAAGCCCCAAGCAGAGCTGTGATGAGCACATTTTTCTCCATCCCTGGTCCTCCAGACACTGTAGATGACTCTGGGGAAGGGGTCCTCAGAAATCAAACTTTTCCTTGCTGCCATTGAGGGTGGGACAAAGGGAGCTCAGGTCTGGTATGGGTCCCTCTCAGGACCAGACCTCAACCTAATTATTCCCCAGGATTAACTCAGGATCCTGGTGGCTGGCTTGTGTGGTTAAGGATCCTGGGCACTTCTGTCTTACCAGCCTTCACTTCTCCTTCCCCACCAAACGCTCAGCAGAGGAAAGCAATGTTTTGGCTGGCATAGGAGAGGCAGGAACAGAGTCTGCAGCTGTAAGGAGAGGTCATGGTTACACAACCCAAGTGTGGTAAAACCTCTGGCCAGCAGTTACTGGCAGTGCTGCGGAAGCTGCTGGAGAGCAGAAGGGAGACATCCTTGGGCTTCGTGCAAGATTGCACAGTGGTCAGCAGGGAGAGAGCCTCCCCCTGCAGCCCTGCTTCCCCATTCTGGAAAAGGACCCACTGCTCTGACTCATCCCCCAGCACACAAGCAGTGGGTGCCTGGGTGACATTCACCTTGCCTTGTCCTGCATTTAGTGTCTCTGCCTTGTCTGCCCTCACCCCACTTGTGTGGTGGTTGTATTGTTGATGGGAGTCCCTAGTGACAGCCTGGAGGCTTTTTCCTCACTGTCCTGGAGAGCACCTACCCAGAGACTTTTCTGGCCATAGCCTCTCACTAGTAACTGTAAGCTGGTGACAACAAAGATGAGATGACTCTTGTTTGTTTTGTTTTCTTTCCTTGTCCTCCTGCTGTGGCCAAGGACAAGTTACAACATGGTCTTTCCCTGAACTAGTTTGAATACAACTCTGAATCAAAGAGCTTGGCTCCCCATGAAATGGTGCCAAAGCCCTGGGTGTGGATTGATAGCCAAAGCAAAGAGTAGGTGAGGGAAAAGGATCCAGTGACAAAGAGTTAAAGCAAGAGAAATATCAAGCTCCAATAGAAAGCACAGCTTAGCAAAAAGGGAGGAATGTTTTGCCTCAGATATGTGGAAAATGTGCTTTGTAAATGATTCTGGGATATGATTTTCTCCACTCTGGGAGTAAATGAGGCTTCTCCTTTTTCCATAGAAAGATTAAAAAAAAAAAAAAAATCAGGGAGATAAAACATCAAATATTCCATACTTCAAAGATCCTTGTCCTCTGCTTTTCCCCACAGGGCCAGTGAGTTTGATCTAGGCCTTGTCTGAGCTTCCCCATGGCCACTGTGTCATTGTCACACACCAGCAACGCTCTCCAGGGCCTTGAGTCTCATATTCTCAACCCTTTGTTGCATGGAGGGAGTCATCAGCCCAAGATGGCTTAAATGCTGCTCTTTGGGCTCTGATGTGTGGGCTCTGGATGGCACGGCCCTGAGCACAGCTGGTAGCACAGGACACACACTTGTACCCTGGGCATTGCCTTCCTCCCCAAAAGAGCTGTGATCAGGGTGGATGACGGTGAGGGTGTGCTTCTGCTGGCTGCTACAGGGACACTGTCCATGGCAGGAGGATCACTGCCTGCAGAGCAATGGATTGATAAACTGCACGGCTCCCTTTATGCTCAGTGTTATTTGAATGAGGGTTGTGTGTCCCTTTAAGATGTGAGGACGGGTTAGCGACTGGGCAGGAAAGCAGAAGTGGGAGAATAGCCCTGGATAGCGGCTGGAGGGGGGTGCAGAGCCCCCCAAGCACAGATAGCCATTTGCAATGTGTTTCCTGTCCTCCCTGAGGGCCTGGCGTGGGGTGGCTGTACCACTTCTTCCCCTACCCCGCAGCACTGATTCATTTTGCACTTCCCCCCACCCTAAATATAGGTGGTGACTCAAAGAACTCGCTGACAGGGCAAAACGGGGAAAAAATATTTTCCTCTGACACCAAGGCTGGAGTAGGACCCTGGTTCCCCTTTATTCAGCCAGCAGAGAAGGCATTTTCAAAGTAGAGATGCATCAGAACTCCTGCTGGTTGTGATACCTGTGTCTGCAGGACTGGTGTGTTGTGTGGACAACTGCAGCTATGGGCTTTCATCAGCTGTTCAGCTTTTCCATGCCTCAGTTTCCTCTCCCAAATGGAAGTAATAATGCTGACTCACTTCATAATGTTTTGTTGGTGTCTGCCAGGAGAATGCAGTGTGTGACTCCATGAGACACATGAGGAGGTGTCCTTCAAAACCCAGTGCTTGGCAACAAAAAGCCAGTCTTCCCAAAGGATATGCACTGACCTCCTGCTCTGCAGGGGCTTTCCAACTCTGTTCTAGCTCATCACAGCACCAGTGGAATAGAGAGCCCCCTCCACCAAACTTGGCTTAAACTCCACCAAATGCTGCTGTGGGCTAACCCAGTTCATAGAGCACCTCCAGCTCTGCCACAAAAGGAAAACTATTGTAAGAAGAGGCAAAAATCAGCAGAAACAGTTTTCAAGCTGGCATTTGCCCTAATCAGCTCCAGGTGATTGTCCTCCTGTCCTAGTGCTCTAAATCTTCAAATGGCAGGGAAGAGGGAAGTGTGGAGGGTGGTGTTTCTTCCCAGAAATTCATTCCTTGGAATATCAGGCCATATGGGTCTGGTGGGACAGAGAATGGGTGGAGTGATGTGAGCCAAAAAGCCAGTCTGAATCCCAAGCTCAGCCTTTTCCTGATGCTGAGCTACTCCGTTCTCAGGAGTGTGAACTCCAACAGAGAATCTTTAGGGATCATTTTTGCATTCTCACTCTCTCTTTCCTTTGCAGGCTCAGCATCTCCAGTGATCAGCCCTGACCTCCCTGCTCTGGTTGTTGACACGGGTGATCCCATCCTCTTGCACTGCTCGGGAGAGTCTGAAGTTGCATGGAGTAGCAAAAAGAATACATTCAGTAACCACACCACCAGCACACTCAGTATCCCCAAGGCCACTTACAGGAATACAGGCACCTACAGTTGTGGTTATGTCAACAGCAGTGACCAGGGCATTGCAGCCATCCACGTGTTTGTGCGAGGTAACCCTGCTTCTCTCTTCCCACATCCCCTGGCAGAACAGCCTCCTTCCAGGGAGCACGGCCACTGCACAGGTCCTTTCTGCTGTGCTGTGCTTGTGTGTGTGCTTGGGGAGCAGTGCAGGCTCCTGGTGGGGGCAGTGCCTCACCCACAACCATGTGAGTCCACATAAAATGGGGCCCATGGCTAAAGCACTGGGGTAAAGTACAGAGCTACATCTCATGTATATGTGGATCTCCCCTGGATCCCTCCCTCCTTCCACTGTGGCCTCCCTTCCTGAAAAACCAGGGATGTAAGTCTGTTCAGTGTTGTAATGAGCAGTGAGATTTCCAAATCAAAGAACCGTATTGGCAGTACCTCAGATAAGGGAGAGAGTCACATGAATTACATCCTCACAGCATGACCTGAACCCCAAATATTCTTTTATCCCAGAAGAACCTGTGCTGTGGTAGCTCTAACACTTTACTTCACCCCTTCCCTCGTACCAGAGGTGCCGCCCTGAGCAGGGAAGCTGGAGGTCTCATAAGTAAAATTAGCACCATGGTGAAAAGTTTAATTTGACATGTGCATTCTTCTCAGCCTGTCTTATCCGTGCACATTTGTGAGCTGGTTGCTGTGATCCCCTCAAGTGTCTTAGCTGGAACTGGGTTTGTCATGCGCGTGTTTGGAGGCTGAGTCAGGCAGGGGCTGAGCAGGGCTGCCCCAGCATCGAACTCCCACTGGGCAGCAGTGCTGGAGTCTTGCCTCTGCTGGAATGTGTTTCTCAGCTCCAGTGCATTTTCTGACCCCTTTCACAAGCCTGTCCTGTCTCCTCTGCAGATCCCAGTAACGTGTGGTACAGCCCGAGTTTCCGGGTCGGGGTGACTGAAGGTGGGAATGTTGATCTTCCCTGTCTCATCACGGCCCCCGAGTATGGATCCAACGTGATTCTGATAATGGATGACGCCTCTCCTCTCCCACCTGGGACCAACTACTCCTTCAGTGCTGAGAAAGGAATAAGACTGTACAATGTGCAAAGCAAGCATAAAGGTTATTACCGATGCCAAGCACAGATAAATGGAAAAATAAAGAATTCATCAAGAATAAGACTGGTTGTGGAAGAAGGTAAAGAACTGGGGTTGTTGCTGTCCAAAGGGCCACAAATAGCTAAGCTGGCCACAGTAGATAGTTAAGGAAAAGCTCCTTGCCAGTGGCAGGAAAGACCTTCTGAACCTGCAGTTTCTAAAGGTTCTTTAATGGAGGCCAAATTCCATCAGCCTCTGGCTAATTGCTTCCTTCAGATGGGTTTCCATGGGTTCAGAAGTCTTCAAATCTTTGCAGGCACTGTCACAGACCAGAGAAAAATGTCCACCAATCTCTCCAATGTTCTGCAAGTCCTTGAGCCTCGATGCTCCATTTGTAATCATGGCAGAAGCTTCTTCTTCCCTTTCAATCCACAGTCCTGACTTCTGTGTTCTCCCCTCTTGTACTGCTTCCCACAAACGTGCTCAAAAGGGAGTGGTGATCACTAGGGAAGGGGAAGGCCAGGGGTAAAGAGGATGAAGAGGGTGGAAAGGAGAAGGTAGAATCATAGAACAGAGTCACAGAATAGTTTGGGTGAGAAGAGACCTTGAAATTCATCTAGTCCCAAACTCACTGCCACGGGCAGGGATGCTACCTGCTAGGTCAGATTGCTCAGGCCCCACCTAACCTGGCCTTGAGCACTTCGGGATGGGACATCCACAACTTCTCTGGGCAACCTGTGCCCATGTCTCACCACCCAAGGTAGCCAGGTCCTGGAGAGTCTCCAAAGCACATGGAATCACTGGACAAGCTGACCCTGGGCCTTTTCCTGCTTGCCTTTGTGCAGTAGTGAAGCGACCTGTGTCAGTGATGATGGACCCTGCAGACCACGTGCGAATCGTGGGCGAGCCTTTCAAAGTCACCTGCAGAGTGATTTCTCCTTCCCACAAGTATGTCATCAGATGGGTGACAGCAGCAAAAACAGTAAGTTGGGGTGTGGGGCTTTCCTGGAAACTGGGGGACACAGGGTGCTAAGAAGTGCCCAGACCCACAGCAAAGCCTTGAACTACCCAACCAAAGAGTTATTCAAGCTGTAGAAATTTGAATATCCTTCCTTTGGGGTGACACAGGATTAAGAAACACCTGCCTACTGTCAGAATCGTGCTGTGAGAGAGGAGAGTATGTCGTTTCACCTGGGTTTACTGGCCAAGAGCCACAGTACCTATTAAAGCAACATTTCTCCACCCAGCCCTGCCACGGCTTATAAAGCAGCAAACACTTTCAGGACAGAGCTCTCCAGAGAAAAGATATGTGTGAAGGAAAGGAACACATTTCAAAATCTCTGTGATGATGACTTCTAACTGCTAGATGGTTAGACGAGGTTTTCTAGAATTAAACAGCAAATATATATATTTGCTTATTGCAAATATATTTGCTTATATTGCACCCTTATTATAACTGATGCCTTTATTAAGGAGTTGAAACAACACACAGGCTATGTTTGGATCACACAGTGTAAGGTCAAGTTGCAGTCAGAAGGCTGACAATAGCTATAACCTAACTGCTGTGGGATATCTGCCCTGGATACTTGGGTTTAATATGTCTCTGGGTCTCCACACAGGTTGCTCTCAGTGAGGAGCTCTCTAGTCCAGAGCAGGAGGGGTGTGTTTGCTCTGCCCTTTCAATGTGTGCTGTTCCCTCTCTGCCTGACAGGTCATGAGAACTAAAAAGACTGACTTTGAAAATGAAAACTACATCATCGATGACACCCTGTCCATTGCAGCCGTGACCATGGAAGACAGTGGGAAATACATCTGTATAGCCAACAATTCAGTAGGGTTCAGGAATGCCTCAACAATGCTTCAGGTAGTAGGTGAGTGCTTCCCCAAAAGACCAGGAAGGCCGAATCATACCTAGCCTTGAGTATTTGCTGCTTCTGCCTCCATTCTCTTCCTAGATTTGTTGTTGAAAACATAATTCTCACTTGTGGCTGAGGGCTCACATGAGAACTGTGGAGCTGCTAGAAAAGGAACTGGTTTTCCCTTCATATCTCGAGGGGCCAGAGGACATGTTTTAGAAGGAAGGGCAAGTCACATAAGCGAAGTATGGATCTTTGTCTCTTCCAGTGACAGATCCACATAAGGGGATTCAGGTCTATTACACTTGTTTGTATCTCAAGGTGGAAAATTCATCCTCACAGCTCACAGGCTGGAATTTGCTGATGATACAAAGCTGCTGCATACCACGGCTCAGAAAGGAGGCTCAGTCTGAGTTGTTTCCAACTGAGAAGCCAGGATTTTAGCTAAAGTATAACTGTCTTTTATGAGCAATTAAGAGATACTGTTTTAGTCTCATCACTTCTTAGGATAGAGCATGTAAAACTTCTTGCCCCATGAGACTTCACTAAGACTTTCTAGCTCTCTTCAGGCAGTGTAATCCAAGGTGCCACGTCACAGAAGTAATTTAAAATTATTCCTTTGGCAACATACCTGTGTCATGTTTCATTCCCTCCTGCAGTCTCCCACATGAGGCTGCTCTTTCCAATAATGATCCCTTTCTGGAGCTGGTATAGGCTTATTCCAGGTCTCTGGCCATGCCTGCTGACAGTCATGCTCTCCTCCATCCTGCAGAGAGAGGTTACGTGCACCTGATCCCGGGGCAAGCCACCAGCCAGGAGGTTGCTCTGGGAGAGAGTTTGGAGCTGCAGGTCCACATTAAGGCTTACCCAAAACTTCTCCAGTGGGTCTGGGAACACACTAATCCCTTGAAGAACTCTAAAACCACCATATTCAAGAGCCAAATGATCTCTGGAAACAACTGGTACGTGCTCTTTGTGTTTTACACTGGCTATGGCATGTTTCCAAGAGAGCTTTCCTTGAGACAGGCAGGCCACATTCTACAGAAAACCCTCTGGTTTTAAAGAGGGAAACTGTTCTGCAGTTCTGTCTTCTCCTTCGAGTATTCTTAGCAAACCACAGTATGATCAGATCAAGGAGGACACCACCCTTCTCTAACTTGGCAGCCTTCTCTTTAGACAGCCTTGTGGAAGTCAGTACCACATTTGTGATCTGGTTTTTCAAGTCTGCACTCTCCTTGCCAGAAGAAATTGCAGGAATGAATGAACAGTACAAAAACCTTAATTCCCTCACTGCTCCTTGGACCTATCCCCTGCTCTGAAGTTGAGAGAGTGTGCACTGAGAGGCACTGAAAGCCCCATGCCAAGAGAACTCACAAACATTGTTATGTGAATATGATCTAACAGAGGGCACAGGTCTGCTCTTCCAAAGCCTGCAGCCAACTGAGACCAAGAGGAGACTGAAAGAAAAGCATTCTATTTGTTGGAGTGTTTGGCAATTCCCCTTTCATTTTCTTAGAGACAAAAAACAATCCACAAGAAGAACTGTGCCACTTGGTAAAAATTATGGCTTTAGGGTGAACTCCTGGCACTGGGGGCTGAGAAATGGGCTGGGTGCAGAGGGGAGTGGGTACTAGGGAGCACATCTTCATGGAGTAACTCATTCTGCCAAAGGCAGAAGGACCAGCATCCCCTGATCCTTGAAAGGCAATGATTTACATGGTAAATTATTTCTGAGCATTCACCCACCTGTAGCCTTTCAGAAGTGCTGAAGTGCACTTGGTGGCAAAAGGTATTTCCTCTAAAGAAGGTGAATCCCCCCCTGCTTCCCCTGAAGAAGCAACTAGCAGGCTCCCTGATGGGCTGGGATTAGAGCTGGAAGTGTTCACTGCTCCAGAGCACAGGAAGCAGCAGCATCTCACTGAGCAAGGCTTGTGTGTTCTTCACAGTGTTTCTCTCTGTGAGCAGGTACAACAACACGCTCTTCCTGAACCGCCTGAAGGAAGGAGAGGGAGGGTTCTACACATTTCATGCCCTCAACAATGTGACCAATGAATCAGTTACCTTCAGCATCTCTCTGAAATGTAAGTGCTTGCCCATTCTTTCACCCTGCTTGCCCCCGGGGCTGCTTCCCAGCTGGAAAAAAAAAGTTGGTTGGGGTAG
This sequence comes from Aleadryas rufinucha, assembly GCA_013397815.1. Taxonomy (NCBI): domain Eukaryota; kingdom Metazoa; phylum Chordata; class Aves; order Passeriformes; genus Aleadryas; species Aleadryas rufinucha. The sequence goes on from VZTH01000284.1 coordinate 186,549, forward strand.
CAGGCTGTTTCCAGCTCAGCACCCACAGGACACACAGACCCAGCCCAAACCTGCCCGTGTGTAGCACAGGGGTTCCTTCTGGTTTGTTGTTGCATGCATGGAAAGCAAACCAGAGCATGGGGTATGTGCTCTTCCTCTGGTCACAGCATTCACTGTTTATGTGACTTCCCCAACAGCTTCTCCAAGGGTCTGCAAAATCAAGGTGCCAGCCAATGACTCCAGCATCCTTCAGTGCACGGCCGTCGGGTACCCTGCCCCTCGCATCGAGTGGTACCAGTGCCCCGTTCACTCGGACAGGTAAGCACTGCCCAGGGCACTGAGCACCTCCGAGCTGTGCCCCTGCCCTTGCCGTGCTGGCATTCACTGAGCAGCACCACATGGGCTCCTGGGCAGGCCATAGAGCAGAGCCTGTCCAGTAACAGCAACGGGGATGTTGTTCTGCTGGAAAAAGAGGTTCTTGGGGACTGCCTGCGAAGAGGGGGCACTTTCTATTCCTAAGGTCCTGAGCTTGAAGAGGTCGTCCACCTGTGATTCATGTTCTCCCCATGCTTTTCCAAGGAACATGTGGATCCCTTGGGGAAGTGCCCTGGTGTATGTTGCTGTAGAGGCACATCCTGGCTGGCCCAGTCGTCTCTCTGGGACCCCCACAAGTCTGAGGCTCTGCAGAGCACAGGTTAACTGAGCTACAGAGTCATGGGAAACAACTGCAGCTGCCTGGACAGGGCTGTTGTGTCTCAGGAGCAGCCCCACTGAAGGGACTGATGGCAGAACACTGCTGAGCCACATAAAGGCAGTCAGGGCTCTGTCTGTGAAGGGCTGTGGTGTTCAGGGAGAGGTCTTTAACTGGGCAGAGAGCAACACACCTCACAGAGCTGCAACCCTAATTCCCTGTGTCTCCTCTCTAGTCTGCCAGAGGCACCCCCTCAGCTGTGAGCTGCTGTGCTGCAGAGGAGCTCTCATTGTCTCCTCTTGCCATCCCTGCAGGTACAGTGAGGACTACAGACTGATATGGAATGACTCCAGACCCCAGGTGGTCAATATGTTGCCCTTCCAAGAGGTGGAGGTGGAGAGCACCATCCTCTTCCAGGAGCTGGGTGACAATTTCACCTTCTGCTGCGTGGCCATTAACGGGGAAGGGAACACCTCTGACATGCTTCACTCACTCACCATAACCAGTAAGATGCAAACCATCAGCTTGGCAGAGTGGGGGAGAATCTGGGAGCTTTGGGATTACTTCCTATATGCATATCCCCACCGTCTTGCAAGAGAGCTGGAACAGATTCCACAAGCCCTTTATCCTCACAGGTGTGAGGCTTTGCTCTTTGCCAGTCCTCAGAGCCATGTGGGAACTTTTGGCTGGGTTATAGCCTGGGGCCAAAGGCTGAGCCACACCATGAACATCTCATAACTGCAGGACTCAGCTCCAGGGCACGGTGCCTCCAGCAGTTTCTCAGCCCACCAAAATACAGGGGCTGCATCTTTTGGTGGGGGTGTTCTTGCTGCACAGATCTTGTTCCTCAGTCAGTCTGACCTGCACCTGGTGCTGTTTGTGTGGAAATTGGGGTGCATGAGGGGAACCATTGCAGCCTAGAGTTTGGCATCAAGAACTTCCCTCAGCTCCCAGCAGCTCCCAAACGGGTGTTCTGAGGGCAGTGCTGGGGTGTGTGGCATACAGGGAAATCCAAAGGGAATAGCTGGGCAAAATGCTCCCAGAGTTGGGACTGAAATAAGTGTGTTTACTCATTCTCCTTCCTTTTTTTTCCTCTTCCAGGGAGTGTCATGGTCCTTCCAAACAAGCTCTTCAGCCCTGTTCTCTCCACCTGCATAGGCGCATTGGTGCTGCTGCTCCTCCTACTCCTCTTCCTGCTCTACAAGTACAACCAGGTCAGATTCCCTGTTGCAGGGCAAGGGCTGCAAGGGCTGCCTGGCCTCAGGGGCCACACAGCCTCTGCTGGCAGCCAGGGCAGGGACCATTCAGCTTGGAGGTACCAGGCAAGCTGCCTCCTTCACCTCCCCTGCCTCCCAGCTTCCCACTGGAGTTTCCTGCTGCAGGGCAAAGCTCATGCACCCAACCCAGTGTATTAATACCTCTCCTGCCCTGGTCCTTCAGTCTTGTAGCCCAGAGGTCAGTGTGGCTATTGTTTGGTGTCAGACAAAGGTGCTCACTCTGTGCTGTCAGTTGCAGCTGGTTTTGCTCTGGTCCCCATGAATCCACGGACTGAATTAAGAGAGGAAAAAAATTGGTTCACAGTTTGCATCTACTTCTTATTCTCCTCGCTGCTTTATAAAAAACTGTTTTTATGGGGGAAACAGGATGATGTTAGAAGTTTGTCTCCAGGAAGACTTGGTCACTATTTATATAAGAACTTGCCCTATTTTCTCTGCAAGGCTCATTTCCAGCATGTGGATTCCTTTTCTGTTGTTTCCACAAACTGAACCAATCAGTAGCCACCTCTGCTTCATCAGTGGGTGAAAATCTCCTGGTTTTCGTCTCTCCCTTTTGGCACCCTTCCTTTGACAGCCTATCGAGGCTGAAAATTTTGCAGCAAAGTTCTGGTGCTGGTTGTCAGAAATCCATCAGAGCTCCCTCTCAGACAAGCACCTACAGCTTAGCAGGCAGAGCTTTGGACAGTGGTCGAGAGACAGAGAAAGATGGATCAATGTGTAAGCACAAATCTGAAAAAAATAGCTTTTTGGAAGGGCTTGCAAGCCCCAGAGAAGCAGGACATGGTTATAAATAACATAGTTACCTATCTCAGACAAGTACCAGCCTTCTCTGCTCAAGGACTCCAGCACTGCTTCTCTGCCTTGCCTGGTTACTTCTGCCATGACATTCTTGGAAAAGAGAAATTCTTACTTCTCTTTCTCCTTTTTTATTTTACCCCTGTAAGGGAAGTGGGGCTGGGCCAGCTCCACTGTTCTGCTGTGCTCAGCAGCCAGGGGACCGAGGAAGGAGACACAGTGGGGACATCTCCCTCCAGCACCAGCTGGGCACTGGCAGCCACTGCTCTGCAGGACATGCTGGATCTCCCAGCCCTGCCATCCCAAATGATGGCAACAGGCTGCTTCCAGTGGCAAGAGAGCCTCCCTCAGTCAGAGGTGATGACTTGGGGGGACTTCAAAACTTCAAAGAGACCAGGCTGTCCAGAAAAAGTCTCTCTCACTCAGTCCAGATTCGAAAGATATTCGATGGGCTGAAATCTGTATCTCCCCTCTGTGCCTGCCGAGTGAGCTTGAGTGGATGCTGGGGCTGGGGAACCCTCCCAGCTTGGGGAGCACTGAATAACTGGAGCCTGTTCCTTACAGAAACCCAAGTACCAGGTGCGGTGGAAGATCATTGAGGCCTGTGAAGGGAATAATTACATCTTTATCGATCCCACTCAGCTGCCATACAATGAGAAATGGGAGTTTCCCAGGAATAACCTCCAGTTTGGTAAGAAAGCTTCCCTGCTGCTTGCCTGGTGGCATGAAGCTCATCACAGAGCTGAAATGCTCCAAGAGTCAGAGCCAAAGCTCTGGGCAATATCCAGAACTGCACCCAGACATTCCAGCAGCATCCTAAACCAGGCCTTGCCCCCTTCCACACAGGGTGGCAAGTGGTAGGTGTAGGCTCCCTCCCTCCTCTGCTCCAAGGAAGGCTGCAGGGGTCATGTCCCTCCTCTTGCATGTGGGCTCATTCCTAAGGCACAGAGTTGGTGAGGCAAAGTTTGGAGATGGCCTCTTTCACACCATCTTTGCTCACAGTAGAGTTCCCCACGGATGTTTGCCAGCTCCTGACTAAGGGATGTGTCATCTTGTGTGAGCCCAGCAGGAATCCCCATCCTCAAGGCTTGCATGTAGGACAGCTGCTCAATCTTTTCCTATAAAATGTCTTAAAAGTACTTTTTTTCTCTCTCTGCAGGAAAAACTCTTGGAGCAGGAGCCTTTGGAAAAGTGGTAGAAGCCACAGCTTTTGGGCTGGGCAAAGAAGATTCGGTGCTCAAAGTGGCTGTGAAGATGCTAAAGTGTAAGCGGGCTGAAACCCCC